>CM068368.1:737483057-738085290 GCA_034769895.1 Magicicada septendecula | reverse complement strand
TCATTTCCAAGAACTTTGTTTGAGTGTGACAGCGCGCCCATACGCGTTACTCAACCAGGCGCGCGGACTGACGCGGTAGTGAACCGCAAAGATGGTGAAGAGCACATTTTCTGTTTCGTCTCCTTGACTGTGACGACGGATATAAAAATTAAGTCACGCCCATCTCGTGACGTTAGCCAGTACCTAAACGATCTCCGAATACAACTAACACAACACCTACAGCATGAGCTAAATGGGAAGAAACTACGACGAACAACCATGAGGCTTTGACTTCCAGCTAAAACGATGAAATTGAGTTGGCCGCGAAAGAGAGACGCATCCCCCCAGTTCGTCACCGATTGTGTCGGTGCAGACACAGAGCCAAGTGGGCTCTGCAAAATTTTATAAGTTTTAATCTCAAGAGTAAAGTCAAATTAACTAACATGTGTTAGTGGTAGTAGTGAACATGTGAGATTAACCAAATCAGTTTTATTCGACGGCGGCGCAATTATTTACGAAATAAAACGAGCTCGAATGGTCACCGCGTGCCGGCTGGGGGGTATTCTTTTAAAATGTTAAGGGCTTTGTAATTTTGTGTGGTTGTGAGTGTGAAAAATTGCAGGCTGGGCTGTGTGTGTTTATAATGAAGTGTGATCAGTAAGGTAAGATTTTAGAATAAGTTAACCTGTAACAGATGACCGAGTGAAGAAATTGAAAAAATGTAACTTAATCTGCATAAACATGCATAACAATTTTGGATGAAATTTTAAATGATTTTAACAAATTAAAATATCATTTCTCTTCATTAAAAATGAGTCGAGTTACTTATTTCAGTAACCTATAAATCACGCTAACATCTTGCGTTCGTGCGAGAATTCTGGACCCAGATAGAACCTTTGCAGGTAGGTGGAAGCAAATTTATGTAATTTATATATTTAATGAGTTTAATAACATCTCAATGGCGCCCGAACAGGGACAGTTTTTATGAGTAAATAAAATAACGTAAAAACCGCACCTACAAATAGGATGCAAGCGTGATTTAGAGGTTAAGTAGAAATGAGAACCAATTATATGTAAATGATGTTAAGATGTAGTTAAGCGATACTTAAATTATACTATACTGAATAATACAGAAAATATTTAAATTGAAATTTTATATAGAGCAAAATCTCATAAATAAGACAAAAATGGAAGACGGAGATAAAGTTAGTATGAGTGATGTAACTGTCACGGGGGAGGGAGAAATTAATTCAGACCCTAATGTGATCAAAGAAAGCGTTTTATATGAATCAGATAATATAAATGATTCAGGATTGGAGACAACTCCAAACCTGATAGAAGAGAATAATTTGACACAATCGGTAATAATGAGTGGAGCAAAAGCGGAATCCACTCCGGTAATAAATAAAGCAAAAGAATTATCAATGAATGATATATTCAACCTGATACAAACTATGTCTGAAAACATGGTAAAAAATAGTGATTTCAATGTATTAAATAAACGGTTTGATGCAACGGACGAAAAATTTGATAAATAGACCGTCGTTTTGACGCTCAAAACAGCAACTTTAATAAAAAATTTGAACAACAGAATATTCAGTTGCAGCAGAGTATTAATGTACAATTTGATAATTTGAGTCGTGTACTAGATAAACATATTGATGAACGTTGTGAAAGTATGAAATCACAATTGACAGAGTCCATAAATGAGCAATTGTGTTTCTGATATAACCAATGATATAACGAATAAAGTAGAGAAACAGATCACGGAACAATATAGCGTAATAAACACAATTGTTGAGAAACAAATAAATGAATGCAACACCAATACTGAATGTAAGGTTAGTTATGCTATGAATAAGATTGAAAATAATAACATTAAAATAAGTGAAATAGAAAATAATTGTAAGAGTGAATTTAAGACCATACACAATACAATAAGTGACCTTGAATCTGATAGTCACAATAAATTAATAAACGTTGAAAAGAATATCATGGATGTTAAAAATGAATTGAGCATGGCCATCAGCCAACAAGTAAACACTGTTACCGAGTGAGTAATTATGACTCGTGACGTAAGCAGTGAAGTTGAGTTAGAGACATTTAGTTGTGATAATAAAAGAGTGCATCCTATGCAGTTCATAAGTAGAGTGAGAGAGTTTAATAAATTTAATACAAATAGCTGGGAGGTACAATTATTGAAAATTTTAAAATGTTTCAAGGGTAGTTCGCAGATATGGGCCGAAGTACACAAAACAGAATGGGGGTGTTTTGAAAGTTTCGAGGCCGCATTCAGAAATAAGTATTGGTCTGAAGAAGACCAAGAAGTATTACGTAGTAGAATTATGGGAACCGGGAATTTTGGGGGCCCAATAATAATATAACAGGGTATGTGATGAGAATATTTAATGAGGCGAAATACTTAGAACCGCCATTGCCGTTTAGATCCTTCATGAGGCATATAAGTAAGCATTTGCCAAGGGAAGTACAAATAACACTGATGACGCGGGAGGTAGCCAATATTAGCGAATTAGAGAACATTTTAGATGTGTTTCAGAACATCCAGGACCAAGAATTGAGTCGCCGTCACCACCAGCAGAATATGAATAACGGAGGTAATCAGGGACCGCCGAGGGGACCTACAAATGGACCGGCATACCCCAGACGAGAACAAAATAGTCGAGGCCCAAAATGGACTTGTCCGGCGTGTTCACAGGAGAATTACGCGACACAAAATTTTTGTTTTAGATGCCAGAGAGAGAGACCGGGTCAGCGACAGGGACCACAACCCGCACAGAACCAGCATGCATACCAAAGAAGGGGAGAGGGCCAAGGAGAAGCGCCGAGAGGCAACGCTCATGAACAGCAAGGAAACCAGCGTGGAAGAGGATATAACCCAGCAGTGGCGAGCACGTCTGCGGGAAACTAAGGGAGATAATGGAGCACCGGACCCGACCGTTGTCGCCGGAAGTTTCTGGGGTCCAAAGGAATGACAGATATCGAAACAACATTATTATAACTGATTTATCGGAGGAATTATTGGAGGAAGAAGACTTCGAAGCAGTGAGACGAGAGAATGGACTGACTGAGGTGAAAATCAACATAGAATGTAAGGAGATTAAAACTTTAATAGATACAGGTAGCGAAATCTCGGTTATTTCTGAACACGTGTTAGACGAATTGAAAGAAATAAATAAAAATATTCCATCTTTGCCAGTAGCGGGAGTGACGATTGTAGGTATTACGGGCGTTAGGAGTAAAAGAGTCACCAAACAAGTACATCTAAATATGATAATTAACAGGGTAGGGTACGATAATACTGTTCTAGTCATACGGGGATTAAATCTTGAGGTTATATTGGGAAATGATTTTCTGATTAAACATAAGGCGGTGATTGATTTTCATAAACGGGTGTTAGAATTGAACAGTGAAGTAGAACCAGTTTGGATTAATTTTGAGCGGGTGGTAGATGCGGTAAGAATTTCGGGGGTAAGGGTGATACATAATCGGGTTAATAAACAAGAAACTGAAGACAGTATGAATGTATGTAGTGAGAGGGAAATAGAATGTGAGGAGAATGTAGATCAATTATGGGATGAGAGGGCACTTAAATTTTGTAGTGAGGGTGGCGTAATAGGGAGTTCTCAACGTGAATCGTTGTGGCAGGTAGTAGAGAATTTTAGAGAAGTGTTTGCCGACATACCAGGGAGGGCAAGAAATTATGAATGCGAATTAAAGGTAAGGGAACACGCACCCTATGTACAAAGAAGTTATCTGGTGCCATATGCAAAGAGAAGAGCGGTTCAGATTGAATTAGAGAAAATGTTAGAGGGAGATATAATTGAGCGATCCGTATCACCATATTCTAACCCCTTAGTAGTAGTGATTAAAAAAATGGTAGAGCTAGGTTATGTTTAGATGCCCGCAAAATCAATCAAATAATTATTCCAGACCGGGAGTCACCCGAAGCCATCGAGGAAATTTTCCAGAAGTTCAGCGGTATGAAATATATGACCTCTTTAGACCTAACCGCCGGGTATTGGCAAGTTCCTTTGGCAGCAAATAGTAGGAAATATACCGCGTTCTTATTCAACGGAAAAAATTGGCGAAAAGTGTCTTGACGAAATTTTGCAACCTCATAACTTAGATTTTTTAACTATATATGTTGATGATATTCTAATAGCTTCCCGAACGTTTGAGGAACATGTAGAACATTTAGAGTATGTGTTAGAGAAATTATACCAGGGAGGTTTGACGGTGAATTGGGACAAATCAAAATTTTTACAGACAGAAATACATTTTTTAGGCTTCATCATAACACCTACAGGAATACGGGCTAATCCGGACAAAGTAGAATCCATCCTGACATTCCCGGAGCCTAAGAATATAAAACAATTACAAAGCTTTCTTGGTCTCTGTAATTTTTACAGGAAGTTCCAGCGAAACTACGCACAGACGACGGCCCGACTTAGCGCAGTGCTACAAAAGAACAAACAATGGAGGTGGGGAGAAAACGAAAAAGAAGCTTTCAGCGAAATCAAGAATAAGTTCGCGGATATGATCTTAATGAACCACCTAAATTTTAATGATAATTTCTATTTACAGACCGATGCCAGCAATATAGCACTTGGAGCGGAACTGTACCAAGAGGACGAGGCGAAAGAACACAAGACCATTGCCTTCGCCAGCCGGACGTTGCTAGCCGCAGAGCGTAATTACACCACCACCGAGAAGGAGCTCCTCAGTATAGTTTTTGCTGTGAAGAAGTTCTGTACGTATCTGCTGGGCAATAAAACGATCATCAGGACGGACCATAAAGCGTTGTCGTTCCTGAATACTTGTAAACTCACACACAGCCGGATAACCAGGTGGGTGTTAGCTCTCCAAGAGTATAATTTTTCTTGGGAATATATTAAGGGGGTAGAGAACCGGGTGCCAGACACACTATCACGAATAGACACAGATAGAAATAGAACGGGTAGAGATATTAAAGAAATAGAGATTTATAGACTATCCCGGGAAGATAAACTTTTTGGGGAAGAATTGAAGGATATAAATGTAATGCAAAGAGCTGATAGTAGATTAAATAAGATAATTACTAGTGTAGAATCAGATGTAGATGAATTTGGGTATAAACAATATTTTCAAGTATTTCAGGGGAGTTTATTTAAAAAAGTAGAGGGGAGAGAAAGGGATTGGAGGTTAGTTATACCTGAAGGGCTAGTAGAGAAAATACTGTGGGACTGTCACCTTAGATACGGGCATTTTGGGGCACGGAAGTGTGTGAATGTATTAAGGGAATCTTGTCTATTTAAAAATATGGAAAAACGCGTCCGAAAGATACTTAGAGTTTGCGAGCTATGTCAGAAATCTAAAGTTGTAAATTATAGGTTAGAAGGGGAATTAAATTACATCAAGGTAGAAAAACCATTTGATTTAGTAGCCGTGGATTTGTACGGCCCATTGCCAAAGGGTAGGGGCGGAGTGATGTATATTTTTGTTGTACTTGACACTTTTTCTAAATATGTAAGGTTATATAGTGTGAAGCGAGCAACAAGTAAGGTGCTGAGTGAGAAGATCACACGCGACTACATGATCAACGTGGGAAAGCCGAAGGTGATATTATCCGACCATGGACCGCAGTTCATCAGTGGGAAATGGCGCCAGACCCTTGGCTGGGAAGGTATCATCCCAAAGCACACCGCAGTGTACCATCCGCAGTCCAATCAGGCGGAGCGCGTCATGAGGCAGTTAGGAAGAATTTTCCGAACATACTGCCACGCCAAACACAGTGAGTGGCCACTATATGTTCAGAAAATTGAAAATTGGCTTAACTGCACCACCCACGAGTCAACGGGGTTCACACCTTATGAGTTAATAAGAGTGTTTAAACTTTGTACTGTTTTGTCAGTTGTAAGCAGCCTACTAACATTGCACGGCACGCGCGGATGACGTCACGCTTTTATCAAACCTTGCAATCGGCCAGCCTAGCCGACTGCAAGCCAGTATTAGTTTAGTTTATAACACGACTCCAAGCGCAACTCTCGTTAAACACTACTCTTACTGCCGCGGCTTTTGGCTATTATACAGCATGCATTTATAACATTTCACTTTAATCGTTTACCTGCGTCCATCTGCAATGGACCACGATTTCATTCAAGATTAATCTCGGGCATTTTCGCCTCAAAAATGCTTCCGCACGTGCCGATCATAACTAACAAACCAATTTATTCAATAAACGCATGTTCAATATCTCAAATACAGTCCACTTCTTTCTAACAAACAATCCAGCCTTCCTTATTAGCGTCTTTGGAATAACTCGCAATTCTTCAAGAGCTTCCAAACCGCAACATTTTTGGTCCATCCGGGCAGGATTTCATATTTTCGGGCCCAAAAACGCAACATTTTTGGTCCCACCGGACCGGATTTCACATTTCAGGCCAAAAACGACATCATTTTTGGTCCAATCAGGCAGGATTTCACATTTTCAGGCCAAAACAAACTACATCATTTTTGGTCCCAACGGCACAGATTTCTCATACCTGAGTACACAGGCGACAACATTTATTTATATACATCATTTCTGGAAAAACCAATCTGAAGTTAATCACGACAGACGGGCATCATTTTCGTCCTGAGCGACACCATTATCGTGAAGCACGTAGCAGTCATCTCGACAAGATTCAGCCAAGCAGTAGACCAGAGACGACGGGACGAAACAGGACAACATTTTCGAGATTCCACAGCTTTAAATGATGGAGGGTACAACATGGGGCAACGGCTAACCGGCAGAGACAGGAGGTGTAGCAGCTCCAAACGGGATCGAAGCCAGCTTCATCACGAATGGATCGACGGCCACGTGACTATAAACTTTACCTATATTTGATTTATTTTTAATAATATTTCACCCAGTGTGTATTTTTGACATATTTATATAAACAATTAACTTATTACACAATATAAATTAATAGATGGTTGGCAGCTCATTATCAGTCAGAACTTTAAAGATAAAGCTATACTTTGTAATCATTTAGATTTATAATTTCAATAATTTAACTGCCAACGAGTTTGATTAGTTAGAGAGAGTAAGTTTATGTTCAAACCAACGATCGCTAGCTACCAAACGTATTGAAACTCATTCAAAATTAAGTTTGTGGTTCACATGCTCGATGCTCAATTGTTTCTAAATATCTTTCCATTTTTTATCTCAAACTGTAATAATGGCCGATGTAAGGGCTCTGATAAAAAAACGAGGTACAATTAAGGCCTCAATATCCCGAATAAATACCTTCGCGGATAATTTTGATTTGTTAAACAGCGATCGTCATGCGCTCAAAATAAAACTGCGTCATTTGATGGAATTATCCACCAAATATGACGAGATACAGTCACAAATCGAGGCTGAGGAAGCAGACGTTGCGTCAACAAGTGATAGAGTGCAAACGGAGGACGATCTCTGTGCTATAGAATGTAAATTGCAACACTTGTTGGAGCAATCTGAGCACTTGAACCAAAAACCACTAATTAATACTGATGGTAAACAGTCTAAAACAACCCCCATTCAATTGGAACCAATAAAATTACCACGGTTCGAGGGTAGTATTGTGGAATGGCAACATTATTACCATATTTTTATGGAACTAATTCATGTCAGAACAGACCTGACAGATATACAGAAGCTTCATTATTTGCACTCGTCATTACATGGCGAGGCGCTTAACGTAATAAAATCATTACCCATAACACATGAAAATTACGCGGTGGCTATCGATCTGTTGAGGAATAGATATGATAGTAAACTGATTGTCTCCGCTCACCACGTGTGGAATGTCCTAGACGTACCATTAGTTCAGCAGGAATCCCAAGGTAGCATATCGCAATTTATTGATCAAATCTCTGCAAATATAAACGCTTTAAATAATCTCAAACTGCCAGTCAACACGTTTGAAATTATTGTCGTAAATTATCTAGCCAAAAAACTTGACAGTTACACTTTACGTTTGTGGAAAGAGAGTTTATCGGAGCATAAACTCCCTGATTTTAATAATTTTATAAATTTTTTAAATTCACGTAGGAAACTACTGCAAAATATCGATAACGCGACTAGCCCAACGAGCAGGTTGAACAAAAGCGATAAGTCTCCTTATCGCAAGGCAGTTAAACAGATAAGCAATCCAAAGGGCGCATTCCACTCACATATTAGAAATAATTTATGCAGGCTATGTAACGGTGAACATAGACTTAGCGATTGCCCACAGTTTATATCGCTGTCTATCCCTGATAGAAAAAATGCGTTACTGAAAAACAAACTTTGCTTAAACTGTCTCCGTTCGGGACACGAGGGTTCAAAATGTCCCTCCAAATTTTCGTGTAAAAAATGTTCTAGGCGTCACCACACCATGATTCATGTCCCCAACAGGGACGTAACTTCTGTTAACAACCAGTGCTCACTGAAATCACAGACCAATAAATCGGTATTGTTATCTACCGCCGTCTGTATGACATACAATAAGGTCGGCAAAAAATTTCCCGTTAGGATATTACTGGATTCCGGTTCTCAAGCGAACTTTTGCACAATGGATTTCGCCCGCAGGATGGGCCTCCAATTAGTTAAATCGCAATTGCCCATCACGGGTATAAACAACTCGCTTTCCCAGGCTGAATTCAGCACTAATGTAAGGCTACATTCACGCTATAAACCCTTCACGTTAAACGTACATTGTGCCGTACTACCCAGTATAACTAATAATTTACCGGCGGAGTCATTCAATCTTACCTCTTTAAATTTACCCAAGCGCATATTCCTGGCGGATCCTCACCTACATTGCTCATCGCAAGTCGATATATTAATCGGCGCTCAATATTTTCTACAGTTAATTGAACCTGTGAAATATACGCGCGGACCACACTTTCCTATAATTCAGGAAACCAAGTTAGGATTTATTTTGGCCGGTGACTTACCATTCAACGTCGACATGACTAGAACGGTTTCTTCATTTATGGTCTGTAAGGATGATAATCAGGTTTCCTCGCAACTAAAGGAATTTTGGAAGTTGGAGGAAATCTCTAGTCGCGAAACCCGATCTAAGGACTCACCGTGTGAAAGGCATTTCGTGAAAAACACTAGCCGCAATCGCGACGGGAGATTCGTGGTAGCCCTGCCCCGCAGATCTGATAAATATTATTTGGGAGATTCTCTCCGCGGAGCAATACGAAGATTCCAATCGTTAGAATTCAAATTCAAGCAGAACCCTACCCTTTATAAGGATTATAGTGAGTTCATGAATGACTACTTAAGACTTGGCCACATGTCGCCGCTTAATGAATACGATCTGTCGCTTGACAGGTCAGAGATCTTTTATCTGCCCCATCACGCAGTCTTCAAAGACTCTAGCTTAACCACTAAATTGCGCGTGGTATTTGACGCATCCGCTAAAACCACCAATAATTTGTCCCTCAACGACACTTTAATGGTCGGTCCTACGATCCAGCAGGATCTGTTTTCGATAATGGTTCGGTTCCGCACCCACCGATACGTACTTATTGCGGACATTGAAAAGATGTATCGCCAGATCATTGTTAATCCTAAGGATTCAAACTTGCAACGCATTGTTTGGCGTGATGCACCGCATAAGGAATTGCGACATTACGCGTTAAGGACGGTTACATATGGCACTGCTAGTGCCTCCTTCCTTGCTACGCGTTGTCTGGCTCAAATAGCATCTGAAAACAAAGCCGACTACCCTACCGCTGCTAAGGCCATAGCAAATGACTTTTACGTAGACGATCTCATAACGGGTTCGGATGATCCGAACAGCTTAGCTGAAATGAAAGGCGAGATCGAGAAGTTGTTGAAGAGGTATGGTTTTTCGTTACACAAATGGTTCTCTAACCACCATAAGATTATGACTCTTCGCGCCCAAGTAACCCGTGACTTCAGCAAGGGTCAAAACGTGCGTACCTTGGGCATACAGTGGAATGTTGAGGGGGATAACTTTTTGTACACCGTTAGGGGTGATGACAATCTAACCGTTCTCAACAAGAGAAGCGTGTTATCAATCATTGCCGGGATCTATGATCCACTAGGTCTAATTGCTCCCATCACATTTTGCTGCAAGCATTTCGTGCAGCGGTTGTGGTTGGCGGGCACTGATTGGGATGAACCCTTGTCCGGGTCACTAGCCAATCAATGGTCGGAATTATACACCTAATTAGTCTCCGACACTCATTTTGAGATTACGAGGTCGGTTAAGAGTTCGAACAGTTGCCCATTAGTTCATTGCAGCTGCACGGATTCGCCGACGCTTCGGTTAAAGGTTACGCGTGTTGCATTTATGTGCGGGCGGTCTATTCGAACGGCGCCATATCATCAAACTTGTTGTGTGCTAAATCTAGGGTCACGCCGTCAAGGCCATTCTCACAGTCGGCCGTGGATTACGCAGGTCCGGTGTTTTTGCGCCATGGCGGGCAGCGCTCTAAGTCCACGACCAAGGCATATATCGCTCTATTTATATGCATGTGTACTAGGGCCATCCATTTAGAATTGGTGTCGGATCTTACTTCCAACGCCTTTATAGCGGCTTTAAAAAGGTTCATATCGCGCCGAGGTATTCCCGCGCAAATATTTTCGGATAATGGCACGAATTTTCGTCGTGCCAACCACACGTTGCATGATTGGTACAAATTTTTAACCTCCAAGGAAGTTGAACAATCTTCTCTGGAGTTTTGCGGTCTCCGCGGCATCAAATGGTCCTTTATCCCCCCTTCAGCCCCTCATTTCGGTGGTTTGTGGGAAAGTGGTGTAAGGAGTGTTAAATTCCATTTACGTCGCGTAATTGGCAGTACGATCTTGAATTTTGAGGAATATTCTACCCTTCTTTCTCAAATTGAGGCTTGCCTTAATTCACGCCCGTTATGCGCCGTGTCCGACGATGCTAGAGACCCTGAACCCTTAACACCCGCTCATTTTTTGGTCGGTGCTCCACTGACGGCACTTCCGGAACCCGACTATACACAAGGCAATAATACTCATTTGGGCAGATGGCTTCTGCTCCAAAAATTTACGCAGACCATCTGGAAACGGTGGTCTCGGGATTATCTGCACCAGCTGCAGCAGCGCAATAAATGGCGCACCCCATTTAAAAATTTGAAGATCGGACAACTTGTCCTCATTTTGGATGACAATTCCCCCCATCTAGAATGGAAGCGTGGGGTAATTACCAATGTTTTTCCGGGTCAAGATTCCTTAGTACGCGTCGCAGAAGAACGCACCGCGCTAGGTATCTTACGCCGACCCATCCACAAATTATGCCCCCTTCCGGTGGCAACAAGCTAGTCGTTTGCGTGCCTTTCGGTGTGTGTGTGTGTGTGTGTGTGTGTGTGTGTGTGTATGCATGAGTGTGCGCGTGTCACATTACATGGAACACGCCCGGGACATTCCCCGGGGCGAGCATACAAGTCAATTGTATCATAAGCATTGTAACATTGTTAAGTGTCGCTAGCTATTACAGAAATAGTGACTGTGTCTCATATGTACTATCAATTATTATGAATGTTGTGTATCGTTAATGTGTTTGTGTGATTCAAATTCTGAGAACCACAAGTGTCAGTTATAGTGGCAATTATTCTATGTATGTATTGTATTTTCTAAGGGTCAAAACATTATGAAATTCATTGGGGTTGTTATGTCAATATCATGGGGAAATTATTGTATTTTTATGGTGTTATCAATTTATTGTATGCTTGGTGATTGTTAATTGAATTTATATTATGTCCACTATGTCATTGCTCTCTGGCCAGTGCGCCAATTATTGTATCGCTTACGACATGTAAGTCTAATTATTATATTGTTCAATTTAACCGTTAATGTACAAAATCGTCCCGATTTTGGCGGGCAGTATGTTTAAACTTTGTACTGTTTTGTCAGTTGTAAGCAGCCTACTAACATTGCACGGCACGCGCGGATGACGTCACGCTTTTATCAAACCTTGCAATCGGCCAGCCTAGCCGACTGCAAGCCAGTATTAGTTTAGTTTATAACACGACTCCGAGCGCAACTCTCGTTAAACACTACTCTTACTGCCGCGGCTTTTGGCTATTATACAGCATGCATTTATAACATTTCACTTTAATCGTTTACCTGCGTCCATCTGCAATGGACCACGATTTCATTCAAGATTAATCTCGGGCATTTTCGCCTCAAAAATGCTTCCGCACGTGCCGATCGTAACTAACAAACCAATTTATTCAATAAACGCATGTTCAATATCTCAAATACAGTCCACTTCTTTCTAACAAACAATCCAGCCTTCCTTATTAGCGTCTTTGGAATAACTCGCGATTCTTCAAGAGCTTCCAAACCGCAACAAAGAGGAACGCGTCCACAGAGAATTTTGGAACAATTAATTGAGTATCCACCAGAAACCAACACTATTGGTCGCGATGTAAAACTTAGGCTGGCGAATGAAAGTTTATTGACGAAGGGGGAGAAGAGAAAACAGAGGCATGATAGGAAAGGTAAGTGGACGCAGTACGAGGTGGGACAGCTGGTCTTAGTACGACGACACGATTTATCGAGTGCGCAGGATAAGGAGATCAAGAAATTTTTCTTATTGTACGAGGGGCCGTACGAGGTAATAGAAGTTAAAATGAAGAATTCATATGTGTTACAGAATAGAGAAACTAGGGAGATAGTGGGAACACACAACGCTACAAATTTGAAATTGTATTGGTCAACATAAGGATTTTATCAATGATTAATTGTATGAATGAAATTTAATGGTTCTCTATATGTTTTCAGAAGGGATCCTCCCCCATTTTCGGGCGGTCACGATCTTACCAGTCCTGGCCGTGGTATTCGGAACTTGGAGGCGGGCCATGGTTGGAGGACCTTCCTTCGGGTGATGAAAACAACGATGGTCCGGCTCCACCAAAATTGGTTGAAATTAGAAAACTTACAACACATTTGAACGGGGAGGGGACCCCAAAAGGTACGTGACACGCATTATTTTATTAATACACTCACGGTACAGCGGTCATGGTGTACCGGTCACGTGCCTGCACTGCCTTAGAGTGTTTGTATATAATGGAGGCTGCACCTAAATAAAAGGCAGTGCGTACAAATTTTAAAAAATTTTCAGTGTCAATGGCAAAATTAAAATTGAGCCATTGGCAATAGTTTTTGTTTAATCTGAAAAGAAGAGTTTTGCTGAGAGGCGGATTTGGCGATAGGTTAGACGGCGGGTCTGGAGAAATGAGAGCGGTAAGGGAGTAGAGCTGAGAGTATAAGGGGAAGTAACTTCACAAAGTAGATCTAATTTATCACCAAACTTGCCTCATAGCGGGACTCCCCATTTTCGGCGATCACAGATTTACTATTAAGGATAGATAGAGTCGGCCTCCAATGTAAATAAAAAATTATTTTGAAAAAAAAAATATATACCAAAATATTTTGGATGTTTATAATTTTAAATTTAAATAAATTTTAGAATTAAGTGACCAAATATAATTGTCAAGTTTTAGTATCAGTGAGCATGGGAACGTTTTGCAAAGTGTGAAATAAAAAATAAAAAACTTGTTGTCAATGGAAGATGTGGGGATAATTTTGGGGGGTAGATTGGTGCTCAAAGAAGTGATAGAACAGTGGAGTGTGGAACTGCAATAGTAGAAAGTTTTAGTTCACTGCTTTTAATTATTTAGTTAGTAAGGTGCTATTGCTGGGGTGGCCTGTGCCCTAGTAGATAGTGAAATGGGTTGGGGGTAACAGAGAGTGTTACCTCCATCGGAGGCCAACATGGCGAAAATGTGCGGCACACCTTTTTTGTACAAATTTAATTTGTACCCTGATAGACGCTCGTGCCGCACATAACAGTGATAATGTAGAACAGGCATTGAAATGAAAGTTAGATTTCCCCGACTTTTCGGGCGATTACTGCCTTACCAGCACTAATCGTGGCTTTGGCTAGCGGTCAGCTATGGCCATAATCAAGTCCCTTGACCATAGCTGATTTGAAATTGGTTTATAATAGAAATTAAATGGGGGGTGAAATTAGGGGAAATCCAGGAACTATGGAACAGCGGCTGCCACTCTGTCCGCGTGGGGACAGCATAGCCAAGTGGTAGACCCGTTTTAAGGGCGTTTCAATATATAACGAGGATATGTCGATATCCAAGATGTTAAAATGTAAATGCCGAAGCAAAGACACGGAGATGTCCAATTCCTCCAAATATGCAGTCTTTGTGGAAGCAAAAAGGCGCTACAGTCTTACATAAATTACAATAGAGTGTGTGGATTGGGGGTTGCTCAGATGAGCAACGTACTTAAATTTTGTAAATTAAAAATGCTAACTCTAATTTTGCTCTAATAAACATGCTTTATTCCGCTTAAATAAATAGGTGCTCATACATTCAGTATAATGTGTTCATTCTATATTTTCTAAATGTATTATTTTATTGTAGTAGGTTAGATATAAGAATTCATAAAAAGTATGTGTTTTATATAAATTGTGTATGTTTGAAACTAAGCAAATAACTAAACCGACTGGCAGGCGGTTAACATAAAGTACCAGAGTCGGTAGGAGGGGAAACAAGGATGGTAGATGTAAGTATTGATAATCATATGTATTTCCTGTAATGTGTATAATTTTGAAATGTGTTTTCAATTTGTTGGGAACATCAGCTGATCAGTAGTAAAATATCACTGTTAAATTGTCTATAAATGTTCCAGGTAATTAATGTTAAATATAAGGTTGTAATGTGTTAAAAACATTGTTTTAAATAATGAGAAAAGTAAGTTAATAAAGTTGAGATGTTAAAATGAATTGTCAGAAATAATAAGAGACAGATTGTGGGTGATGAAGCTTTTATTGGGACATATAGATCAGTCCAACTTGAAGTTAAAGTTGAAGTAGTGGAGAGAAAAATATTGTTTTGAGTTAATGTAATATTGCTGTGAGTTAATGTTATAGATATTGAGAAGGATTGATGTTGACACAGTAGTTATGGGGAATATATGTAGAGTTTTGAGTGATATATTGTTGTTCATAAATGATGATGTTATTTTGTATTTGAAGTGAGGTAATTAGATTGAGATTTGGGGATGGCAATTTTGGAAGAGGGGTAGTGTAATGTAGGAGTCCGCAACAAAAGGGTTGGGACGGGAAGGGACCGTTTGGCGCCGGAAAGGGTTACCTTAGGTAGAATCCAGGAACCAACATAATGGGATGAGCTTTTTTTTTGGGGGGGGGGGGAAACACTTATCCTAAGTACAAAGGGTTAGAGAGTATTTTATATATATATATATATATATATATATATATATATATATCGAGAGAAGGTGGCGATTTGAGTTTAATGATAAGTTGGGTTTAGAGATTGTTTGATAGATATTTTGATAGAGATGGGTGTCTTGATAGTTAAAATTGTTAGTGGTTAGAGTCAGAGAGAGGTAAAGATGATATATGTATAAATGTCCAGTAGTAAGTTAAATGAGTATAAATAATTAAATCACCCAGAGTGAGGGAAAGTGAGAATAGTAAAGAAAAGAGATTTATAACAAGAATATAAAAAATTTTAATTGAAACCAGTGACAAATTTTTGATAGAATTTGGAAATGTAAAGTTAGAAAGTGTTTATTTGAATAATTTAAATGTCAATTTGATTGTTATTTAGAATAATATTTTGTTAATTTTAAATATTTTATTTTATTATGTTTTATGTTTCAAGACAGAATTTTACAGCAGTTTAATGTATTCACAGATGTAACTTGTACATAACGTATGTAGGTCAAGGTTCTGGACTTGACCCAGTTGTGGTCAGCTGATGGGTGAGGTCATATACTAGGCATGTTTAGTATGGAAGTTAATTCAACTTTTGTTTTTTGATCAATTTAAACAAACTTTAAATAATTTCAATATGGAAAGAAATATTTTAAGAAATTTAAATTTTTTGAATTTAAAATTTTTCTTTGGAAAAAAAAAAAAAAAAAGGGGGGGGTTTGTAACGTGTCAGTTTTGGGTCATTTTATTTTTTACAGTATGGGGCATTTACATTTTTGTTTATTTCGTTTTTGGGTGGGATTTATAAAATTATTGTGCAACGTTATTTCATTACAAGAGAACTCATGGTAAGCTGAACAGTTTGGAACAAAGGCGAGACGCAATTAATGTTGTGTAACTCGGCAAAGGAATTTGCATCTCCACGAACTTCTAAGAACTTTGTATATGTGTGTCGACGCCCGTACGTAACCTAGCCGGGCGGAGCGCTGTTAGTGACGCTTTGAAAACTCAACCGAAGCTGTGAAACATGGCGCCAGAGCAAACAGTTTGTCGCAGCTACCAGCTAAATACAGGAAATGCCGTTAAACCCCGCCCTCTGCTAGTGACGTCAATATAGCAGATGCAAATATTGTCCTCTGGTATCATGCATATAACTCTTATATTCCCTGTATAAAGTGTTTATGCCACAACAACTGAAGCATGGAAGGTGACGAAAACCTGGTGGCAGTGAGTACGCATTTCCTGCCGCTCAAAGAGGCACGCTGGGCAGTTCCACTATCGTAGCCAGCTGGCTCGGAGCGAAGTAGGCTCCATACAAAAATCTTTTATTATTCTACTAGTAAAAAGTTAAATATCAGTGAAAAAAAGTTTGGGACCGCAATCAATCCAACCTGTAGAAGCAAATTAAGTATCTTTCGGACACATAGAAATCAAACATTTTTACAAAACGATGAGTGCGCGTACGAACCACGTGCCAACGGTTCATGTGTAAGGGCTGGGGTGGGCTTATTATAACATGATAAGGGTTTTATAAAGTTCAGTATGAATGCGAGTGTGAGCAAAGCTGGGCTGTTTGTGTTTGTGTTTGCAATTGTGTTTTGTGTAATTAGAAATGATATCTAAGGTAAGACATAGTTCGTAAGTTCTATTATACAAGAGTTGCACAACATCTGAAACATGTACTAAAGAAACCTTCTTAAGTTTACCAAAGTTCAAAAGTAAAAGATTAAATAGTGATTCTCTTCCAAAATGAGTTGTATCAGTGCTTTGGTTAACCTGTAGACCATGTTTGTATCTAGCGTACATGTGATCGAACCCTGAAGCCAGACAAGCGATCGTAATGGTAAGTAAAAAATTAAATTGTTTTTTGTGTTAATAAATGATACCAATAAAAAGAGTATAACAATGGCGCCCGAACAGGGACGAATTATAATTAATATATTTAATTAAATTCCACATCTACAAAGATACAAACATGGGTTAGGTTAGCGTAGCAAAATAACATTGCGTTATGGACGCAAAGATATACCGAAAGTACATTACAAAAAACTAATGAAATTAATCAATTAAATTAATTAAAATATTGATTATCCATTATAAAAAATGGCAGATAATAATGATGCCAGTTTATCTGCCAGCCAGATGGAAGGACAAATAAGTAGCGACTCCGGAATTCAAATAACTGAGAGTAGTCTTGAGGAGTCAAAAATAATACAGACAGTTGAGATTCATTCAACACCTATTTTAGGAAATCAAAATAAGAAATCTGATAATGATACTATGTTAGCAAGATTGTATGATATGATGTAAAATAGTGTAGAAAAACAAGATAGTAATTTTAGAGAATTGAATAACAAATTTGACGAGTTGAAATATGAGATTCAAGAAATGAATAAATGTTGTAAAAATACCCATGAAACAATAAAAAATAGTTTATGTAAATTAGAACAGAGTGTGGAGAGGATGGAAGTAGTTGTGATGAATCTAGAGAAAAATAAAACAAACGAAAATTGTAGTGACAAATGTAAAAATACGATACCAGATAAAGAATTAATAAACAATAACGATGTTGTCGAAAGTAATGAGAATAATAATATAATTGAAAATGTCATATCAGAGAGTACTGATGAGTTTGTGGAATGTGAGTATGAGATGTTAATGTGTGTCAGTGAGTTAGAGAGAAAGAGGAAAAATAATGTTGTAGTAGAGGGTAAATTTTCCCTTTATTATTTATGATGTTTATGATGATGATTTAATGTGGTCACAAGTGTTGTTGAAGGGCAAGAGTCCCGTAGTAATAGATGAATTGAGGTGTTTATTTTTGTTGTGTAATGTTGTACCCTCTGTCGGTAATAATGATGTTGAAAGTGTGATTTGGTATGGTGATGAAAGAGATTTAAACAGAGAATTGTGTGTGGAGAAAGTAACAGAATTATATAACTTAAATAGAAAGTATGATGAATGGAAGGAAAGTTTAAAAGTATATTTGAGTAACAGTGATTATAAGGATTTGACTAAAGTAATTGACCCGATCACGAATGTATTTACCAACGGAGACTTAACAAAATTACCTAATGTAGACTGGTGTAATGAGTATTTTGGTATGATGAATGGGTTTAGTTTGTATGGTTACAACACACAATACAGTCATTTGTGTGGTGATAAAAGTGAACAATGCTACATAAAACCAAGACTTATTTGGGACGATGGAGGGTAAACTATTAAAACAATAAAAGACAGTATAAACATTGTGTTTAATGGTTTTTGACATGGCAAATTTGGACAATGAAGTGTGGGAAAACTGAACAGTAAATAACAAAAATCTGTAAATAAAAATATAGTGAATTTATTTGTGTGCATTGTGGAATGTTAAGTAAATAATGTGTGTATGTAAGATGATTGTTGTAATAATAATATGGAAACATTTGCAAGTTAAATAAATAGCAGAATTAATTTTGAAAACAGTAATTGATTAACGGTAATTGTTTCGATAACTATATAATTTATATTTTTGGTAATTAATTTAATTAAAACAATTTGATAAATGTTAAATATTTTGATGGATTATTTGAATGTTAATTAATTGAACTTTTTTATGAATTTAATTTATTTTACGAGATTTGGAAATTTGGTAATAGATGATAAATTATTTGATGTAAACTAATATTTTGTGTTAAATGTTACAGAGGTGAGGTGGAAGTATTGTGGTATGGGGATTATGTTTTGTATATATCATGTTAACTGAACTGTAAGTATAAAAAATTGTATAATCATGTATAACAAAAATGTTTACAGGTGTAATTGAGGTTCTAATTCAGCAATAAGATGTTTATTTGAAATAATTGTGTTCAATAAAAATGATAATTAAAAAATTTTTTTAATAATAATAACTGAAAGATAATGGAATTTATAATAAATCTTGATAATAAATTTTGAAAAATTTTAAGGAGGATAATGGTTGAAAATTATGAATGATGTAAATGAGTTAAAGGATTAGTGATGAATGAAGGTCTCATACTATAATGTTGTATATTTGCTTAATTAGTTAGTAAGTTGCTATTGCGGGGGTGGCCTGTGCCCTCGTAGATAGCGAAATGGGTTGGGGGTAACAGTGAGTGTTACCTCCATCGGAGGCGAAAATGGCGAAAATGTGCGGCACACCTTTTTCGTGTAAAGTAAAAGTTACACACTGATAGACGACCGTGTCGCACATAGTAATAATGACTATAACAGGCAGTGAAATTGAAGTTAGATTTCCCCGACTTTTCGGGCGATTACTGCCTTACCAGCACTAATCGTGGATTTGGCTAGCGGCCAGCTATGGTCATATCAAGTCCCTTGACCATAGCTGACTTGAAATTGGTATATATTGGAAATTCAATGGGGGGAGAAATTAGGGGAAATCTCCCGGAACTATGAAACAGCGGCTGCCACTCTGCCCGCGTGGGGGTAGCAAAAACAGGTGGTAGACCCGCATTAAGGGTATGTAATTATATAACAAGAATATGTTGATATTCGATAATGTTCAAATGTAATAGCGGAAGCAAAGACACGGAGAGGTAAAACCTGCTCCAAAATATGCAGTCTTTGTCGAAGCGAAAGGGCGATACAGTCCTCCATAATTTGAAATAGTGTGTTGGACGGGAGGTGTCTCAAATGAGTCACGATTTAACTTTTACCACATAAAAATTTTTTTTCCAATTCAAAGTTTGACCAAATAAAAATGCTTGTGCTCTGTGCAATTAACTAGCTGCTCAGATATTTAACATGAGGTGTTCATTATATGCTATACTTTTAAATGTATTATTTTATTGTTGTACGTTAGATATAGTTGTTGATAAAAAATATGTGTTTTCATTATGTGTGTATATTTTAAACTAAGCCGATAATTAAACTGTCTGGGAGGCGGGTAACACAAAATGATCAGAATCAGAAAGGGGAAACAATGAAGTGAGAAGTAATGATAAATAAATATATATATATATATATATTTCATGTAAATTGTTCAATTGTGAGATGTATTTTCATTGTGTTAGGAGGATCAGCTGATCAGCAATAACAGGTCACTGGTGTGTTAGTTATAAATGTTCCAAGTAATTAATGTTCATGGTAATGTTTTTAATACATTACTGATGTTTTGGAGTAATGATAACAATAATGATAATGAGAAATAAGGTAATAATTTATGCAAATTAATAAAAGATAGGTTTTTGGGTGATGAGTGTTATATGGGACATATAGATCTGTCCAAGTCAAAGTTCAAGTTGAAATAGTAGAGGTGAAGATAATGTAATGTTGTTTTGAGTTAATGTGATGTTATAGAATTTTGAGAAGTATTGATATTGACACAGTAGTTGTGGAGAATTTATGTAGATTTTGAGTGATATATTGTGGTTTATCATTAATGATGTTGTTATTTTGTTGTAATGAAGTAAGGTAATAAGATTGAGATTATTGGGGACGGCAATTTTGTAGTAGGGGGTGGTGTGTAAGGAGTCCGCAATGACAGGCGTTGTGGCGGGTAGCAGGGGGTTTTCAGTGAGTGATTGCCGAGTAAATAGGATGGGCAAGAGGTGGAGCACGGTGGTGAGTTGAGGGAACACATATCCTATGTACAAAGGGTTAGAGAGTATTTTTTTTATATGTAGAGAGAAGGTGGCGAATTGAGTTTAATGAGAAGTTGGGGTTAGAATGTTTTGGGATAGATATTTTGATAGAGATGGGTGTCATGGGAGTTGAAGTTGTTAGAGGTTAGAGTCAGGAGAGAGAAAGATTATATGTGTATACAGTTCAAGTAGTAAAGTCAATGAGAATAAATAATTTACATCACCCACAGCAATATAGAATCCGATGGTTAAATAAAGAGAGAGATTTATAATAAAGATATAAAATTTTATTTTTACAATGAAACCAGTGACAAAACTATGATAAAATTTGAAAATAATGTAAAACTAAGAATTGTTCATTTTAAACAATGTAAATGTCAATTTGCTTATTATTTATATTAATATTTTGTTTATTTTAAATATTTTATTTTATTATGTTTTGTGTTTCCAGTTAGGATATTACTGATGTTGAATGTATTTTCAGAAAGTCTGCATAACATATGTAGGTCAAGGGTTTTAGACTTGACCTAGTTTCGATCAGCTGATGAGGTCATATGCATACTAAGCTTGTATAGTTGGAAGTCAATTTAATTTGTTTATTTTATCAATTTAAATAAATACGAAATAATTTTGATATATAAAGGAAACATTTTCATAAATTTAAATATTTTTCTTGAATTTTAAAATATTTTGGGAAAATAGATTTTTGAAAAAAAAAAAAAAAATCTCGATTTTTCGCCTGCCAGCGAATGAATATTTTAAGTATTGATTATTTTATTATTTGTATGTTAACCATGTTCATTTTATTGATTTCTTGTATTGCATTGTATTGTTAGACTATAAGTGGTTCACATGTTAGAGTAAGGATATGTTTTGATTAGGAGAAAGGTCTAAATGAAGTTATTCTAAATAAAACAGAAAAACAAGGAAGAGAATTTTTTTGGTAAAATATATTATTTGAATTTTGAATTTTTTTTTAATTTTTGTAAATTTTAAAGAATTTGTACCAGGTAATATGTAATGTGAGTGTGTGAGCCCAGTATCTGCTAAAGGCAGCCCAGCTTGCATAAAAGGGGAACCATATCGGTGGAGGATCTGGCATAATTTAAGCCAGGGATTGAGGAGTTTTTGGGGGTAGCATGTTAGAAGGTAAGGTGCGCTGTGGCACTTTTCTGTTCGATTTCTCGGTGTTGGGATCTCTTACGGAGAAGTCCAGTGATCTCGTTCAGGTGAGTCCATAGTCGCTGAGCCAGGGGGGTAGTGTACCCATGTAGATTAAGAACAAGGGGGTTGTTGGCACCAGTTCCTCACCGGTCCTCTTCGGGGTTTATCGATGAGATTTCTTCTGTTGTGAACAGCAGAATTCTCATCGAGGGGGTATTGTAACGTGTCAATTTTGGGTCATTATATTTTTCTTTCAGGATGGGGTATTTACATTTTTATTTATTTAGTTTTGGTGCGGGATTTCATAAAATTATTGTGCAACGTTATTTTCATTATAACAGAATGAATGGCATATGGAACAGTGTTTGGGAACAAAGGCGAGACACAATTAATGTTGTGTGACTCGTCAAAAGAATTCGCACCTCCACGAAATTCTAAGAACTTTGTATATGTGCGTCGACGCCCGTACGTAACCTAGCCGGGCGGAGCGCTGTTAGTGACGCTTTGAAAACTCAACCGAAGCTGTGAAACATGGCGCTGGAGCAAAAAGTTTGTCGCAGCTACCAACTAAACACAGGAAATGCCGTTAAACCCCGCCTACTGCTAGTGACGTCAATATAGCAGATGCAAATGTTGTCCTCTGGTACCACACATATACCAGCCATATTCCATGCATAAACGGAATATGCCTCAACAACTGAGCATGAACGGCGACTAAAACCTGGTGGCAGTGAACGGCAGTTTCCTCCCACTGGCGGTCCACGTTGCGCAGTCTATCTTAGTGAGAGACGCCATATAGTCAACTAGAAGCCTCCTCCGGATACAGAAGCTTACAGTTTTGTTTAGGGCCCGGTCGGTGGTGTTATAAAATGTAATTAATCCAGTAGGACCGACCGGGACCACAGAATATACACATCGCAGTTACAAAATTGTTGCAAGTGCGAATCGCAAACAGTTAAATTACGGACATTGGAATCGAATCGGGACAAAACACGTGTTCGGCCGGCAACGCGTTTAGTGAACAGTTGTAAAACAATAAAGGAGTTTGTAAAATATAATAAATAAGGGTAAAATATGGTGTGAAAGTGTGCGTGAGCAGAATGGGCTGCCTTATAATTAAGAATATTTAAATATGATACCAAAAAATACATTTCAAAATTTGTTTTTTAGCATTCGTGTTCTAATAATTAAAACGTTTTTTCAGTAATTAAAACTATTCAGTCACTACAAAACAATGTGTTAGTCTAAGTTATTTCATCATTACCACGTTCTCATTTCTGTGCTGACAGCTCGTCTAACGAAATCGGGGGTTTTCTGAAATTTTATTACAGTCAGATAGCGGGATTTTTTTATAAGGGCAAGAGTGTAGAAGGTTTCGATATTTAACCTTTAGAAAAAATATCGTGGCGACCTGAAACTTTGATTATTTTATTGTTTGTGTACTAACCATGTTTATTATTATTGAATTATTTTATTGAATTGTATTGTTAGACTCTAGGTAATCACATGTTAGGCTAAGGATGTTCTTATTTTTAAGAAATGTTCAATTGATTTATTTTAAATAACAGAAAAATTAATGGAGAGAATTATTCAATTTAGGTAACGGATTTCTAGTTTGATTTTGAAGGAGGCAATTGTTGATTTTAACTTAGAGAAATTTTGCAGGAATGTTTCAATGTTCATAATATGTAGTATAAGTGTGTGTGTGTGAGCCCAGTATCTGCTAAAGGCAGCCCAGCTTGCATATAAGGGGAAACATATCCTATACATAGGATCTGGCATGATCTAAGCCAGGGATTGAGGATTTTTGGAGTAGCATGATAGAAGGTAAGGTGCGCGTCTGTTCAATTTTTCGGTGTTGGGATCTTGCCCAGAGAAGTCCAGTGATCTCGTTCAGATGCGTCCATAGTCGCCGAGCCAGGGGGGTCGTTTACCCATGCAGAGTAAGAACAAAAGGGGATTATTGGCACCAGTTCCTCACCGGTCCTCTTAGGGGTTTTATCAATGAGATTTCTTCTGTTTGGACAGAACACCTCTCATTGAGGGGGTATTGTAACGGTCCAAATTTGTGGGTATTTTTATTTATTGCATTTTCGGGGATTTATAAAAAATGTGTAAATTTTATTTCAACGGTGACCAGAACACGTGGTGAATAGAACAGTGTTGTAACGAAGCGGCAACGCAATATCACGTTGTGCAATCGGTAGAAGAATTTACCCAGCCTCATTTCCAAGAACTTTGTTTGAGTGTGACAGCGCGCCCATACGCGTTACTCAACCAGGCGCGCGGACTGACGCGGTAGTGAACCTCAAAGATGGTGAAGAGCACATTTTCTGTTTCATCTCCTTGACTGTGACGACGGATATAAAAATTAAGTCACGCCCATCTCGTGACGTTAGCCAGTGCCTAAACGATCTCCGAATACAACTAACACAACACCTACAGCATGAGCTAAATGGGAAGAAACTACGACGAACAACCATGAGGCTTTGACTTCCAGCTAAAACGACGAAATTGAGTTGGCCGCGAAAGAGAGACACATCCCCCCAGTTCGTCACCGATTGTGTCGGCGCAGACACAGAGCCAAGTGGGCTCTGCAAAATTTTATAAGTTTTAATCTCAAGAGTAAAGTCAAATTAACTAACATGTGTTAGTGGTAGTAGTGAACATGTGAGAATAACCAAATCAGTTTTATTCGACGGCGACGCAATTATTTACGAAATAAAACGAGCTCGAATGGTCACCGCGTGCCGGCTGGGGGGTATTCTTTTAAAATGTTAAGGGCTTTGTAATTTTGTGTGGTTGTGAGTGTGAAAAATTGCAGGCTGGGCTGTGTGTGTTTATAATGAAGTGTGATCAGTAAGGTAAGATTTTAGAATAAGTTAACCTGTAACAGACGACCGAGTGAAGAAATTGAAAAAATGTAACTTAATCTGCATAAACATGCATAACAATTTTGGATGAAATTTTAAATGATTTTAACAAATTAAAATATCATTTCTCTTCATTAAAAAATGAGTAGAGTTACTTATTTCAGTAACCTACAAATCACGCTAACATCTTGCGTTCGTGCGAGAATTCTGGGCCCAGATAGAACCTTTGCAGGTAGGTGGAAGCAAATTTATGTAATTTATATATTTATTGAGTTTAATAACATCTCACTATTTAAATTATTTATGGACTATTTTGTTACTATCTAGGTTATTGACCAACTGATATAGAAGTACAACAATGTGACCCATGTATTAATTATCTGCAAGTATTAATCCCTTTACTCTTTACTGCTTTTATAGCCACTTAGCGGAGATATTTTTCATTCTCCCATTCTCCTCCAGTGTTTTATTTAGGAATTAGTGCCTTTAAATTCAGCATTCTGTATTTAAAAATGTAACACCCATAAAAAATACTGTCACAACAAAATATACTTACTTGTTCCCGTAACTTTGCTAAGCGAGCTGCTTCTTCCTGTTTCCTTCTCTCCTCTATTTCCTGAGTTTTAAGCTGTGCTGCTACCTTTTTCTTTGCTTGTTCCTCTTTTTGTTTTTCTTTCTCAGCTGCTACTGCCCGTAGTTTTTCTTCTCTTTCTTTTTCAGCTTGAGCAACTAGCATAGCTCTCTGTCTTTCATTTTCTTCTCTAGCAGCTGCTGCTTTCTGGAGCCTCTCTTCACGTTTTCTGGAATACGAGATTACTATAAACTCATATTTTCAAGTACTAAAATCTTTTAAGTAATAAATGTTATAATCTAAGATACAAACAAAAAGATGTTGGGTACATCTTTGTAGGTAAGGTGATGAACACCTAATGCAGTTAACTAGAAAGTGTAGTTAGAAAATAAATAGCTACACACCACAGTATATAATAAAATATTGAAAAGTATAACTAGAAATTTTTGTATATATATAGAGTTGTATATATGTATAGCCTTTGAGATATGGTGTATCTCCTGGCAGTCAGAATTATGGTTGGAGACTAAGCTGCCACTCACTCTCCCACAAAAAGACTATCTGACAAGCCTATCAAGTTGCCCTGGAAGTTTTGTGTATAACATTAAATTTAAAATTGATTTTGTTGGTATGTGGGACTTAATCATTGGCATGTATCATGCAAAGGTCGAATTAATCCGCATTAGTCACGTATACGTAGCTGTCTTTTATTATACAAACTTGAACATTTTTTTTTTTAATAAACAAAATAATTTATTTGCTGATACTCTTAATTCATAATTATGCAATTGTTCTACTACAAAAGAGTAATAGATAATAACAGTTTTATAATAACCTGTGAGCAAAACTAATTATATTTGTGATCAAAATATTTAATCATTAAAAAAAATTACATGAAGATTTCTTTTCATAACTGATCACTATACTATTCTAAGAAGACGCAAATAGATACGCATACCTACTAACATTGGCTTTGTGCCTTTCGGTAGTAGGCCCATAGAGTGTGTGTGCGACTAAAACTTTTGATTCAAATTTTGCATTACATATTCATGACAATTTCACATTGATAGTCAACATAAGAAACCCGTGTACAATTTAATTGCACAAAATTAAATTAATTGTAAACAATACATACAAAAGAATTGCATGTTAAATATATGAATAACTTTTCTGAAGATTAACAATAACTTCACTGTGTAGTTCATGCCTCAAAAATTGTTTAAAAAACTATCAAATTTTTTAAAGTCTTTAAAATGTAGTTTGTTATATATGCACACAGTTAGAAATTCATGGTTAGAAAGGACTTGTCTTCCATCCTAGTGCTCATACTTGATTGGAAGGCTGATTTTTTCACAATGCTGAACACTCTTTCAGTTGATGCATTGCTGTGTGCTGTTAGTATGGAAAGCATCAATGTTGACAATAAACTAAATTTGGTGTACCATTAACATTTTTTGAAGCGCTAATTCTATGACACCCTTCATCTACTCTATCACATTCTGAAATTTCAGGAGGGAACTTTCCACACTTGTAACGAGCAAATTCTATTTCAAGACTGTCTAGGTTATAAAATCCAAATAATTTTGCAAAATAGCTCACTGATGTATATAATCTTCCCTTCAGGATTCTTTCTACATGTCCCAGCCAACGCAACCTCTGTGATTTGATAAATTTCACTATGTCTTTTCCATGCATCAGAGCCTGTAGTTCATTTTATTGCATATTCTCCAACTGCTTTCTTCTCTTACTTGACATAAATTTTACACAATATTTTGTGCTCAAATGATTTTAAAGCAGTTTTGTCATTTTCTGTCAGTCCTCACCTCAGATCCATGTGTATGTTAATATTTGCAAAGTAGACTCCATTTCCTGCTTGTATCCTTTATCTTATACTCATCCTAATGTTATTATCTTTTTATACCAAGGCACCTAGGTAACTAATGCAGGACACTTCTCTGAAACACTTCCCATTCACACTGAAATCTCTAGGAGCCCTTCTGGTCTCTGATATCTCTAAATCTAAGGTGTAAACGTTTTATCCTTTCTTCACAACTTTTTCCAATTTAACTAGCTCCTTCAATTTCTTTGATGATGACACTATTGTTCTTATGGCTATTATTGCATATTTGTTTAGTTAACAAAATTCTATTAGCCTTTTCACAATATTTCATACTTTCTTACTGTTTTTTTTTCTTTTTTACTTAAGCATTTCTTGTTTACCTTTTATGGGAATTATTAATTATAGTGAGTTTTTATGTACACTATATATATGGTGATAATGAGATAATTGTATAACCCTTTCGGGGGTCTTTAATTTTCCCTTATGTTAATGAAAAATGGCCAAAAAATTAAAATTATTTTTTGCTCTGATACTTTCTTCTTGAGTTCCCACATGATACTGTGATATTTCGTTTTATTGATATTAATAAACTAAATATAATGTGATTTCGAATTTATCAAAGTTTTACTATCTACTTTTGTCGGGCGCCATCTTGCCTTACCAACTGCAAGAAAATAATTTACCAAGGTTCGAATCAGCGAACTAGGAGAACAGAATGTGGTTGCTGAAATAATAACAATCATTTATGTTCATCAATAATTAAATGTTATTAATACTTTATTATTATTCATATTTCATATTAATAAAATCGTACAGACAAAATTTGTTCGTGAATAATAGTTGTTAATTACCTTGAATCTCTTTTAATTTACTTACTCGCAATACAATAACAGATTCTTGAAATACATTTATTAAGAATTATAATGGGAACGCAAACCAGCCTTCTTATTACGATAAACTATAATAATACCATATTCTCACATACACACACAACACACACAAAGCTACTTTAGAGATCTCATTTTTAAATATTTTATACTTTCTTCAAAATTTATTTCCCCATTTTATTTAATTTTTTAAAAAAGAAAAAACCAGCATTTTTAATTATTATTTTGAATGTCTACTTTCCTGTTTACGAGTAGAAGTTCGACTCCTGGGGTGTCTCCTCATGGCGTGCACTGTTTTACTGTTTTATAGTTCGCACTATCACATTTTACTGCCGAACTGTTACTTTTGGATGAATATTGGCCGAAAAACTGTTTGTATTTTAGATGTACATATAAAGATTCACATTTTTTATTGTATGCGGGCCCGCACTTACGTTTCAAAACTTTGTATCGGTGTTGCTCGCGCGAGCGTTGAATTTAGACTGGGGTGGGAAAAAGGCGCTATTTTGTGAAGCGGCCGTTGTGGTGTGATCAAATCCCATTGTTTTAGAGTTTGTATCCTTGCGCCAGTACACTACTTTCGTTTGCTGAGTGTCTGACGAAACTGGGGACACACCTCGTTATGTAATTCGGTGACGCAACACATCGCCTGATCGTCTCGTTGCATAATTTGTTTACCGTTACATAGTGTGTTTACTAGTTTCGTGTTCGTCATTTGTTGACCTTGGTACAGTTGCAGTTTATTAATTCCGCGTCTGTTGAATCTGTTTTAAAATATCAACGAATAATTCTGCACAGTCAATGCTGCCACTGTTGTTTTCGTTTCAAACAGGAAATTTACCTAAGTTTATAATTTCTGTCCCTATCACTCAACATGTTGCTCATTATCATAAAAAAAATACCAATTATGTTATTGCCCCAAAATAGGCCCGAAATGCCCCGCTACAATACCCCCTCAATGAGATATTTTATGCCGAAGCATAAAAAATCTCATTGACACATTCATACTTGCTAGAGGGATCAGCCAGGATATGTCGCCACAACCCCCTGTATGGTTTACAAAAAAAAATAATCAACTCACCCTTGGTCCGGTGACTGTGACCGCATCTGCATGACAATACTGGACTTCTCTCTCGAGATCCCAACACCGTAGAGTCAGACAGATACTCAACGCCCCTGCTCTGACGCGCAGGCCAGCTCAGGTCCGCCGCCACAGCATCACCCAACACTGAAACAACAGATCAAATATCAAATAGTGGCCTTATACAACACCATATCCCCAACTGATCTGTTCCCCCTAGCGATGCTGGTTTGCGCTAAGAAGCACTGGTTTTGTTTTTACTCACTTATTACTAACATATATATCATAATACCTAACAACATAACATAAAATAGGAAAATATAGTACCTTAATAATTCATCTTAAAATAAAACAACTTACATTTAAAATGTTACACACTTTACATCATTAAATTGGCATATAAAATCATAAAATTACCTTCTAATAATAATAATAATAAAATACATAGATCTCCATTTAACTTTTATTAAGTCGTTTCTCAAATTTACAAACAATTTTTTTTTTTTTTTTTTTTTTTTTTTTTCCCCCAATCATGGCAATCATTATTCCATTTCATTACTTTGGGTGATTCTACGTTATTCATTATAATTTACTTTATCCACTTGGCATTTACTCATAAACTTCCCCTTTTATTTCTCTAACGTTCCCTTACAAAATCTTTAAACTAGTATGACACCCCATTATCAAAAATCTACTAACCCTTCTCTACCTCTAACTACTTACTATTTTAACTCCAATCGCCACCTTCTCTCTATATATAAAAAAAAATACTCTCTAACCCTTTGTACATAGGATACGTGTTTCCCCCCCCCAAAAAAGCTCAATTCCCGTTCTCTGGCCCCTGGATTCTACCTAAGGCGGCCCCTTCCCACTAAAACTATACCAAATCCCGTCCCAACCCTTATGTTGCGGACTCCCACATTACACTACCCCTACTACAAAATTGCCATCCCCAAAAAATCTCAATCTCATTACCTCACTACAACTACATCAAAATAACATCAACAAAATAAACAACAATATATCACTCAAAACTCTACATAAATTCTCCATTTCTACTGTGTCTCCACTTATACTTCTCAAAATTCTATAACATACATTAACTCAAAACAACATTGCATTATTTTCATCTCTACTATTTCTTTAACTCTGACTTCGGTTTGGACAGATCTATATGTCCCACAAAATTCAACTTGGACTGATTCAAACATTTTATTCAAACAATTACTATCACCCATTTCTATCTTTTACAACCCATTGAAAATTTTAACTATCACCTTTTATTTCATTTTCTTTTAAAATCTATAAACACATTGAAAACATATTATCATATTTTTATAATTCTTATTCCTAACATACTAAATGCAATTAACACACTAAGACATAATAAACACATTATAGGGAGTATTTAGTGCATCTATTTTTCAAATTCAAACAAAATTATTGAGTAGCAAATCATCATTATTAATTAAAATATAGCAAATTTTTAATACGTTATCCCCTGGATAACCTCCCAGCCACACACACTATTTCAAATTATGTAAGACTGTGGCGCCTTTCCGCTTCCACAGAGACTGTATATTTTGGAGCAGGTTTTACCTCTCCGTGTCTCTGCTTCCGCTATTAAGTTTTAAAATTAGTGAACATCATCATGTTCTTGTTAAATAATTACACCCTTAAGACGGATCTACCACCTGGCTCTGCTGTTCCTCCTCGAACAGAGTGGCAGCCGCTGTTCCATAGTTCCCGGGATTTCCCCTAAGTTCTCCCCCCATTAAATTTCAAATCTGTACCAATTTCAAGCCAGCTATGGTCAAGGGACTTGGTATGACCATAGCTAACCGCTCGCCAAAACCACGATTAGTGCTGGTAAGGTCGAAAAGTCGGGGAAATCATCTCTTCCTTCAGGCATGTATACATCATTATTATTATGCACGACACGGCAATTTATCAAGTACAATATAAAATTATACAAAAGGTGTGCCGTGCATATTCGCCATGTTGGCCTCCGATGGAGGTAACACTCTCGGTTACCCCCAACACTTTCCGCTATCTACTGGGGCACATGCCACCCCAGCGACAGCAACTTACTAACTAATTAATTACAATGGATAACTAAACTTTCAACCGTTGCAGTTCCACACATCACTGTTCTATCACTTCATTGAGCACCAATCTACCCCCCAAAATTATCCCCACATCTTGTATAATACATTACATAACATTATAAACAAATAAACATTAACTTTGATTATTAGTGTACATTTAAATAACTATTTTTTCTTTAAATAATTTATATAAAACTGATAAACATTATTATTTGAAAATTTTTTCATTAACTGTTTTTATTTATCATCATTATTTATTTATCCCATGCTGCCATTAGATTTTCAAAATTTCTAAATTTATTATTAACATATATTTTTAACCATTAAGTTATTCCACAAAATGAACCATTTAACATTCATTTATTTATTAATTATTATTAAATTAAAATCTCATCAAACAATTCAAATTCATTATAAAATTCAAACACATAACATTCAATCACAATATCTAAACATCTCAAATTATTTACTTCAATTGATTATTAAAATTAAATATTTAATTGACTATTAAAATAACATATTTCAATTATTATCAACATTCTACAAATCATTAATTATTGTCTTCATAATTGTTTTATTATTTACTTAGAAAGCAAAATATTCATAATATTATTATTATTAACACAACATTTTCTAATACATATACACATTATTTTTCTAACCTTTCATAATACACACACATGAATTCCCTACATTATATTTACAAAGTATACGTCAATAACTGGTCCATTTTTTCCCACTTCACCTGTCTAAATCAGCAAGGTCATTACCAAAATTTACAACATGTAAAAATGTCCCAACACTGATCTTTTAGCTCACCCTCCATCGTCATATATATATCTAGTGTATTTGTAACATTCATCAGTATTATTTACACACAAGTTATTATAATCATTACTATCATAATAACCCATCAATTCTATTTCATTCATTATACCATTATAAATCTTGTCACCATAAGTTAGGATTGTTCCGTCTATATCAGTGTTATTTGTTAATGTCAGGTAAATTGTTTTCTCATTTTTGTATTCCTCAACTACTACGTCAGGTAAGTCATTATAGTTAGGTAAGATATTATCAAAATTATTCTCTATCTCTCTTTCAACAGGTACGTATTTCACATGATTCATCATCACCCCTTCTAGTATTTTCCTCAATTCATCATACTTTCTTTCTAACTTATATAGTTCTATTTCACTCTCAATACATAACTCTCTTTCTTCATAGCACCACATCACACTCTCACAATTATTACGGACAGAGGGTACAACATTATACAACATTAATTCATTTAACAATAAGGGTCTCTTGCCCTGAAAAAACAACATTAAATCATCATCATCATTATAAACAATAAGGGGAAAATTTGCCCTCTGTCCCCATTCAACTACAACATTATTTTTCCACTCTCTCTCTACTTCATAAACACTCATTAACATCTCATAATCACTACATTCTGCAATTTCATTAGTACTATTTGTTATTATATTTTCATCATTTGTTTCTCCATTATTCTTCACCCCCACTATACTCTCAGAATTGTCATTAATATCATTTTCACTATTTGATACTACATCTTTCATTATTTCATCATTATTAATATTTGTTATACTTAAAACATTGTCACCCAACTTCTCAACACTCCGTTCTAATTTATTTAAACTGGTTCTTATTGTTTCGTTAGTGCTTTCTAAATGTTTATTAATTTCTTTAATTTGGTACGTTAACTCATCGAATTTATTATTTATCTCGTTTTTCTGTTCATTAAAAAGCAATTTCATCATCCTGATCATATCATTATCTTCAGCCTTTTTATTCATGACTGGTGTTGAGTGAACACCTTCATTCATGATTTGGGATTCAGTTACGCTTATCTGGCTTTCATCTACACTGTCAGTGACGCTGACAGTTTCATGATTGTCTGCCATTTTTCTTAAAAATTTTTTATATATATTTCTTTATAAAATCTTATTATATGTAACATATACTTATTGAAAAATATTCTACTCACCCATATTAAACATAACCTCTTACGTCTAATTTACGTACATACGCAAATATGAATTCCAAACAACCATTCTGTTCTCCCAAGTAGGCCGTATTTTATATAAAATTCCTTTATATAAATCGTCCCTACGTTCGGAAGCCAAATGTGATAGTGCGAACTATAAAACAGTAAAACAGTGCACGCCATGAGGAGACACCCCAGGAGTCGAACTTCTACTCGTAAACAGGAAAGTAGACATTCAAAATAATAATTAAAAAGGCTGGTTTTTTCTTTTTTAAAAAATTAAATAAAATGGGGAAATAAATTTTGAAGAAAGTATAAAATATTTAAAAATGAGATCTCTAAAGTAGCTTTGTGTGTGTTGTGTGTGTATGTGAGAATATGGTATTATTATAGTTTATCGTAATAAGAAGGCTGGTTTGCGTTCCCATTATAATTCTTAATAAATGTATTTCAAGAATCTGTTATTGTATTGCGAGTAAGTAAATTAAAAGAGATTCAAGGTAATTAACAACTATTATTCACGAACAAATTTTGTCTGTACGATTTTATTAATATGAAATATGAATAATAATAAAGTATTAATAACATTTAATTATTGATGAACATAAATGATTGTTATTATTTCAGCAACCACATTCTGTTCTCCTAGTTCGCTGATTCGAACCTTGGTAAATTATTTTCTTGCAGTTGGTAAGGCAAGATGGCGCCCGACAAAAGTAGATAGTAAAACTTTGATAAATTCGAAATCACATTATATTTAGTTTATTAATATCAATAAAACGAAATATCACATTTGGCGCCCGAACAGGGACGATTTATATAAAGGAATTTTATATAAAATACGGCCTACTTGGGAGAACAGAATGGTTGTTTGGAATTCATATTTGCGTATGTACGTAAATTAGACGTAAGAGGTTATGTTTAATATGGGTGAGTAGAATATTTTAAATGTGATATTTCGTTTTATTGATATTAATAAACTAAATATAATGTGATTTCGAATTTATCAAAGTTTTACTATCTACTTTTGTCGGGCGCCATCTTGCCTTACCAACTGCAAGAAAATAATTTACCAAGGTTCGAATCAGCGAACTAGGAGAACAGAATGTGGTTGCTGAAATAATAACAATCATTTATGTTCATCAATAATTAAATGTTATTAATACTTTATTATTATTCATATTTCATATTAATAAAATCGTACAGACAAAATTTGTTCGTGAATAATAGTTGTTAATTACCTTGAATCTCTTTTAATTTACTTACTCGCAATACAATAACAGATTCTTGAAATACATTTATTAAGAATTATAATGGGAACGCAAACCAGCCTTCTTATTACGATAAACTATAATAATACCATATTCTCACATACACATACAACACACACAAAGCTACTTTAGAGATCTCATTTTTAAATATTTTATACTTTCTTCAAAATTTATTTCCCCATTTTATTTAATTTTTTAAAAAAGAAAAACCAGCATTTTTAATTATTATTTTGAATGTCTACTTTCCTGTTTACGAGTAGAAGTTCGACTCCTGGGGTGTCTCCTCATGGCGTGCACTGTTTTACTGTTTTATAGTTCGCACTATCACATTTTACTGCCGAACTGTTACTTTTGGATGAATATTGGCCGAAAAACTGTTTGTATTTTAGATGTACATATAAAGATTCACATTTTTTATTGTATGCGGGCCCGCACTTACGTTTCAAAACTTTGTATCGGTGTTGCTCGCGCGAGCGTTGAATTTAGACTGGGGTGGGAAAAAGGCGCTATTTTGTGAAGCGGCCGTTGTGGTGTGATCAAATCCCATTGTTTTAGAGTTTGTATCCTTGCGCCAGTACACTACTTTCGTTTGCTGAGTGTCTGACGAAACTGGGGACACACCTCGTTATGTAATTCGGTGACGCAACACATCGCCTGATCGTCTCGTTGCATAATTTGTTTACCGTTACATAATGTGTTTACTAGTTTCGTGTTCGTCATTTGTTGACCTTGGTACAGTTGCAGTTTATTAATTCCGCGTCTGTTGAATCTGTTTTAAAATATCAACGAATAATTCTGCACAGTCAATGCTGCCACTGTTGTTTTCGTTTCAAACAGGAAATTTACCTAAGTTTATAATTTCTGTCCCTATCACTCAACATGTTGCTCATTATCATAAAAAAAATACCAATTATGTTATTGCCCCAAAATAGGCCCGAAATGCCCCGCTACAATACCTAAGCCATGGTAAATGTATTTTGCTCTAAAAATGTTTACTTATACATATAAAATATTACCAAATTATAATACTGATTCAAATTGTTGATATTATTAGATAATTATCCTAATAATATCTTGCAGCAGTAATATAATTTAATGATATTTAAACAAGAATACTGAAACTTGTGGAATTATTTGCAAAGTAATCACACACACACACACACACACACACACACGCGCGCGCGCGCGCGAAAGCTGCCTTAATAACAATGCAGTTTTCAAATTTGATTAGTTTTCTCCTGTTTTATTCTTACTTTTAACTGTTTGCACAGTATTTATATAGAACAATTCCGCTTAAGAATAGTTATTTACACAAAAAAGAACACTTGTACATCTGAAGTAAATGAGTACATCACTGCTTTTGTCACTGATTTTTCAAACTTACAGATTGTTAGTTTTGTTTTGATTCATCATCATCATCATCATCGTCATCAATCTCAAGGATTAGGCTCATCCTCAACCTGTTCTGGGACCCAGTTTGCTCTCAGCCGTCCTACATCTCTCTTCCCCACTGGTCTATATTCCATTGCTAGCACTGGAATCCTGTCACCCGCCATTCTTCCCAATGTTCACACCACCTTCTTTGTTGGTCCTTAGCTGTTCCAACAATGGGTTGACCCCCAGTTCCATCCTTATATCCACATTCTTCTTTCTATCGAGAATGGTACAGCCCAGAGTACTCCTCATAAACTTCATCTCTGCTGCCTGAATCTTTGCTTTGTCTCTTTCTGTTACTGGCCTCGTCTCCTTACATCAAAACTGGTACTGCTACAGTGTTAAAAAAAACCATATCCTTGTTTTCCTTTATTGTCTTATTTGATTATTTAGTATTTGTATAATTAAATTTAAGGTTTCTGCTACAGTATAAAGTTTATACTTCACACTAACACCTCATTTTCAGACTGCAACTCATCATCACAAATGCCTAACCTGCTGTCCGAGTCCACTGTCACTGTCATAAAGAGAATCGTCATCCAAAAAGACATCAGGATCATCAAAAATTTCTTCTAATTATATATTAGTAAGGGGCGTATGCACCATTATAAAAAATATTAAGAAAATTTAACTAAAACTGTACATTAAAAAAAAAAAAAGTTTTCAAAAGGTCACTATAGGGTTAGCAGATACGAAACTATATAATCAGTACGTAATATGAAACACCACACTGTGTGTACAACACTTTCACAACACAAAATTCAGTCCCTGTATAATATTATATGGTAAATAACAACAATTATGCACAATACAAACACAATAATTAATGAAAATAAACAAACCATACCACAGCCAAAACACACACGTGCGTCTGAAAATCAGCTGGGTGAACAAATCAGCTGTCCGGCCTTATTGTTCAGGGCCACCACACGATAGTAGCACCATAAAATAAGGTGAAACTGTGTTTTTATACATTATGGGAGTACATTCGAATAAAGCAACCAACGAAAACAAAAATTGGCTGACGTGGACTAAAATCGAATTAAGCATGTAAGGGTATGATATGTCAATTCGATTATAGTAGAATAAAGTGCCAAAAGGGTTAAGAACATTTTAGTAAAATTATTTTGTAGACTTTTTAGTGCATGTTTCTAAACCTACTGTTTTATTAAGTTTTTTTCTGTAACAATGTTTTTAATTTTTATATTCAAGTAGCTGCTACAAGCACTGTATACATCACACATATACATTTTTTAATAAAACAGTGTTTGGAATAAACCTCAAGCACTTTTCTTATTCACTGCATCTATTCTTTTGTAAAGAATTTAAATTTTTAATTCATTAAATTTAGTTCTGAAAATTTTAATACACAACTACTGTACATAATTTGCAACTTATAACATTATTGTTAGCCATAGCAGTCAGTAATAAATATACGATATTCAATTACTGTTGCATAATACTTATAAGACAGAAAAATGTTTCCTAAAAACTCAGCTTTATGAATTTTTGCAACCTAAATAAATAAGAAGTTTCATGTTCCCAAGCTTCACCAAAAACATAAATACGAGGTTAACAAAGCTTTTTGGGGAACACCCACACATTTCTTAAGTTAAACTCCACACCTTGATATAAAGCTCTTTTTGCTCACTACAATGGAGAGCATTATATCAAGGATCCACTGTAAATAAATACGATGTTTAAAATTTGCTAAGAAAATAATTGCTACATACTAACAAAAAATAATTTAAGTATTTTCTCACTTTATTCAGTTTTTATGTATTTGTCAATATTATTTGTTTTTTTCTTAGCTATCTTACTGACACTCAGTATAACATACCACTGCTTAAAGAACATTGTCTCAGTTGCGGTTGCCTTTTCATGTTACTCAATGTATTTCATTATCACCTATGAAAGTTATATATTTATAAGAACGTAACTTTGTATACAAATATACAAAAATTAGAAAAATACATTATATACAACTTAAACAATGTTATATAAGACAGTTTATGTAAAGTTACATAAAGTTAAACAGGATATTTTTCACGTTGATGGGTAAAATTTTCACTAAATCATGCTAACACACCCCACTATTAACAGTACTAAATTTTTTCTGACTTTTGTTCTTTCCAGTTATAAGGCATACTGGACATCAGAAGTCCAGATATGAGGGGTTTCACTGGCTTAAAATTTTTCACACATTCAATTTCTGAACATTTTTCATTAAAGTTTTTGAATGTCTGGAAATTGAGTGAATGGGTACATTTAGATTTGTTTATTCATTTGTGGGAAATGATTTACTGTTTGCTACTGGGCAGTATACGTATTATGCATAAAAATATGTATAATGGTTAGATAAAACCAAAAATATTGGATGCTAGTTCCTAATGTAGAAATTCAGTTATGCTATAAGCCGTTAGATCATATTCAGACTGTACATATACTGCATTTTATACCTCCTAGTTTCTTCTGCAGTCGCTTTTAAAGTTTTTTCTTTATTTTTTCGTGCCTGGTCTCCTTTTTTTAAACGTTTCATTATTTCTTCTTTTTTCTTTTGTCGACCATCATCAGCATGCTTTGTTACTTTTTGTACTGTTTCTACGTGTGATTCGGTACACTGAAAAAAAAAATTGTAAATACATCAATCACATTAATCAGATATGTAAGTATTGCAAACTCAGCATAACATTTTTATTTTAAAATTCAGTATATCCACATTATGTACAATTTCATTACTTTCACGCGATTTGATATTACAGGGATGTTAGTTATTGAATATTCACTAGTTAATCTGAACACCCACTTAATATGATAAAATTAAAAACAATGGTTTTTGTTCACAAAATTAGACGATAGTTTCTCTAGTTTTTACGATTGAATATAATTTTGCAGTTTTATTATGTTCAAGGTGAACACAAATTTACACAATTATAATTACTGAAGTAAGATGGAAACTATATTTTTGTACAACGTACACTACCAACTATAAAATCAATACACACAAATCATTTTGTTTAGTTTTGGTGACCTCACTAATGTGTTTTTTTTTTTTTTTACTCTAATATTTCCATACCATTTTCTTTTTTTTTTTGTTTCTTTGTTTACGTATTGTATGTAAATTTATATTTTATGCTCATATTATTTTTCCATTTATTCTGATTCAATCATTGTATTGAAATGCCCAGTATTTAAAAATGAAACAAGTCCTTTTTATGTTATATTGATAATTAAATGTTCTAATTATATTGCAGTAGGAAGTTTTTTCTAAATTCTCCCATGTAGAAGGTGATTGCACCACATAAGGTAACCGTAATACGATATCTTTTACAAAACATCTTATTATTATTTGTGGAATATTTTATATTAATAATATCAATGAATACATTTTTGTGAATAATAATGAATATGAGGTAAGTTATGTGTTAAGATTTTTGTGCTGTATGAATCAGAAAGTGGTTATGTGTGTAGCTTGATTATAGGGAAACTACAGGAGTTTTATACATACAGGAAGGGAAACTACTATGGCACCTGACTACTCTCATCTTTCATTATCATCGCAAGTTGTTATAAGTCTTGCACGATCCCTGTTCAGTAAAGGCTACTGTCTCACAACGAACAATTTTCCTCAGTTAGCTGACTTTACTTCCAAAAAACCGATGTATATGGTACATAGAAATTAAATAGATAAGGTGCCCTACTGCTTTGGAAAACAAACATGAAACTAAAAAAAGGGAAAATTATATACCGGCTTTCAACAGTGTAAAGTTATAGTAATGAAATGGAAGGAAAAAAAGATGTGTCTGTTATCAACATTCCATTCTGTAATGGTGCATATATTACCCACCCGAAACCTATTTAAAATGTAAAGGTTAATTGAAAATATTATTGGGATTATAAACGGGATACACAAATTGACTCAAGGTCAACAGTTTAACTGCTAGAGACAGTTATTTTTAGCCATCTGACCTGTGAACTATGCATGTTAGACAAAGCAACATAAGACGTCATCAGCCAAACCCAACCGACATTACAGGAATGTAAGGAGTGTCAGCAGCGTCGACAGCGTTCTGCACTTGAGTTAACAAAGGCAGTCGTCATCTAACACCTAACGGCGACGGACGCGGGCCTGGTGCTCTATCACTTGTAATAAACCCAGTTTGAAATTACAACTTGTGCGGATCGATCCTAAAAGTCCGCGGACGTTTATACGGGCGCCCATAACAGCAAACCCATAACAGTAAAATATGTGAAGTCACAAAATATATATTATTGGTTTAAACGAACTAACAATTCGGCGTAAAAGATCGAAAACAAGAAGAAAAAATGTGCGAGTGAAGAAAAACACTAAGAGACTGGACAGTCACGGATCAACAAAAATTAACAGCTAAGTAAACTTAAGGGTAACACAAAAGTTAAAATCAAATAGGAAAGTTTATTATTGAAAGAAATGTTTTTTGTTACTCCCTAAAAAAATGAGATCTCAAGGGCCTGGGGTGTATATGTGTGAGCGTGAAATAAAAATTTAACAAGAGGCGCTGGTTTGCGTAAAGATTAATTGTAAGGTGTAGTAGTTTCGTTAATTTTCTAATTTTCATGATATAGAATCAGAAAATCATGATTTTGTTTATTTTTTAAATATAGATATCGTTAAAACATATCAGAATTAGAAGAGGAAGAAGGGATATTTCTTTGGAAATGCTGTGTCGAATGACTTTAAATTGTTTTGTTTTGTAATAAAATGAATTGGAATATAAATGCACAATAAATGAGATCAAAAGATGTATACAAGTAATCAATGTGTTTTATTGAAATAACCATTTCTGTTCTCCAGTTCATCTAATCGAACCCTGGTAAGTTACAAAATTTTACAGTTGGCAGTAGCAAGATGGTGTCCGGAATTCGAAGGTAAACATACCTGTTTGTAGTATGTAAGGTAAACAAAAAATTGTTAAAAGTAATAATTAAACATTACAATTCATTACAAATGGTGACAGTGAACAAAAAAGAGATGAAGAAACCACAAGCAGTACTTGATCTGTAGTATGTTCTACAGATCATTCCATTCATTATTAATCTCACTATTTTTTATTGACCATTATACAATCAATATTCATTGATTGTCTTTTCCAAATCCGGTATAGTTATGAATATTTTTAAAGAATTTGTTAAAGAAAAGGAAATCTCTGAACACCATTTCATTTTTGTTTGTAACAATTTCTCCTTCATTACCTCATATTATGCACGGGTATCCTATCAGTTCTAGCATTAAAGTCTCCACTTATTATTATATGATCATTTCCTATCCGAAAACCTACTTCTTGAAAGACCATATAAAATTTCTTTGTTTCCAATTTTCTGTATTCCTTCAGTACATATGCAGTAACTAAATTAAAAATCCTCTTTCACTTCTACACCTAATTATTACAGTTCTTTAATTTATAGAGAAGTACATTTCTCATTAAGAAAAATTGCTATTTCAGTGCTTCATCTGCTTTTTTGGGACTCCACTATAAACGTACATTTCTCCAATGCTTCCTTTACATTCTTCTTTATATCCATTGCAATACCAATACCAATATTTTTATCTAGCAGTGTTTTCTCCTGTTCTGCTAATTTATCTTTTTTACCAACTGTTACAAATCCCAACTGCGGGACCAAAGTTTTGTTCTGCAGTTAACTTTCTATAATCCACAGGCAAAAACTATCTACAAACAAATACTGCGTAGGAAAATTAGTTGTCAACCAAGACTAAAGAGATAGTCTATATGAAGTGAACCTACACCATCGAGCCAATCATGAATTGTCCACCTTTGGGTGTAGTTTCCACTCCACAAGCATGATGTCCTGATCCTCTTCCTGCTCATCCACCAACCATGGAGATTGTTGATACTAGTAGGGGCAGGGGCTCCTTATACTAAGAATCACTTGGTCCTCACTCACTGACTATGTAAGTTGGGCCCACCTCTGCAATCTGTTCGTGCTTGCAGATAATTCCCCTACTGTAAAACAGAGACGAGGTTTCTGGCTCCCCTTGGGCCACATTATACCAATGTGCATTCAAATTTTAATCTAGTAAGTAGCTTAAAAAATAATTATATTAAAATATTATAACAAAAATATTTCAAACTACACCATTAAAAGTTCATTTTGATTATTTAACCGATTAATAACTTTCACAATATAATAGCTTCTTTAGCTTTAGTTTAACTTCTAGTAGCCAACTAGATAAACATACGAGGGGGGACCCAAAAGTAACGACAATTTTTCTCTGGCAGTTGGTAGAACGCTAGTTCCGACTTCTCCCGCTAGGTGCCTTCACTAGACACCATTTTTATCAGTTGCCCTAGCGGCATTGTTGTGGAAACATTAGCACGGTCAGTGTGACTATTTTTTGTAAGCGCTGTTTCACGTTTTCGGCGATTTGTCAATGACAGACATTAAATACCAGCGTGCTAACATCAGGTTCTGTTTCCTGTTAGGGAAATCAGTAGCAGAAACTGTCGCAATGCTTTGGACGGCTTATGGTGAGGAAGCTTTGAGCCAGGCAAGGATTTTGAGCCGCAAGAAAGCACACGCGGAACGAATTTTGCTGCAACACGTTTCATCTTCAGCTCTTCAGTCAAAATTCGTTGGCATGAACTCCAGGATATTCCAGTCATTTCCTCCAATTCATCGATTGTTCTACGACGATCAAACAAGATCGCAACACAGATTTTTTCAATGTTTTCGTCCGTTTTGGAAGTCGAGGGACGTCCCGGTCGTGGTTCGTCTTCAATTGACATTTGACCACTTTTAAAACAAGAAAACCACTCGTAAATCCTTGCCTGGCTCAAAGCTTCCTCCCCATAAGCCGTCCGAAGCATTGCGACAGTTTCTGCTGCTGATTTCCCTAACAGGAAACAGAACCTGATGTTAGCACATTGGTATTTGATGTCTGCCATTGACAAATCGCCGAAAACGTGAAACAGCGCTTACAAAAAATAGTCACACTGACCGTGCTAATGTTTCCACAACAATGCCGCTAGGCCAACTGATACAAAATGGTGTCTAGTGAAGGCACCTAGCGGGAGAAGTCGGAACTAGCGTTCTACCAACTGCCAGAGAAAAATTCTCGTTACTTTTGGGTCCCCCCTCGTATTTGCTCTATAATTCTTAATATAATGTAAAGTGCTCACAGATTGCCATTTCATTAAATTTAACACACCACATTAAAATTTCTTATTTACATCAGAAAAACAATTCATATTTTGAAAAAAAAAATAATAATAAAAATTTTATAGACATACTTACTACAAATTTCTTGACAGAATCACTGCCTGGAGTGGTTAAATAATTGTGGTTAGAAAGAGGTGTACCTTTCTGCTTTTCTTTATTTACAAATCTACTGTGAACTTCTATTATTTTAGAATATGCACTTACATCGATATTCTGAAAACAAAACGATAATAAATAGTAGTAATAGTTATAACATAACTTTAATAGCATAACAGTATTACTAAAACTTACCAAAAACGTTTGTTGGGAATACTAACATACAATGTATGTGGAACATACTTGTCCTATGTAAGTGTAAAACACTACTTGTACAGTGTTTGATTTTTGCATTTACAATGTCCTCATATCAGTGTCAAAAATAAACATGTACTGAAGAGATTTAAAATTCCAGGAACACAAATTAACAGAAGTATACACATGCAAATTACAACAAATGACATCAAATTTAAGGCCATGATTAAAGTCTGCAGGGAAATAAAAGTAGGGGCAGAAGTCTGCAGAGGGGCAGAAATATATGAACATTCTGGGAAGAAATAGAGAGGAATTATTACAGGTCATAGAAAAATAAACATTTGAAAAACTGGTAAAATCAACAGTGCCTATGGAAATGGGTATTATAGTTATTTAATTTATAGAAAAGTACATTTCTCATTAAGAAAAATAGTTAGTCCAGTACTTCAGCTGATTTTTTTGGGGACTCAACCACAAATATACATTTCTCCAAGCGCATGCTTCCTTTAAATTTCTTGAAGGAAGGCAGTTAAGAAAGGTTGGAATTGAATGGCTGTGAAAAAATAAAGAAGCATGGAGAACCAATAGAATCCAGAACTGGAATTTCCAATAAAGAGATAATAGGGATCGATCAAGAGACCAAATTAATAGTAGCACAAATGAAAGATTTGAAAAAAAAAACAGGAATGGCAAAAGTGGAATCACGTCAGGAACTGGAACATCAAGAATGATCAACAAGATATAAATGTACTTGAATTAGAATATAGCCAATTAGAATTGTGTGGACATAGCAGGGTATATCAGAATAGGTTGTCCAGAATTGTGTTAAGAAATGAGAAGACTGTTGAGTATCTGGAAAAACCAGGTATGTAACAATATCCATAAAAATTTGTAAAGGCGAATTAAATAAAAATCACTTAGAAATGTATGAAAGCTCTGAGAAAGATGGGAAGTAGATATGAAACTGTTACAAAGCAGAGTTCTGAATTTCATTTATTTCGCAGAACAAAAGGTTGTTAAAAATGATAAAATACTTGTAAAGGTAACATAAAGAGATCAAACAGATGTCAATAACTTTAGATTTTAGTCTTCAAGAACACTTGAGATACGCATTAAGCTGGTGTGCAGTAAGGAGGGAAAGCTATACTGAACCCCTGTGCGACCTATAAAAGTACGAGTGCCTGGTATTATCAAGTCAGTTACATGAGCGATTTTCCTTAGCACGGATCAAGTGTTTGTTGAAGTATTGTGTGAAGTGTTATTGTGTTATAAATTATGTGGAACTCTATTATTTGACATTATTATTGCGTGTGGACAAATCTAACTGGAATTATAATAGTAGAAGTTGATTACAAATTATTAATTGTGATAATTAAAGCTGGTTATTAGTGATATTATTGGTGTCTTGTATTTTGTTTTCCACTGTACCAAATGACGATCAGTAGACAGTCGTAAACACGCACTATTTTCTTGAAATTTTGCATATGACATAATAAAGGTTTTAAAAAATTGCCAGAGAAATATATTTTCTTGTTCACAGAAACGAAATAGAAATCTTTCAAAAGAAACTTTATTTCTGACGTGATTATGTAATTTATTTGTAGCGAAACAGCTGGTACTAGAAAAACGAAAATATGACTTTTTACTAAAGAGTAGTCAACATTAAAATAAGTTAAGAGATAAAAGATAACAAAGAATAAATGCTGCTGACATCCATGACAACTGAATACTGACAGCATCACTTGGCCGAATAAGCTTTTGCATTCCTGAAGAAATAGCTTGGTGATTGAAAATTTACTGTTCAATGATCCTCTTCAGTTCTCATCAGTATTAATATTATGTGTTCACATGTCTATTTAAATAATCTCATAAGAAAAAAATCAAAACAGTCGAGTATAGCAATCCTGGTCGCCAAACCAAAATTCACTTCTCTGACAAATCATAACAATCTTAAATTGTATTAGTTAGTAGGTTTTTAAGTTTTAATAGGGTTTGCATAGTGAGCTGGGGCTCCATCTTGCTTAAAAACAATAAATCTCACGTCTGAAACTGTAAAATGGAGTAATACATGCGATTTAATATATCAACAAATCTGGTACCATCCATAATGTTATCTGATATCTGATAGGACAATACACCACCAGCATTCACAACTGCCTACACTGCAATCCTTTTTAATTAAGGATGAATCTGGTTAACTAAGTGAAGGCTTTTAATATCATAGTAATTATCAGGGGCAGTTTCTATCAGAGGTAGCTAGTTAGCAATACCTCAAGAAATTATGAGAAATAAAAAAATATATTAAGTATTTTTGTTACACAATCACAAATATACTCAATTTATACTCACGTCCTAGAAAGTAATAAGGACTTTTATTTTCGTTCTGTAAGAGTTTGTTTAACTCCTTCATTATCTTAGAGAAGTGATTAAATAATTTTTAATTATATAATAAAATATGAGTTTTTAATTAGTGTAGCAGCATTAATTTCTCACCTTTTTCGGGGGGGAAAGAGCAATATTTGTAACTGCATGCAGAAGCAGAGCAGATATCAGGAGATGTGGCGAAAGAAGGAAATGCGGGAGAGTTGACCTAGAGTTTTGTTTTGACGTGTAAACAATGGAGGGCATGCTGCAGTGAGGGGGCCCACTCCACTCGCAGAGAAATGGAACGTGAACAAAAATCGAAAAATCGGAACAAAAAAATTGGAACCTGCCAATTGGCTGTGGTGAATGCACTTCCTTATACTCCCAGCGCTGTTTTAGTGATTTGGTTGTTTTATTAAATTACTGAAACAGTGCTTTTGTGTACCCATGCGGGAGTTCACTGAGGAGTTTAAAACTGTTCGTTTTTACTTTTTAAGCACTTAGTTTCAATACCTCATCAATTAAAAAAAGAATAAAATGTGGATTATAACGTTTTCTGACATAATATTCTAGCATTTTACAGTATTTATTGAAAATCCGGATAGGGTCTGGTCCCACTGATCCGAATTTTTGAGGTTACACTGTACATGTAAGAAGCTTAACGGGAAATCAGAACACAAAACTTATTAGAAGAAACACAACAAAAAGAGCAAATAGCAAATAAAATCACTACTATATGTATGCATACTACATGTAGGAGTTTGGTACGAAACAGGGATGCCACCTTACAGATAGTTTACAAGTTATTTTAATTTTTCTGCCTATCTGAAGCAAAATCAACAATTATTTTGGTTGCAAGTGTTAAGATAAAGACGGTTAACATTATGCTAGGAAGAAAGTTAAAAAGATTCATGAAACGGGGCACAAGTCTTTTTTATTATCCAAAACCCTATTACCATAGAGTAGGATAGGGATCTGTAAGTGTTAGTAATTCAAAATCACAACATAAAAGGAACCATACCTCCTTGTCTTTTTTACTCTTCTGAATAATCCTTGCCTTTCTGTCTGATTCCTAAAACAAAAACAAAAAAATTACAAAAGTTATGGTTTTACCCACCCACCCACACACAATACGCAAAACACCCTGTTACAGCGTCAGTGAACAAAATAAACTCAAAACTTGCATTTAAAACACAGTAACATTGTGTAATGTACGGTCCTGTCCTTTATAGTATTAGCCAGTCTGTTGTCTTGCCTTATTTTTGATACAATGCCTTAGTTGCCATATAATTTATATTTCAACTTGTAAAAGCATTGAAAAAGATAGCAGTCAAATAATTTTGCTTCAGACACTACACAATTATAACTTATGTTTATTTAAACTTTTCACTTGACAGCAAAGAAAATATGTTATGTCAAATAATCTGAATTTTTAGATACAAATACATAGTTTGACATATGACTTGTACTAAGATACACTCTTCCACTCATCTTAGACATAAGGTAACATACAGCAATTTTTCTGATTTATGGTGGTTATTAAAAAGTATGTTGTTATTTTTGGATTATAATACAAATGAAAAAGTTTTTTAATATAGTACACAACTCAAATACATAAGTCTATAAATTCTATCCAGCAAAGATTGAAGGCAAGCTATTATAAGTAGAGACTTAAAGGCACTACTAAAGATTGCAGGACTAGACATAATGGTGACATAATGTAGGGACTCTAGGAAGTACTGGGCTAAGCCATAATTGTACATCCAAGTTTACAGGAACAGCAGCAGTCAATAACATTTAATTTAATCTTCCTAGTGGTGAGCACACATTCATATGTCTATATACAGTAGAACCTCGATATAACACCCCTGTGATATAATGCGACCCTTGATTTAACGCTCATTTTTCATGGTCCCCCCCCCAAATTAAATAGTTAAACTTGGGACCTTTATATAAAGCGACCCTCGATATAAAGTGCTTTTTGGCCAGTCCGCAGAAGAGCGTTATATCAAGGTTACACTGTATTCATAAGTCTTTGATTTGTAGTGGTTTGAATACACATCAAAAAGTTGAAAGTGAACAATGTAGATATTTATACACTGTACTGATTTTTTTAATGTAATCTGTGAATAAAAATTTTGTTATCAATATTTAAAAGTAGGCAGTGACAGATTACTAGTGTTAACATATAGTCTTTGAGTTTAACTATAAACATTTATCCTTAATATGCACATATAATATATAATAAATTTATAAACTTAAAATATGTAACTGAAGAGTTGTCAAAATGTTAACATAAAAAGAATTTTGGCTCAACTGAGTGCAGGCAAGTAATCCCTCTTCTTAATAAATGTGATTAGTTACTAAAGCAGTTTGTAGATAAACAATTGGAAGCCTTTGATGTACTAATGTGTTCTTAATTCTGTAGCAATTCCCGGAACTGGATGTATGCACCAAACAGATCGCACTGTGCATCAATCAGATTGCACCGTTAGTAAGATGAGATTACTGTTTTCAGTTTACAATTCACAGTATTTATCAACGGCATCTTATTGTTTTCAATGGAACCGACCCATTCATTTACAGAAACATGTCGACAACGTACTTTTTTGATAACTACTGAGGCACAAAAACTTTAGTTACCACGATAGCAGTTGCTTTTACACCGAAGGTTAACACTTTACATGAGAGAGCTATAATAAATAATTTGGTCGTTACTTTCATATACTTGCCTCAGGCTTATGACTTGGTCAACTACTGCTTTACACCATAACTCAAATTCGCAATAAGGACTACAACTAACCTTTCGTTATAACAACAGTATTTATTAATCAGAATGGCTGATTTTATACGACCAGAAACTTTAGATTTCTTGAAGTTCTATGGTCAAAATGAAGGTGGAGTATACCACTTAAAATCTGATCCCATTTGCTTTGTGTTTGTAACCATAAATGAAAATTTTTCATTAATGACGTTCTTGAAAATAAATTCAAGATCCTTAATATGAATCACGCATGTTTCAAATATTTAGTTACATTGGAACTTTTAAACATACAACTGCAATCTGTGGTTGATTATAAGTTTAACTTATATTTTAAATTCTTACATTCAAGTAAAGTATAATACAAAATTTAATTTCATGTCATAAAATAAAAATGTTTATGTTGATGTTTTATTATTTGCTGGAGTGCCACTAGTTTAAAAAGATAAAAACCTCAGACCACCTAGCTTCTTTCAAAGAATCATATGGAAACATTGTTTTAGGATAGTAAATAGGAAAATGTTTATCATTAAAATTCTGTGCACTTGTTTATTTTAATAATGCCTTGATAGATATTTAGCCACATTACAACTAGCGTTTTAAATAGAATTACAAGTAATTCGTCTCGTAAAAGTAATTTGTCTTGAGTATATTTCTTAAAACTAAAAATTTGAGTTTACTGAGTTTACCCACTGATATTCCTCAGATTAGCATGACAACATGTAAAACACAAAATACAGTCTGCTCACACTTCACTAGCTCAAAATGATTAGTCCTCTGAAGGTTTCTAAAAACTTCAATAAAACGTTTTATATGTAATACTGTCCTGTTACTTTAAAACATTTAAACAACTTTTTCATTTTTCCATCTTTAATTCATAGTTTTGTTTATTAAGAAGAAATAAAATTCAATTATTAACTTTTTAAACTTGTGTTCACACTTGAAGGGTTGGAAGATTATGAGCGAAATACGTAATTTTAGTTTACCTGTTTCTAGCTCTACAAAAATTTAACTTTATATATTAACCTATAGTGAGTATCAAGCGAGTAGAAATACCTAAAGTATACGAGGTCTGACACAAAAATAACAAAACTGTTAGCATTACTAAGGAACTACTTATCGTGTTGTATTGCGCATGCACTGTGTTCGACTTTGAACTGTATTCTTACGTGGTGACAAGTTACAAGTCGCTTGGTTAACTCAGTCGCAGTGAGAGAGCAGTTGAATACAGTCGTGTTTTTACACTTTGCCGGAAAATTTCGGATACGAAAAATGATCAGTGCGTTAACATCAGGTTTCTCATGAAACTTAAAAAGTCGGCAACAGAGACTTACCAAATGTTGTTGGAAGCTTATGGCAATAAATGTTTGTCGCGTGCACGTGTCTTTGAATGGCATAAGAGATTTTTGAGATTTTTAGAAGGCAGGGACTCCGTGAAAGATGACGGCCGTCCAGGCCGACCACGCACATCAACAATCGACGAAAACGTAAAAGTTCGAGACACAATACGAAAAGACCGAAGATTGAGTGTCCGTGCTGTTGCTGAAATGTTGCATATGAACAGAAAAAGTGTTCGAAGCATTTTAACAGAAGAGTTGAACATGAGGAAGGTGTGTGCAAAAATGGTGCCGAAAGTTTTGTCAGATGAACAGAAGGAAAGGAGAACGGAACTTTGTCGTGACCTTTTGGAACGGTTTGATGGAGAGCACAGTTTTTTAAAGAGTGTTATTACAGCTGATGAGACGTGGATATTTACGTACGATCCAGAAACAAAGCGGCAATCAATGCATTGGAAAACACCATCTTCCTCAAGAGCAAAAAAAGCATGCATGAGTCGTTAGAAGTTCAAGGCAATGCTTATCGTTTTCTTCGATATCCAGGGCATCGTTATGGCAGAATGGGTACCCAGTGGTCAAACAGTTAACCAACAATATTATAAACAAGTTTTGGAAAAATTGCATAAACGTGTTAGAAAGAAGCGCCCTGAATTGTGGAAGAATGGGTGGATCTTGCACCAGGACAATGCGCCTGCCCACAATGTGTTATCAGTCAAACAATTTTTGGCTAGTAAAAACATCACAGTCCTTGAACATCCTCCATATTCCCCCGATTTAGCACCGTGCGATTTTTTCCTATTCCCCAAAATCAAGTCGGCGCTAAAAGGGACCCATTTTTCAACGGTGGAAGAGGTACAGGCGAAAACGGCAGAGCTCCTGCGCAGCCTGACGGAAAGCGATATGCAGAAATGTTTTGAGCAGTGGAAGGAACGTATGCAGAAGTGTGTGGACTCAATGGGGTCCTACTTTGAAGGCGACCACCAGTAATTGTACATATCAGGTAAATAAAAAAAATTACAGCATCAGTCTTGTTATTTTTGTGTCAGACCTCGTAATACAAAAAGGTGCAACTCAACTCATTTCCATACAGCAAAACTTGAATAGAAGTCAAGAGACAGATAGGAATCAAAGAGAAAAGGGTTGGGAGGACTTACAGATTACTTGCATAATACAGTTATACATAATTGTTCGTCCTGGGGGGGGGGGTCAAACTCCTGGTTATTTAAGATGCAAAGATGCTTGATCATGTGTAAAGAGTTGACGTGTTGGCGTGCTTGCTATTGTAACGTGGCTGACAATGCACCAAGAACAGCTAGAATCTACTCACAGAGAGAACAACTTGATCTTGCACTAATAATAGATTGATTTTGTAAAAATTCACATGACCCAAAATATCAAACTCTGCCCCCATTGGCTACAACCAGAGTCAGCCAACCAACCATAACAGGAAGGAAATAGAATAAACAAGTATCGACAACAGGAAAGGTAATAAATTTTAAAAATATCAATTACTCCCAGAGATCCAACTGAAACACAGTATATAAAGACACAATACACGGAAAAATTACCTTATCAGCTATGGCAGACGTCCTGGTGCCTTTATACTGCCTATAAGTAATAAGGTCCTGCATAACCCATGGGTACATTAACAAAAAGAAATGAAAAGGCTGAGCTAACAGAAGGCAAGTCTTTCATTAAAAAGATACAATGGGCGAGACTTGAACCGAAAACACAAAGTGCGGCAATTAATACAATCCTACTGGCCTGATGTGAAATAAAATCCAATAAGAACTGGATAAATGCCTTTGAATTAACAATGGACCAGCACGTCCTAGTCAAGCATGAGTACCAACTGATGACTTGCAGCACAAAAAACTGATGGTCCTTAGGCATACAGGACATAGTTATTAGGCATACATTATTAGTTCGACCCTAACATCTTATTAATTCAAAATTGTCAACAAAATGTATTGTTGGATTCTTGTCAACAATCTTGTTGGATTTCTGGGCAAGATATGTGACTGACCACAATATCCCTGTGTTCAGTAGAGAAGCAAGTACCCTGAATGTACTGGCATATGTATTTTAAAGGCCAGTTGCCTGAGGGTGAGTGGTAACAGTAGTCTCCGATCAAGAGTAGAACCATTTTACAAACAAATTTATCACTCCCACCAAACAAGGTCAGAAGAAATGTCTAAAAAGAAATGTCTCTACAAAAAGCAGACAAAACTGCAGCCACAAAAGACTGATAGGTTAACATTCTGATTGCCACTATAATTGCGTTGGCAGAAGAGAAGATGTGGCCACATGGACTGGTTTTCAAAAAGGAATGGGAGGACCAGAACACCACAAACAGGCGATCAATAACAGCTTCAGCCGAATGACATTGGGAAGCACAGTTGGCAGGATTCAAATGAGAAGGGATGTGCTGCCAAGATGACAGGGTTGACCATTCATTAATGGCAACAATCCATATGCTTACAGAAGTTTCAAGTATGTAGGGTGGAGTATACTTGAATTATGTATTTCAGTATAATACAATCATGGAGTCAGGCCAAGAGCAAATTTGACCAAAAAATATAAATGGTAGGAAGCTGCACATAGTGATGCATCTAATAATTCACGTTGAGGACTTCAAAGGTGCCACTTTGGTCTTAGCTGCCCAACAGTTAAAAATTCTCTTTTAAATTTTCATTTTCAGCAAAGAAAAAGACTGAGAATTATCAAGATGACATGAACTACAACAATTTTTCTAAATGAGTTCAAAGGATGCTACTCCAAAATTTGCCTCCCTAGTCTGTTGTTCTAGACAATGCAGGTTATCGTAACGACCAGGAAAAAACACCTTAACACGTTGACTCCCAAGCCAAATTTAAAAATTTTTCTCTATGAGCCAAAATGATTTTCCAGTCACTTGTAACACAAGAAACGTTTCTGTCTCGGTTTAAATGAAAAACAGGTATTTTTTTTAAGTTCTATTAGAAAAACCTACAGCGGACACCACTTAGCGCAGTGCACAGCTTCCTCCAGTAGTGTTTACACCATGTGTCTGAGTATAAGTTATCCTTTCCTTGATTGTGTGTTAGTGTGTTATGTTAGTTTGGTTTGAGTTATTTATATTTTTAAGTGAGTTGTTTAGTAGCGAATTTTTGTAAACATGAATGATAAGAAGAATGTATTTTGCAACCAGAAAGGTTTTGCAAGGGAAGGCCGCAGATACATGCTGGCTGCTGTGAAAGAAAACTTTACGGAGAAATTGAAAAGAACAAAATTAAAAAGGCTAAAACATTTTGTAAGGACTGCCCTGAAGAACCAAGGTACTGCTTGGAATGTTTCAATGAGACACAAATCGGACATTTATACTGTCTACAAACAAAAATAAATTTTTCAGCCATTCCACAACTTTTTGCATGACTTTAATAAATAAACAGTTCATTTGGTTCTACAGACACTCTTTATTTTCCTGACCAATTGTTTCAGCAGTTATGGCAGCTTCAGAGGTTAGATTTGAGAGGAGATTCCACAGTTGATCATGTAAAGTCAGTGCCTCCTGTAAGATATCTGCATCAGTAATGATGTCAAAGAGTTCAAATCTAACCTCTGAAGCTGCCGTAACAGGCAAAAAAATTTAAGGAAAATAGAAAGTATCTGTACAACTAAACCACACGTTTATTTATTAAATTTAAATATTATTACAATGTTCTACCAAGTGCCGAGCAACCATTCGATCAGTGTAATTTTAAGCAACACACCAAGCGAAGGTAAATGCTGATGACTATGTCGGTTGACAAACGCCCAGTTTTTTTTGTATTTACTTTTGGTCTTCTTAAATTTCTAAATATGATTACAGGTACCCTCAGTCAAATAACTCGAGAAAATATGGTCTAGCAAGTCCAAATGTTGGTTTCTATTACTGTAATCTACATACAACACAATAATTGACTACACCCAACAAAATAATAATTTACATAAGTAAATTAAACTTTCTGTTGAAGTTTCAATACATTATGATTAACAAATTATGATTAATATAAAGCTTACATAATTAAAGTAGAACAGAAACAATGCGAGTTATATACTTTTACCGAATCAGAAGTCTGTTGGTTGCCAGTCTTTAATCCCTTAGCCTTGGCATCCTCCTTAGCCATAGCTCTAGTCTTTGTACGAGTAACACGCCCACATTCTTCATTTCTTTTGCTTTCTTCTTGAAGTTTTTCATATTCTTCAACTCTTTTCTTAACAAGTTCACTTAACATAAAAGAACACATGAATAAACGTGGGAAAGCAACACTGAATAATTCCAGTTTTAATACACAGGTTATTCTGAATACCTATGTTTGCAGCATGAGTTTCAATACACCCACAAAAATATGCTCAATCGTGTCTGAAAAGTGGGTAGTTTAGTTAATAGCAAGATGTATATCCCTCCTTTTATAAACAATGCCAGAAAAATAGCGTTATAATGGTATTTACTATTGAAAAATAGTACAATCCCTAGTAGTTCATGTTCAAATATCATACATTAAATAATAAAATCATGTTCTATGAAAATTAGGAGCGTTCCTTTTCACCAATTATAACTATAAACTATAACACTTTGTTCTATATATATTTTAACCTAATGCACACAAGTTTCACATTTTTACTACAGTTTTCTTGTATCATAAAATTATAATTTTCTCATTTTCATAAACGTTGCTTTCCTTAGTTGAAAACATACAGAGTGTGCTGTAGGAAAGAGTGGCAGGTTTACTAATTAATTAAATGTAAAAATATAAACAAAAAGAATAAATTAAAAATAAAATAACTATTAGCTTAACCATAACAGTTCATTTTATTATTAACAATTATTGTAGAACAAAAACTATATTAGTATTTTGCAATTATTAAGACTTCTTAGGAAAAGTTTAAATTTCACAGTTTATTAAGGTAATTCAAATTTTTCAATGATTTAAGTCTGAATTCACAATTGTTATGCACAACTAAACAGAATGACTGTTGAACTGCAAAGATAAAGCACATTTAGTTGATGTTTCTGAAAGCATAAACATATCAGTTCTCAAAACCTCAACTAGTTAACCCTGCTTCTTCACATCATATTTGATTTTCCCAACAATAATACCTGCTACACAATTCTACTGCCTATATCAATCAGACAATTGGTCAAGACATGACAATAACAAAAAATTAATTTATAAGTATTTTGCAAAAATAAAATTAATAAAATAAACATGTAATAAACACATTAATTGTTACAAATCCAACCTAAAGACATTTTGGAAAAGTCATCTATCTGTAACTCTGGGATCACCTGTATGAAAGTTAAATTGCCTAAGAGAACTTTATATGGATAGCTCCTCAAGACGACGAAGAAGGAATCTGAGAAACCCACTAAGTAGTAATTAACACCAGATAGAGGAAGCAGAATTGTTGGTGCACAAGCATACCCAAGATACAATATTGATTTAGACCCTTAAATAATGACAATACAGAAGATATATATATTGTTACAACACAAATAAACCACCCCAATACCAGGGATGAAAAAAGATGATTCTGAATACAAAATAATACTTCATATAAAATAAAATGTTTAAAATAAATAAAATATAAAAACTATGACACGACAAACGACGACATGACTTAACCCAAGTGATTGAACCAACAAAAGGAAACAAAAGAAAAAGGGAACCACAACAAACAAACAAGAATAAAACCAAAGAAGAGAAGATAGTGATTAACCAAACCAAAAGAAGAAGGGAAAAAACCAAAACCAAACAAAAATGAAACAAGTTCATGGAATTGAATGACTCAATGTAACACGTTAAAATGAACTCAAAGGAGAAGGTGGAAAACCAAAGTATTAATCAAATACGTACAATGAAAATGAAGAAGGAGGGAAATGAAAAAGAAACAAACCCAAAAGGAAGGGAAATAAATAAAAACGAAAACTAATTATGATACAAAAACAAGTACAGTAGAAGCCCGATATAGTGCGGTCCGATATACCGCGGATTCGGATATAACGCGGTGAAGAGAATGTCGCCCGTTATTAGCGAAAATTCTTACTTGTAGAGAGTGAGTAAATTATGAATTGTTTATCGTGACTTCCGTAGCCACATTGGAATGTGTTGCGTTTATTGTAAACAAAGGCTTGTTGTTGGAAACGGCGTTGTAAACAACAGCCAGAATTGCCAGTTCAAGTGTACCTGTAGACATAAACAATTGCCCCGTATTTACAGTCTCTACGTTTCTAAGAATTCATGCCAAGGCAAGCAGCCAACTAAATCCCTTCTCTCCCTCATAGTGTACTCTTATATTACAGTATAAGATCATACTCTAATATTATCTTATCAATGTGTATAGTCTTTGTCATAAATTCGCATAGTGTAGAGTTGTGTGATGTCGCAGAAAAGAAAAGCATATTCTGTGAGTGATAAACTCAAAATAATTGATCGTGTGAAGAACGGAGAGTCAAAGGCAAGTTTATCACGTGAGTGTGGCATCCCAGAAGGAACAATTAGAGGGTGGATGAAGGAAGAAGATAAACTTAAAAGTGTTGTGAACACAGTTGAAAGTGAAGTGGGGTTGCAAAGAAAAAAGACTAAAGTAGGTAAGGATAGTGAACTAGATGAGTGTCTGTACAGGTGGTTTTTAATAAAACGAAGTGAAGGTGTGCCACTGTCAGGACCAGTTATTAGAGCTCAAGCTGTGAAATTCCTTAGTGATTTACATGGCAACAGTGACTTTAATGCATCTGATGGGTGGTTTTTGCGATGGAAATCTCGTCATGGTATAAGCCAGATAAGCATTGAAGGGGAAGCACGATCATGTGACAGTGAAGCTGCAGCACTTTTTCCTCAGGTATTAAACAAAGTAATGATCGATAACGATTTAAATGACCATCAAGTGTATAACTGTGATGAAACTGCTCTGTATTTTCGAATGCTTCCTACCAGAACTCTGGATGTGAATAATTCAATAAATAAATCTGGATTAAAAATAAATAAGGATAGAGTTACCCTCCTGTTTGCCACAAATAAATCAGGCAGCCACAAAGTTAAACCTCTCTGTATAGGGAAAAGCCGAAATCCTAGATGCTTTCAACATTTTAACATGACGTCATTACCCATCACATATCGTAACACAAAAAATGCTTGGATGACAAGTGATATTTTCGGTAAATGGTTCCATGAAGAATTTGTTCCATCTGTGAGAAGCCATCTGCGGTCACTCAACCTCGAAGAAAAAGCTGTACTGACCCTTGACCACTGTCCAGCACATCCACCTGCTGATATGCTACAGTCAAGAGATAGGAAAATCGGAGTCATGTTCTTGCCGAAAAACACTACAGCACTGACCCAGCCATTAGATCAAGGCATCATAAAAGCATTTAAAGCGCATTACCGCCGTGAACGTCTGAGTGCTATAGTGAATTCTGATGAGGAAATGGAAATTTACCTTAAGTCAATAAACCTGAAAACAATTGCGTATTCAATAGGTCTTGCATGGGAAAGTATTAGTACGGCTACGATTCAGAATTGCTGGAAGAAATGTTCCTTTGAACAAAACATCGCCGATGGAAATTGCTCTGTTGCCGGATTCACTAATAGTGATGTACAGTCTGCGAGTAGTGCTCTGCATTGCAACTTCACTCTAGATGACTTGAATGACTGGGCAGAAGTTGACAACGGTGAGCCTGTTACAGAATGTATAGGAGATAAAGATATCATCGATGCAGTTCGAAATGCAAATTGCGAAGAAAAAGAAGACGATGACGATGATGGAAATGAAAATGGGGTGGAAGTGAAAGAAGTTATTCCAAATGTTAGTGAAGTGATAATACACATAAACAAAGTAATTTCGTGGATGGAGAGGCAAAGTGAATCTAATAATGTTCATCTGCTGCACCTCGCGTTTATAAAACAATACGCGGAAAAGAAACGCTGTGCATTATCCCGTCAAACAACAATTACGGACTTTTTTAAGACCAACAATTAGGCCTACAGTAGGTCGAGTGAGCAATGTATAAATAGTGTATTTTATATTCCATTGGATTAAAATACAGTTTTCTTATTTTTATTTCTACATTTGGTGACGTAATTTACGTACAGTATATAGTAGTGCATTATGCTGTAGCCTTTTTCCCGGTCCTCCCTCCCCATCATTTGTCACTGTACAGGTCACCTTCCGATATACCGCGGTTAAGCCTATAACGCGGGGGAAAGTATGTCACCCAACACCGCGCTATATCGGGCTTCTACTGTAATAAAGAATATGAGCAAGAGAAATAATGCACTCAAATGTAATATTGGAAAAAAGAACAATAATTAACCTATGAGAAAAAAAAAGTAAATGTTATTATCCATTAATGGACAATACTAATGGAATTGAAAGAAACCCAATTAAACAATGTTAAATATAAATATAAAAAGCAAACTAACCACAATGTAGAATTAGATGTAATGTGTAACTAAACGGTTACGATTCCCCGTAGTATAATGCCACACGTTGGATTCGTCAATCTGTAACTAAACGGTTACGGTGTGTTTACTTTAGTTAACGGGTATACGTGTTCAAGTCCCGCTATTGAATGTCACTCTGTTCAATAATTATGTTACTGTTTAAAAATGTTTAATGGGGTCTCTTGTATGCAGTAATTATTTTTATAATTGATAAAGTATAATTTATTTGTAGTGATATGGTTTATTATGAATCAAATATTAACTTGTTGGTCTGCTGATGAATGTAACGGTTGCGTCGAACTTGAAGTCGAAATCCTCTTCTATATAAAAATGTCATCTGTGTATGTGTAAGTCAAGTGTGTCTGGACAAAATATATTAATATAATTAACACTTCACGTACCTGGTTGACGTACTTGAGGTTCAGACGTTCACAGCTAATGAATAAACTGTCAAGTTCCTTTTTGACCAGTATAATATTTCATAAACAAGGTTTTACAACACCTTGAATGTTATTTGGGCGCCATATGGGTTTTCTTAAAGAAATGTCCCATAAAAAAACAAACTTCTTTCTATAATTGTGTGTATTGACTTTTTACTGTTTCTATCTTTTAAATGTTAATTGAATTGAAAATAATTTAAATAGTATACTTAAAAATCTATGTTTTGATGTACCTCAGTGTCTGCCATACTGAGGGTTGATTACCTATTCTAAAATAATTAAAACAAAAGTTAATGCTGGATAATATTATTGGTTTATTATAACCTCTAGAATTGATTTGAAAAATACATTTAACAATAATATAATTCAGATCACAAGTTATCTGTTTAATGACTGGTCTAGCTCAGTTTAAGCACAATAAAAAACTCTTATTTTTACTAATAAAATATTTATCTTATTGGACTAAGTACCTCAAGGGTAAGTTCTTTGAAATACAGAATAGAACGATATTAATTTCTTTAAAAAATACTACTATGATGTAATAATTTGGTTAAAGCCTCTTTAATAAATTTCAATTAAATAATTGGTTAACGAGAAATTCGTTTGCTTATATTTTAATTGATATTAGTTATAAAAAATTCTAATACATATATTCTTACGTTGGGATATATTAATCCCTCTAAATAAATTAATACAGTGTTCTCTACGAATAGTTTGATTGTTTTGCGTCAGTACAAGTATGTTAATTCCTACAATCAATGGATGGTATATAAACAATAAATTTGGTCACAGTACTACCTGGATTTTTAATCGTATTGATTAAAAATGAACACTTTAACGATCGGATTATATTGATCGCTAATACACTTCACTTTAATCACACTTGGAAACGAGAAATAACCTTCTTCTGACTAACAATAGGTTACAGCCTTTACAGGTTAGTTTTAGTCGTCTCGTTCCAATACACGCACTGTTTATATCAATTCACAATTAACTTTTGATGCACTTAGATGTGATGACTCGTCTTTCCAATGGTTAATTTTATAAAATTCAATGTATTTACTACAATTGTACTGTTGTTGGTTATTAAAATATAAACACAATGCAGAGACGCAACTGATTAGCTTGTGGATAAAAATGCGAATGCGAATTTCTTAGCGTCCTTTTGATTATATACCCCTCTCTCGATCGCCGCTAGGAGTAATTTTCGCTAAGTAAACTCGTTTGTGATTGGTACAAAATTATGTCACGATGACGTAATGTTATTAATAAACTACGCCGATACGTATTTCTGTATACACACATCAATTTAGGAAGTTGCCTGGTTAGCGCATGCGCAATGAATGAGCGTCTCCCACCATACAGTGTGGATGTAAGTGTGGTGTTGTTTACAGGTACAGTCTGCAAGCATTCCAAAAGTTACTGAGTTGCTGTTGTGTTTTGTGTTTTGCAATCTGTGCTGTGGTTTTGTATTTTAATAGCTATCTTAGTGATTAGGTTTACCTTTCTGTGACGTTATTTAAAACTAATTTGTTTGTATTGTTTTTCGTCCCGATACATTTTATATCTTTAATTTTTGTTATTAGTGATTGCTTAACAATGAGTAAGTTGTCGGGAAAGGTGCTTAAAAGCCAAACTCGCAAAGTTATATACAATGTGATGGAGTTTATGAAGAAGGAAGCAGATCATGGAGGGTTTTTAATAGACTGTAAATAAGTTAGAGCAAGAGTGTCGGCTGCAGTTGGTGTAAGTCGGATGACACTAGCGAGAATAAACCAGGAAGCGAAGGGCAACCATTATTTGAAACGCCAAATAAGAAAAGGAAGAGAGAAAAGCCTGACAGATTTGGACGATTTTGATAAATCTGTTATACGCCGAATGATCAACGGCTTTTACCTCGTCGAAAAATGTCTACCTACACTACCAAAATTACATTCAAAATTAGTGAAAGGTATAGGGTTTAATGGAGGGAAGACAAGTTTAAGGACAGTAATCAAACAGTTGGGTTTTAAATGGAAAAAGACGAGAAACAACAGACATGTACTTATTGAACAACAACACATAGCCTTCCAAAGACACGAATATTTAAAAAACATTAGGAAATACAGAGAAGAAGGGCGACCAGCAGTTTACATGGACGAGACTTATATTCACTCGTCACATGATGAACCAGAAATCGTGGGCAGACAATAACAATGATGGTGTCGCTATACCCCTCACTAAAGGAGCAAGACTTATAATAATTCATGCGGGAGGAGAGATGGGTTTTATTGAAAACTGCTTCACCATGTGGAAATCAAGTCTGTGTTCAGGAGACTATCACAGTTCAATGAACTTTGAAAACTACTAAAAGTGGTTGACAGAAAAATTAATACCAAACCTGCCAGAAAAATGTGTACTTGTCATTGACAATGCACCATACCATAATGTGCAGTCAAAAAAGTGTCCAACCTCCGCGTCAACTAAACGTAAAATGCAAGAGTGGCTTCGGAGTAACCGAATACCTTTCGATGATTCGATGCTGAAGGTACAGTTACTGCAGTTGATTTCGTTACATAAACCAAGGATCGAAGAATATGTAATCGATTCGCTCCTTCAAGAACACGGCCACACTGTGCTGCGCTTACCTCCATATCATCCGGAGTTCAACCCAATAGAACTTATTTGGGCCGAGGTGAAGAACTGGGTAGCAACCAACAACACAACGTTTACAATTGAAGACGTGAAGCAGCTAACAGTACAAAAATTCGGGGAAATCACCAGAGAATCCTGGCAAAAAAAAATGTGACCATGTAAAAAAGGTTGAAGAAGACTACGTTACATCTCAACCACAAATAGAAAACGCTGTTGAAAATTTCATCATTCAACTTGGAGGGGAAACCAGTGACACAGATGAGGATGACGCCAGCGGATGTAGTCAAATGGACACGGACAGTGAAGAAACTCTATCAGGAATTGAAGACTTAATGTGAAGTGTGGTTTACCTGCTGTCATAGCTGTTAACTTAGTTGAAAATTTTTTTGTTACAAAAAAGTACATTACTATAAAAAAAGTCATATTACTATATGACTTGCATAGTAAAAATTTTTATTATTTTCTATTTGAACAGCTAGCAATTATTTGTGACCATAGGGCTGCATATTACTGATCGTCTACTGACATGAAACGAAAAAGAGCCCTGAAGATGACCTTGGAATCATGAAAGGTAATTTGTATAAACATAATTCTATTTTTCATTTTTGTTGTCTTGTGTAGGCCTACTTCTATAGTACGTAGTTCCAATGATCTATTTTACTGCATAAATAGGAGCAAGTGGGGTGAGGTGATGAATGGATTAGTTTGATAATGTCGGCATATTTATAGGCCTACGATAATTTTACAATAATTTACAATAATTTTCGGTATGCTTTGTTAGTGTTCTGTGTTTAATTTGTAGAACGTTAACGATTATAAATGTTGTTCTTCAGATCCAAAAACATTAAATAGAAAATAATTTGCTTTACAAAATTTAGAAATTACAGTAGCACATGATTACCAGTAGTATTTGCATTTCATTGTTTGGTTCTATTTTTAAAGTGACAGTGGATATTTTTCTTAAGACATAAAAATATAAGGCATATTTGCTACCACCTGGGGGCTATGAGCGCACGAGTGTGAAATTTTTATATTTAAAACAGCTCTTAAATTATTGAAATTTAAACAAACACTGACACAAACAAAGCGTTCCGAACACTGCTTGCAGTGGTGACTGTACCAACTAGTACACGCGTACTCACGTAGTAGTGGGAAGTTTGTCAGCGGAGGGGAAATTTCCCCTCTGTGGGTTTCCAGCTACGTTGATGTATGTGTACTCACAGTCGTTGTTGATAGTATTTACTTGCACTTTCTTAAATCTTGTTAAAAAATGATGCTAACACTAATTATTCAAGTATTACAATTCCATTCTTTATGCTATTATTACCAAATTAAAGCTTAGTTTCTGATCTTTATTTTGATGTGGCTTGAGGCCGGTTTGAACATAGTTTTCATTAACAATACTTTGAAATACCGTCCTAAAACATGGTTTCTTAGTGTCGTCTGCTAATAATGCAAATGCGACTATTTTCCTTTCTTTGATATTTGATTATTTACATCTGTTTTCTCTTTTGAACATTATTAAATGAATAAAAGTACACACATTATTAAAACTAAATGCTGCCTACAGATGAACAATATTAAATCTTAGTATAATTATGTCAATACATTATTCTGAAAATTCCTTATTCTCTAATTACATTTTTACATGGCCTACTCATTTTTAAGGCATATAATATTAATTAAGTGGTGGTACTTCACACCTTATTCGTTATATTTACTATTCTGTAAGTTTATGTTAATTAGGGGTCCTGTTTCCCTATTATTTCACTGACATAAACTCGTTCATACAGGGTCTGGATATAGTTTTAGTACAAGGTTTATTCCCTGCTTATTATTATCTCTACTTACATTTCATTTATTTAGGAAGTTGCTTATTTATACATAAGGCTTCCATTTATAATTACCCTTAATCTATACTGCTACATCTTTGTTGGTAATTCTATTTTTTATAGCTTTGTGGCTACAGCTAGCATAGTATATAGTCTTTGTTATTTCTGTATCATTGTTCTATTTCTTTCAGCCAATATGCTGTTATTTGTTATTATCTTGTTAAAGTCATTGGTTATTTTGTTTATACTATATGACTCTACACATCAATGTCTTGAACTGGCTCACTTGACAGCTTATTTGTGAACTTTGCTTGTCCATTAGTCATAGTCAGTCATTGTATTTAAGTTGTAGTGTCATGCAGTGTATTCATCACTGCTTCTTGGGATCCCTCCTCTTCTTTCTTCTTTGCTGGTCCCTTCTCTTCTTTGTTACATTCATTATAATTATTCATTTTACAACTCTAGTGTTATATATCACCCTTCTGGTGAGCATTATGGTTATGGAACATTTTGTAATGTTACAAATGATAGAGACATAAAGACATATAATTGCTAATATTATTAACGAGATATTGTAATGAAAGAGATAGTACGGTAGTGAGATAATAATTAGAGGGATTACCCATTCAGAAACACTTACAAAACAAAAACATTTGTGAAGTGCAAAATAAAAGTGTAAAAACCCCAAAGTGTAATGATAAAGAAAGTACACTAATAAAATTATAATAAACTATAAATAATTTAATAGTGAAGGTGATGATTGAATGAAAATAGTGTAAAATAAAGAATGGTAATATAGTGAAAAATAGTGAATGATAAAATCATTAACAATTAATAAATCCAAAGGAAACGCTAAATGATAAAAAGTGAAGTATATTAGTAATTAAGAATAACAGTATAAACTGATAAGACAGTAACTAATTAAGAAAGAATGTTATTATTAAATTTAAGTAAATACAATTATGATTAAAAGGGAGAATGCCCTGAAGGGAAAACCAGATAGTGTTAACATGGAGGGAAAGTAAAGATTGTTAAAAAATTAAGGAGTTAAGAACAAATCAAAAAACACCCATGTTATAAGGGATCGTTATAAGTTCATAAAAGTGATGTTGTCACTCTAAAAAATAATATAAAACAAGATGAATTGTAAACAAAGATTAGCAAATAATAGTTAAATAATTATTCAAGCAAGTTTATGAATTGGATATGGCTGGTAGAGTTATACAGACCATAGGCCTAAATATTATATGTAATAAGATCAAAAAGTAGTAAATAATAGCCACATTGTTATTATTGGCAAAGGAAATAAATAAAAACGTTAAGAAATGTATGACTAGAAAACGAGGAGACCAAATAGTAAACCATTATGTACAAAATAATACTGACATAATAATAACACATAAACAGACCCAAAACACAACAATAAATTATACAACCAATTATAATAACAAAATAAAACCCATTAGGCTAAAAGGAAATGTAATTTATATGAAATAAGTCAAATACCATAATGGCTACTTAGGCCTATGAAAATGCCTAACTGTCAAAAACAAACAACTACAAATTGTAATAAGTTAACTAAGAAATTAGCAAATCCGAGGCGAATGAATCACCAAGGATACATTGTAAATCATTTTTAAGACAAAATATTATAATAAGCATTTGAATACGAAAAGAAATGTAATTAACAAGTATTAACATAATGGTAAAAACATAAAACCTGAAATAACCCAAACTTGTGGGGTATCAAAATAATCTATGGAAGGAAATACATACTATAGTGACAATATTTAATAATTAGGAAGGAAGATAGAGGAATAACAACAGTCAGAAGATATACGAGGATTTTGAAAAGAATTCAAATTTTGATAACAATGGATTTATATCAATCTCGGCCAATCAGAATTCTTTGGTTACCACAGAAACCACCATTGAAGACGAAATTACCGTTGAATACCGTTACTCGTAAAGCGTGAGTCTACCAGGACAGAAGCCAAAGTTTGGAAGACCAATTTTTTAATAAAATAATGTAAAACAGTAAACGAAGTTCATAACCATGACTGTATAAAAAGCTTACGAACCATTAGAGCAGTCCATTCAAGATCCAGGACCATAAAACTGAGAATTAACAGAAAATTATGACCACATAGTACAAGAAAAGGACGCCAGACCTACTTAAGTCCAAAGATCAATGAAAATAGAACTTACTGCAGCCCAATCCTCTTCCGATCCAATGAATGAAAACACCAAGTCATGCTGATGTGTTAGGTACCATTGAATTACCTTATTTCCAAAAACCTAATCACTCTAAATTTTACTAAAAGTAAATTGATCTCACTATAAGCCAAATATTTCTCTTTCAAAGATTACTTAAGAAAAATAAACACTGAAATTTTGTTAACATAAAATCTAACCTCTTGTTAAAATACGAACTTTTGAACCACATTTAACGACACTACAGAACAGATTGTAAACACACACCTTATTATTTATGTACACTTAGAGTAAGGTAAAATACGTTTATTGTAATCATAGGAATTCTTTGCTTTATAATCAAAAGAATCCACCGATTTTGGAACGAATTTAATTGTAATAACAAAACGTTCAGCTGCCATGCTTATACGAGCACATCGTTCCAGAGTCGATTCGTCACCCCGAGTATAATTGTTTCATCTATAAAGTCGGTGGAAAGTTGTTAATCAACTAATACATTTTAATTGTCAAAAAACTGAAAAATGTTAATTATCAAACATTAAAATCACTATTACAGGGAGTAACCGTTGTTATTATTTCATAGGGAGTGCATTATATTACTTGTGTTCGTTTACGAAAACTAGGTTTGACGATAAGCGCTCAAGTTGCCATTGGCACAACTACCTACACTATTCAGAAGGCGGCACGAGCGGAAATTATTTGAACGCCCCGACCGTCATAGCTGAAAACATTTTATTAAGTAATTTTAATTGTTTTAATAAACAATTTGGTGCCACCCGGGATTAACACACCCCTATATATATATATATATATATATATATAAACAGGTAAGGTTACTGCCATGTTATACTGGTAATTACCGCAACGCTACGGACATCGTTAGCGCAAAATTGATGTAACGACCCCAGTGCGAGACGAACGCACAAACACTTTACACACATATAAAACTGGTATACATTTTACACAGACACGATCCAGTTAAGTCGTTACAATATATATATATATATATATATATATATAAGCTTACAGAATGCTAATTCTGTACTTCAATTACACCTGAAGCTACACGACACACTGAACAAAACATAAATCTACAGTACACTGGAATACAATCCTGAAAAGAAAATACCTGAGGATGAAGTGGAGAACTTGTGGCAAAGTAACAAAGAGGCAATGATTAAAGGGAGGTCAAATTAAATAAGGCAGCAGATGAGAAACATGTGAAGAACAAAAATATTGGATGGGGTTAGAAATATTGTACCTGATGGAAATGAGAAGACGATAATAAATCAAAAACAAATACAAACTACTGTTACAAAACATATATTATAATTAAGGAACTAAAAAATAAAAGTAGAGAAACTGCAAGTACAACATAAAAATAAAGTATTATTAAGAAAGGACAAAAAACTTACTGGTTTATGGGGAATATAAGTGGTAAACATTGGTGGCCACAAAACAATTCTATATAGCTGTAGGAACAGCTACAGGAAAGAAATCATGATCTTTATGAAAATGATTTTAATCTTAAGTACAAAAGTGGATGCCAGTAAAGACCTGTCAATTCTTATGTAAAAGTGAAACAAGCCATTACAGAGATTCAGTGTAATGTTAATAGCTTAACTATAATCTTATAACTATAACTGCCATCACTGAAGTATATTTATTCAATGCATTCAATAATTTGGAAATCAATAGATAAAACATTAGAAGTTAGATAAAATTAAATTTGAATCTTTCTGCACAATTCACTCATTTAATGTCTATCTTGAATAGAAAAAAGTTTCTCGCAGACAACTTGTTATGCCTCACAACTGAAAAAAAATTAAAATTTGATATGAAGTTTTATTTTTATTTTGTTATTACAAGGATATTAATAATTTTTAATGGTATGTACATCATATACATGATCTGGACTACATGTGCAAAAAAATTATTGTTAAGGAGCAATATCTTGCATAAGAACAGTTTATATTTTAATACATGTTAAATTGAGTGTACGATGGTTTTATTACGTTTTTTTATTTTTACCAACTCAGTTTTTGTGCTAATTTTATTTAAAATGTACCAAAATATGAAGAATTAAAATACTCTTATTACTGTGTACATATTGTAGACTTATTAGCTGTCTACAATATGTAGTACTACATACTACATATTGTAGTACATTTTTTTTATTGATCAAGGTTTTCAAGTCACCTAATAGTAGCAACAACTACGTCATGCTTATTTGCTAAACTGCTAAATGTCATGTTCTGGATGAGGCCTTTCAGTGTTTCCACCATTTTCAAGTCCTAAAATACTGAAAGGCCTCATCCAGAACATGAAATTTAGCAGTTTAGCAAATAAGCACAACGAAGCTGGAGTTACAGAGACTGCTAATTCAAATAACAAGATTAATAATAGTAGCAATGTATTTCACTAGCTTGCCGATTGTCTGTTCCGACTGTAGAATCAAGAATAGGTCTGTGTAAATTCTTTGTATGACCTAACAATCCACATAAATAAATAAATATAGGCCTAATAGTTTTTCTCCCAGTATTTCCTCATTATTTTTTTACTTAGATTCATATTATTTAAATGATAATATTAAAGATATTTCACATATCTTGAGTCTTACCGTGGGGGCGTTCCTGTGCAGGTTCGTTTGCGGCCGCGTGTTTTTATATTTCGTTGTTGTATTGTTGTTTTGTTATGATATATTTTATTTATTATTTGTGTAATGTATGTGTTGTTTTTAATTTTTTAATATCTGACGAGATGTATATACATCAATAATGTTTTGACCTAATTCATATCCGATCTGATGATGACACCATTGGTGTCGAAACTCGAGTTATCCCGAAAAGGATTTTAAGAAACGTTGACAGAAGGTAATTAACCTATTTTATAGTCTTAACCGTTTCTGGAGGCAAGAAAAATGTTTAATTATTAACATCATTAAAATTGAAAGTAACATTTCTCTTTGCAACATATTCTTTTAAAGAAGCCCATACGAGTTCAATGGGGTTTAGATCTGGATGGTAAGGAGGCAAACGTAGAACAGAATGTCCATGATGGTGTAATAACTCGTCGATTTCATACGTTTTATATTTTGGTTTATATAATTTGATTAATGTGTACAAATCGGGTTTCAACATTGAATTTTCAAGTTGTATGTTTTTCTTTGTAAGCCAGTCTTTCATGTCGTCTTTCCTGGAATTAGAAGTCGGACATTTTTCAGTTTGTTAGTTGTGGTAGGGAGCGTTATCCATGACAAGAACACTGTTTGGTGGCAGTCCATTTAGTAGCTTTTGTTCTACCCACTTTCTGAAATTAGAGTAATTCATCTCATCATGATAATCTCCTGTTGATAATGTCGACTTCCAAGTTAAATTAGCACCAATAACAAAACCATTTTCTCCGCCAGCATGGATTATTATTAGTTTCTGGCCTTTTGTAACTTTCTTCTTTAGTCGTTCATTTGAATCGTCGGTCCAGCTCTTTACTTGTGTATACGCAGAATGTAAATATGTCTCGTCCATATATACAATGTTTCTGTTTTCCTCTCTGTACCTCAGTATTGTGCGTAAATAGTTCAGTCTCATCTGTCTTATGTCATATCGTTCAATGAGAAGTTTCCGGTCTGATTTTGTTTTCACCCACTTAAATCCCATTGTGTGTAATTCTTTTCGTAATGTGTCTACACAACCTCTATATTCCATATCACTGCAAAATTTTTTGTGGATTGCCTTCATCGTTGGCACCCTCTTTTCATTTATATGAAAATTTAAAACTAGTCTACGTAAAACACATCGATCGAAGTCATCCAGCACAATTTTTTTATTTCTATTTTTCAATTTCTTTTTAGGTGTTGAAAAAGATGTCGACCCACCGCACTCAATTTTTCACGACTCACCGGCAATCGTTTTCACAGTCCGTAAACTTACACCAGTAGCTGCTGCAACGCGTTCCTGCACTTTAGCCAAAGATACAACTGGCACACCTTTTTTTGCCTCGTTTTGCATAAACTGCAATACACAACTAATAATTTCCTGGCTTTGTCCACTCAACGTTTTGTGTTTCACTTTACTTCTGAATTCCACGTTAGCGTCCATTTTATACGTTATCTATGAAGTAAATAACGATATACTTCAGATATACAGTATCTCAAGCATATACAGTATCTAAACACTTACGAGTAAGTGTAAGTAAGTAAGTAAATACATATAACACAATAAGGAAGAAAACTATGCAAATTATATTGCTAATGCCCACTTAAATTTTGATACGACTATACATCCACTGAAACACACACCATGGCAACACAACTCAAGTGCGGTTCATGTTTCCCCCACTCTAGCTCTAACAAAAATTTGTCACCGCGCACACTAGGCTGAGTGCAGTTTCGTTCTCTGTTAGCTGTAGTATAAATTTATAAACATAACTCATGAAAATAAAACAATGGACTCCTTACCATCCTTATAATATAATATAATACTTCCTAAAAATACTGAAAAACAGTTATCAGTATTTTACTTCTAACAAACACTGTTATAATAAATATAAACATTTTCTTATTTTATAAAACTATGCCAATTTCTACACATAACTATCCCTTATAATTTATATAGCTTATTCATTATATTTGGCGTCCAGTTATTACTTATTGGCTATTATCACATGTTCTTTCTTTATTCTCGATTCTACTTCACTTTATTACCTAGTGTTATTACCTAGTTCGATTAACACTGGGTCCTATCGTGGTTCACTAGCTACTATCAACTTTCCTACTTAATTATCACTCTTTTATTTCACTTTCTAACATTGTATTTTGTATCTCATATATTCATTATCTGAGGGTCCTATCAAGATTCATTAATTATTATCACTCCTTTAAGTTTATTTTATAAAATTATCTTTAGATGGTTTATTTATTCACTATTTCCTTATATTATCATTATACTTGTTCTTATATTTAATTTTCCTTTTACATTGTCTACTGTTTACATACTATTGATTTCCCTACTTAATTTTGTACTTTTATATTTAATAGTTCTTGTTGATAATGGGGTATTTTTATCATAATGTTAATTATATTTTCTGCATTACCTTTCCCAATCTATTGGGTCTTATCATCGTCACTGTCTTTGTCTACGTCAAACTCAGTGGTGTTGTTCTATCATTTCTATTTATTAATTTTTGTTTTCTATACCGCTTTTTCTTCACTCATTGAAACTTGTAAACCTGGTGCTACCGTAGATCATGTTACAATAGTAATACATTTAGTTTATAATTTTTCAGATGCTCTGGTCCCATATTAACTATTAGAGACTGAGAAACAACTGTACTGATTTTGGTAAAATATTTACTTAAAACTTAACAACTTCAACAAATGAAGCCAACATATCTAATCTATGGTCTTTCAAAATTACCAAATAATATAAAACTTGCTCAAAGCTGAATATGAATAAACCAGAAACATGTCCAATGCAGGTAAATACTATTGGGTTTTATATGTTATTTACATTGTATAATATAATGGGGAATATGCTCAATGAGAAAACAGAAAGCTAAAATCAGCAAAGCATCTGTATAAATTGAAAATTCAGCTTTTAAGATTGTATGATTTCTTAATTTTCTGATGGTATTGACTTACACAAAGATAATTAAAAAACCTATGATTATGTTAAGCAATGCATCTACAAAAAACCGTTAAGATAACACATCAGTGAAGTCACTGCTGACTGGCCTGTCTGTAAACATAAACACATGGCTGAAACGTCAATATCTAAATTCTGGCACCCATTATCCAAAATAATAGAGTATATTGGATATTTAAACATCTCATAACCATTACAATAATTAAGCACTTTTCAGTTGTATCACACAAATATAAAGGCTGGAAAATGTTATAGTAACGTACTGTATGCGACAGTAAGATCATTGCCACTCAACACAGTTGACAAGTTACAGTGAGGATCATGGCTAATAAACATTATGTATCATGTAACGAAATAAGGTAAAAGTTACCAAAATTAGGTAATGAGAAGATATGTATCTAGCATTTCCAATGGGGACTAGATTTACTAATTAACAACTATACACATTAATTTTGTTCATACGGTTATTTACTTTTGTGCAGAGTGTTTAATTTTTATTTCATAAATGCATAATCTGAAAATGTGACTGAGCCTGAAACGGATCACTTAAAATACATATAGTTAGAATAACAGTTAACAAAATTAAATAGTTATCATATTTTGAAAAGTAGCACATACATAGTAGTGTGACATATATTATTATAATATATAATGAAATTAATAAAGTACTGTAATAAACAACATGTTTTACACTATATTAAGTCACAAAGGTATGCAGACACATTTACACAGTACCTATATTACAGTGTATGTGTATGCAATATGAGTACTTTATGACAAATGAAATGATGTTTAGAAACTTTGAACTGTGGAAAAACTTATCTCTTGCAATTCTGCTTTGTACAAGTTTTATTGTATATAAAAATATAATAAAATAAAATAATACTATTATCTAAATCCATATAAATCAGGACACTTAATCATTGTACTTACTTTGACGATGGTGAGAGAAGCCTATTATCATCAACAATCTTTCCATCATTCAGTTTTGGAGACTGGTGTAAATCAATGTGTTTTTTAATTGTTTTTGTTCTTGTTTGACATTCATGTTTTCTAATGTTTGTCTTTGTATACGTCTGATCCAGACAATCGTTTTCATCAACATTTTTATTTTTAATAGTTTCTGCAGGACTTCTACAGCCATTTTCACTGACCTGGTGTGATTCAGTCTTTGTGCTCTCAATTTCCTTTGTTGCATTTGTACACCAATCTTCCTTATTTAAAGTATTAGTAACTCCATCCTTGACAGCACCCTTTTCATTTTGGTCTTCAGCTGTTTCTAAAAGACTTCTTACAGTACCATCAGCCTGTGCTTGTACTATAGGCTCAACATGTCTCATATCCTCCTGTTTTTTCTTTATAACTTTTGTTCTTGTTCTGGATTCACATGTTGTTTCAACCTCAGTCTTTGTAAAGAAATTATTTATATCACCAAGGTCATCCTGTGGTTTCTTTAAAACTTTTGTAACTGTAAACTCGGTTAATTCTTTTTGTTTTGTTTCAAAATCAGTATCTACATTTTCTATACTATCACATTCTTCCTGCTTACTTTTCATAATTTTTGTTGTTTTACAATCTTCTCTTTCCTTTGCTTCATATTCAGTATCCAGGTTTACTAAATTATCTAAATCTTTATCTTCATTATCTACATTATTCTGTTTTTTTCTTATTACTTTGGTTCTTGTTTTAGGCTCTACTGTATTTTTAACTGCAGAATCGTCACCTACAGTCCCCTGAATATCCCTATCTTCACAATTTTTCTTTAAACCTTTTATTTGTGTTCTAGAATTTTCTGATGTAATCACTTCACTATCCAGAATACTTATAGTTTCATTCTGTTTCTTCCTTGTAAATCTTCCTTGTTTCTTAGGTAGACTCTTTTCATCAGTAGATGATGCTTCAATTATATTTCCATTTTCAGTCATTAAACAAATCTTTTGATTACCATCACATAAAAGAGGTTGTTTCAATTTTAGGTCTGTTTTATTACTATCAGCTATATAGGTTTCATCAAGTTTGATTAATATTGCACAATCAACTTCTTTAGTTGACAGACAGTTTGGCTTAGTTTTCAAATTATTTTTTCCTGCATTTATAGCAGATTTATCTTTGTTTTTAGGAACAACAAATGTTTCTACTTCATCAGAATTGGCTTGTACATCTTGTTCATTTTCACATGTATAATTCTCAGAAGCTGGCATCTTTACTTCTTTCATATAGCTTAAACGAACATAGGCATTAAGGTTTAATTCTAATTCTGCTCCCATCTTTGAAGATGAGATTTCCCTTTTTTCATCATCATTTACATCTTTGTTACTCAGAGAATTGCTTCCTGTAACAAACATCAAATTGAATAATGTATTGCAAGTCACATTACAAAATTAAACATATTTCTTTCGTATCAATGATATTTCTGAACCAATCCACAAACAGGATCAGCACCACCACATACTAGATACAGTGAAACTTAGTAATTTGAACTTTGTTAATTTGAATGTTTTGATAATTTGAACTATTTTGCAGTCCCCTGGAATTATGCTTTATCAATAATGTATAGTAAGCCTCTTCATTATACACTTTTTTGGCTGGTAATAAAAAGCCTAGAATCAAGTCATGGATATGTATTATCATGGTGTAGATATATAATCTGGCTACCCATTAAAAAAAAAGACACCTATCTGAAGAATTCTTGAAATGTTAACTCACTATTTGGATTTACTGTAGGCACCAGAATTCCTGTTTTTCAACTGTACTGTAGGTATATGACATCTGCATTCAGTCATTAGATCAGGTGCCATCAAAAAACTTTGGGGGGGGGGCAAGTTGTGCTAAACGTTCTGTGCAACACTAAAAATATAAAGAGGCAAATATCAGGAAACTGGGTATGATGGAAACCAACACATTGTTTTCACAAAACCGGGTTCCTAAGAAGTCAACTTTCTCAAGAATTTGTAATTATAATCAATACTACCTCACCCATTATTAAAGAATAGGATATTAGGCATAAAATAACTTATACCAGTTTGTTAATATCAAGTACTTCTGTGAGTGTGGTGAGCTCATGAATGACATGTTAACTGCTGTGAATGGGAAGGGTTGTCACAATTCATCAGGTCGAGACAATCATCATTAGAAGCTCTTCCTTCTTCAACAGATGCATTGAGTTATCTGAGAATCAAGTTTGTTGAAGGACCAAACAATTTAAATAATTAAATTTTCATTGCCATTATAATTCTTGGTGAATTTATGAAAACTGAAAAATTGATTCCAAAAGGGATATAACATTACAAATATTTACTTATAAAACACAATAAAATTTTAAACTAATTTTAAACACACTGTATTGTATGAATTTATCTTATAGCATTTTAAGTTTAATTATCATATAGACTTACTTAGGTTTAACTGATAAGTGTTTCTGATGCATCTGAGTTTTAATGGCCTTAGTAAAATTTGTCAATAAAAAATTTAGAGTAATGATTTTATATCTGAAAGTTTTTAACATTCTATTAAAATAAAAAAAAGGTAAAAAAAATTTTTAAAAACGCTTTTATTTAAAATTTATAAAATATTCAATGTACTAAAAAGGCAAAAATAATTTTTCTTATACCAAGTACAATAATGATCCATGTACTACAAAGGAAAAAAAAATTTAACTTTTAATCAAATCATCAAATACAATGAGAAAAATGAAAATAGTGTTCGTTAATCAAAAATTGTTGTAACATTAAGTATCACTAATAATAAAAGCGTGGGCGCCGAAGGAATGTTAATGTACCATGTTTAAACAAGAATTAATGATTTGAATATTCATATATAAGAAATATGTAATTCCTTAATTGTCGATTAAACGGAACAATCAATTCTAGGTCTTTTTTATTAAACATTGATTTAAAGATGATACAAATGTATGACTTCATTCAATGGAAAGGAATCTTCAAGTATCTTCTATACTTTCAAATTTAATTATACAGCACACAATTCTCTTTATGCAACATGAATTGTGGAATCGCACACGATTGTACTTGTACGAAAAATTTACATACATATCATTAAAGATACATATTATTTATATACATATTATTAAAGAATTACATTTTTCAGAATATTCATATATAAGAAATATGTAATTCCTTAATTGTCGATTAAACGGAACAATCAATTCTAGCTCTTTTTTATTAAACATTGATTTAAAGATGATACAAATGTATGACTTCATTCAATGGAAAGGAATATTCAAGTATCTTCTATACTTTCAAATTTAATTATACACCACACAATTCTCTTTATGCAACATGAATTGTAGAATCGCACACGATTGTACTTGTACGAAAAATATGAATATTCTGAAAAATGTAATTCTTTAATAAACAATTAAATGTAGGACAAATAGTATCAATTATAGGTATTTTTTATTAAACATTGATGTAAACATGGTACATTAACATTCCTTCGGCGCCCACGCTTTTATTATTAGTGATACTTAATGTTACAACAATTTTTGATTAACGAACATTATTTTCATTATGATTAACTAAAACTTCCGGGCTGAAAGGCCGTGGTCGAGTGCTTGATCTACTGTAGCTAAACGTTTCGGCCACACCACCGGTGGCCATCTTCAGTAGCAAAAAATGTGTTCGAATAGATGACACGCCGAACACGTCTCCCAATGTACTGGGAACAAGCAACAGCGAGTTAAGGCTACGTTGTCTCTATTTATAACTTTTTGGCCGCTTAAGGTGTATCACGCGGACCAATGAGAAGCCAGCTCATCATTCTCGATTCTGATTGGCCATGGAAAATAAACCATGCCAGACACTATTTCAGGTGATGCTTTCACCTCGGCGGTTCATAGCGACGGACGCATTCTTATGAATATGGATGGACTCCAGATGCAGGCAAGTGAAGTAACCCCGGACAGAAGACAACACACGGGCTTCATCAAACATCACCCGGTGATCGTCGTGGGAAAGAGCGTGTTCAGCAACTGCAGACTTTTCTGGCTGGCCCAGGCGGCAGTATCTCCGATGTTCAGAGAGGCGCGTCCGGATACTACGCTTCGTGGTGCCTATGTAGACCTGGCCACACGTACAAGGAATACTGTACACCCCGCACGACGAGAGCGGATCCCTGGCGTCTTTCACCGGTCGCAGGAACTGTTGGATCTTTTTGGTTGGCTTGAAGATCGTCCTGACGCCCCGTTTACTCAGCAACCTGCTCATGCGGTCAGTCACGCCACGGATGTAGGACAAGACAGCAGAGCCAACAACCTCAGGCGACACCGACTCGTCCGGCCTACCAGATCTTCTCGGCCGGGCAGCTCTCCTAACCTCCGCAGCAGAATAGCCGTTGGACTGCAGTGCTTCCTCGAGATGCCGAAACTCATCTTCAAGATACCGGGGCTCACAGTTCTTTTTGCCCGGTCTACCAGAGTCTTCAGCACCGCCCTCTTCTGCCTAGGATGATGAGACGGACATCACTGCTTTGTTCCGGCAGGTCCTAACAACGACCTACTTCCAGTGGAATGGCGGCTTCTATGAACAGTTGGATGGCGTCACTATGGGAAGTCCTCTCAGCCCTGTGGTTGCAAACTTCTACATGGAGAAATTTGAAGAGTTGGCAATTTCATCTGCGCCTCTGAAGCCGAAGTGTTGGCTGCGGTATGTGGACGACACTTTCGTGGTCTGGAGCCATGGGGATGAAGAGATGGAACGTTTCCTTGGACATCTGAACGCTGTGCACCCGCGCATACAGTTTACGATGGAGCGCGAGAGCGGTGATCAATTGGCTTTTCTGGATGTGTTGGTCCTGAAAAGGACCGATGACAGCTTGGGACATAAAGTTTATAGGAAGCCAACGCACACCGACAGATATCTGCACAAGTCCTCCAATCATCATCCTAGGCAGAAGAGGGCGGTGCTGAAGACTCTGGTAGACCGGGCAAAAAGAATCTGTGAGCCCCGGTATCTCGAAGATGAGTTTCGGCATCTCGAGGAAGCACTGCAGTCCAACGGCTATTCTGCTGCGGAGGTTAGGAGAGCTGCCCGGCCGAGAAGATCTGGTAGGCCGGACGAGTCGGTGTCGCCTGAGGTTGTTGGCTCTGCTGTCTTGCCCTACATCCGTGGCGTGACTGACCGCATCGGCAGGTTGCTGAGTAAACGGGGCGTCAGGACGATCTTCAAGCCAACCAAAAAGATCCAACAGTTCCTGCGACCGGTGAAAGACGCCAGGGATCCGCTCTCGTCGTGCGGGGTGTACAGTATTCCTTATACGTGTGGCCAGGTCTACATAGGCACCACGAAGCGTAGTGTCCGGACGCGCCTCTCTGAACATCGGAGATACTGCTGCCTGGGCCAGCCGGAAAAGTCCGCAGTTGCTGAACACGCTCTTTCCCACGACGATCACCGGGTGATGTTTGATGAAGCCCGTGTGTTGTCTTCTGTCCGGGGTTACTTCACTCGCCTGCATCTGGAGTCCATCCATATTCATAAGAATGCGTCCGTCGCTATGAACCGCCGAGGTGAAAGCATCGCCTGAAATAGTGTCTGGCATGGTTTATTTTCCATGGCCAATCAGAATCGAGAATGATGAGCTGGCTTCTCATTGGTCCGCGTGATACAACTTAAGTGGCCAAAAAGTTATAAATAGAGACAACGTAGCCTTAACTCACTGTTGCTTGTTCCCAGTACATTGGGAGACGTGTTCGGCGTGTCATCTATTCGAACACATTTTTTGCTACTGAAGATGGCCACCGGTGGTGTGGCAGAAACGTTTAGCTACAGTAGATCAAGCACTCGACCACGGCCTTTCAGCCCGGAAGTTTTAGTTAATCATAATGACACCGGCCGTGAAAGCCTACGTACTAAGATTATTTTCATTATTTCTCATTGTATTTGATGATTTGATTAAAAGTTAAATTATCTTTTCCTTTGTAGTACATGGATCATTATTGTACTTAGTATAAGAAAAATTATTTTTGCCTTTTTAGTACATTGAATATTTTATAAATATTAAATAAAAGCGTTTTTTTTTTTTAATTTTTTACCTTTTACTTCCATGTTCCTTAAGGAAATGGAAGTATGGTGATGGCAAAAAAAATCGTGTTCGAGATTATTGCAGATTCTGATTGTACTACACTGAAAAAATGAAAAAGTCGTTTTTCGAAAAGTGTCTGTGTGTGTGTCTGTCTATGTGTGTGTCTGTCTGTCTATCTGTCTGTAGATTTTTTTCTATGGCAAACGATAACAGCCGCAAATTCAAACAGAATCAAATAATTTTTTGCATGCAGCCCTGATTTGTAGAGTACTCGCGACCTATTGTTTTTGGTGAAGATCGGTTGAGGGAAAGGGGTAGTTTACCGGCAACGGTTTTTTTTTATCAAGGGTAATTTTGTTTGTTTGGCAAACGATAACAGCCGCAAATTCAAACAGAATCAAATAATGTCTCGCATACTGAACTGAATTGTAGAGTCCTCAAGACCTTTTGATTTTGGTGAAGATCGGTTTAGGGAAAGGGGTAGGTTACCTGCAACGTTTTATGTTTTAAAAGGGTATTTTCTATGGCAAACGATAAGAGCTGCAAAATCAAACAGAATCAAATACGTTTTTGCATACAGCCCTGATTTGTTGAGTACTAAAGACCTATTGTTTTTGGTGAAGATCGGTTAAGGGAAAGGGGTAGTTTACCTGCCACGTTTTTTGTTTTATCAAGGGTATTTTGTATGGCAAACGATAACAGCCGTAAATTCAAATAGAATCATATAATATTTTGCATACAGCCCTGAATTGTAGAGTTCTCAAAACCTGTCGTTTTTGGTGAAGATCGGTTAAGGGAAAGGGGTAGTGTACCTGCAACGGTTTTATCAAGGGTAATTTTTTTCTATGGTAAACGATAACAGCCGCAAATTCAAACAGAATCAAATGATGTTTTGCATACAGCCCTGTATTGTAGAGTTCTCAATACCTATTGGTGTTGGTGAAGATCGGTTAAGGGAAAGGGGTAGTTTACCTGCCACGTTTTTTGTATTATCAAGGGTATTTTATATGGCAAACGATAACAGCCGCAAATTCAATCATAATCACATATTTTGCATACAGCCCTGAAATGTAGAGTTCTCAAGACCTGTTGGTTTTGGTGAAGATCGGTTAAGGGAATAGGGTAGTTTACCTGCAACATTTTATGTTTTATCAAGGGTAATTTTTTTATGACGAATGATAACTGCCGTACATTAAAACAGAATCAACTACTCTTCTGCATACCTTTTTGAATTATACAGAACTCAAGGTCTGTTGATTTTGTTGAAGATGGGTTAAGCGAAGGGGTAGTTTATCAGCAACGTTTTATGTTTTAAAAAGGGTAATTTTTTTTATGACGAACGATAACTGCCGAAAATTCAAAGATAATCAAATAATTTTTTGCACCCTTTCCTGAGTTGCACAGAGCTCAAGGTCTACTGATTTTGGTGAAGATCGGTTAAAGGAAAGGGGTAGTTTACCTGCAATATTTTATGTTGTAACAAGAGAAATGTTTCCATGACGAACGATAACTGCCGCACATTCAAACAGAATCAAATATTTTTTTGCATGCATCCCTGAATTGTAGAGGACGGAAGGTCTATTGATTTTGGAGAAGATCGGTTAAGAGAAAGGGGTAGTTTACCTGAAACAGTTTATGATTTAACAAGAGTAAAGTACTTAATTTTTATAAATAAAGTATCCTGATAAGAAGCTCATAGTAATCCACTGTAGAAACGTAGATGAAATATCTATAAATGAAGAGGTTAGGTGAACGGGGTGGGGGTAATTTTCTATTATTAAAAATTATAGTTGAAGGTGGAGGGGAGAATTTTTTATATGTGTACTACGTTATCGGCAACAAAGAAGTAGTTTTTTGTTAAAATTGCTTCCTGGGCTCTTTAGCTGTAGTCCAATGTTTTCTGCAAAACCAGAGTTTTCGGCAGTGCCATCGACTGCCATCACGGTGAAAATTGAGTGCGAAAACGTGAGGTGGTATACGTTAGTGACCACAGTACTGTGGTTAATGCTGAAGCAATAAGTAGAAAGACGTAGTTTTTACGGAAATATTTCATTTCGAATATAATTTTAAATATAAATCTTAGAACATGGAAGTCATGTATGGTTCTCCATACCGATATTTTTTTATTTTATCCTTTTTAGTCAAATTTATGGATAAATTAGATAATGGAAAATGAATGATTGGCAGCCAATAAACAATTATTTATGAAATATATAGACTGATAAATAACTTTTTATTGTATATAATTTATATATCTATTATAACAGCACCAAATATTAATTATTTGGGGTTATATGTTGCCCGCATAATAAAATCATGTTTAAATAAATTATAACAGTCAAAACTCCATTTGAATGTAGAGCGTTGAAAATAATGCTTTGTAAAGCGACGCACACGTGGTCATTATGTAATCAGTTCGCTGTACAAGGCAGGGCCACACCCAATCTGTTAATTATTAATATCTCGGAGACTAATAAATAAAGGCGAAATCCAAGATAGCCAAAATGTTTGCCGAAATATTAATAATGACGTGTGCAAATTTTACGCAATATAATTAACAAATGAAAGAGTTAATTAATTTAATTGAATAACTCCTGTAAAAATAGAGTTACATTAATGAGATTTTAGTATGTTATAAAGATAATAATTTCTGACGAATTGTATATTTTAGATTTCACACAACTTGGTTTGCAACCAAGTTATTGCAAAATTAAATAAGCACAGGAAATCCGGACCGACAAATTGGTTCCGCCGGATTTAATAGTATTAGAAATAATATTAATTCTCCGTCTGTGGGAACCTAACTTCATTCTCACGGACCAAGGGAATTCAAATTTTATGTAGTAGGGAGTGTGTCAGCCAATCAAATCACTTGACGCGAACCCCGACCAGCGTGGTGTTTTCAGGCTGAAAAATCACTCTTCTGCCAGTACTCACGAAGTTAAGACGTAATTCTTCGATCGTCTAGTAACCATAGTGGTGAAGATCAACAAGAAGACTCTACGTGGTCAACACACACACAATTACGAACACAGTAATTACAGATCAACTGTATAGCTCGTAATTGTTGCGTAAAGGCGAGATACTCTTCAGTACATCAACCAAGCTTATTGTGTACTACCAGCTAGTCATAAGCACGCAAGAGATCCACCAGACTTCAAGACCAGACTTCAAGAATACAGCAGAGAGGCCGTCTAAATCATTGGTGAACAGCTGACGAGCAGAGCTACCACTCGAACGAAGCACACACACACACACGCTGACGTGCAACGTGCGAATCGACGAGGGACAGGAACCAGTTCCAGCAGACAGCCGCAGACGTTAAAATATTCACAAACAGCAAGGAAGCAGAGTGTTGCCGAATTTTTGAACTCCACGACCGAATCCAGCAGCTCTAAGCAGATTACTTTCTCTAGCGAAGGACTCGAATCGACGAGGGAAAATCGGAACGACATCCTCTTCAATAACAGGAAAGCAAAATCCACTTATTTATTTTTCACATCAAATTTTCTATTTTTCAATTAAAAACATTGTAATTCAAATAATTCAGGTGCCATACAAAAAGCAAAGACTCTAGTAATTAAAGAATAAATTCATTGTGATAATCTGTATAGCAGTTTAAGTCATTAGTAAGCTATAGTTAAGAAATACAAGTAGTATAAAAGCGCTATACAAATCTTAACTAACAATCTAATTATTAGTTCATACTGCAGTATAACAGAAGTCGAATCACTAGAAATGAAATAACGTAAACTAGACTGTCACGTCTAATTTATTTTTGAAACTTATTCTAATTAATTTCAGAGTTTTATATTTTTGTTTCATTAACATTTAAATTCAATTTAATTAAAGAAATTTTAATTAAATCAAATCAATTAATTAATTAAAATGTAAATTCCAATTAACTCGCCAAAGAACGAGTTTAGTTTCTTTCAATTATTAACCAATCGAAAAACATTAGTTCATTGTTTAGACTGTAAGAAATTCATAATACAATAACCATTTTATTCTTGTGTGTTGTTGGAGTAATAAACAACGTTTTATTACCCCATATTACAGTGTTTTATTGTTGTACGATAAAGCCTACCAGTCTCACAAAACTCTCCCCCTTTAAAGTAACCTATTTTGTGTGTTGTTGTAATAAATTTGAGATTACTAGCTTGCGAACTTCAAATCCAAAATCCACACGCCCTAGCCGGAAGAATCCGCGAGATCGGACAGCAGGTAGGTACTCATACACAACACGACACAACAACAACGCATATAAAGTGCTAGTTATAAATGTCGGCCAACGTGGGGCCCGGCAAACGTACACTAAATTAAATTCACGTTCAGGACGACATAAGTAGAGTTATAAATGTCGCCCTGCACGTGGGGCCAGAAATTAAATTCAATTCAAATTTAATTTTCACGTGTAAAACTAACTTTGCTGTTTTACTTCATAAAACAGCTGGCGTCCAACTAAACAATCCCCAAAGAGTTTTGTGACTGGTGCTCGTACAGCAGTGAAATTATTGTGTGTATTTGAAACTGTTCTGTGTATTTTAAATTGTTTATATTTGAAATTGTTGTGTATTTAAAATGGATATGGATAAAATACTTAAACAAATACAGCAAATGAACGCGGAAATGAAACACGATTTAACGGAAAATATGAACGCGAAATTTGAACAAATAACAGCCAATGCTGAAATGAATATAGCAGAATTAAAATCTAACATCGAAGCGCAGAGAGTTAGTCTAACCGAGAAATTAGACCAAAGCAACGCCGACATAAATACGGAAATTAAACAATGTAATAAAGCAACCACCACGAAAATAGACGAAAGCATAAACGAGTTAACGGTGAAAGTCGCTGAAATCGGTGAAAAAGTAAATACGGTTGATACCAAAATCAATGAACGGTTTAAGGTTTTTGAGACCACTATGCAAAAATCGTTTATTGAACAAGTAACACGTATGGAGGGCCGGTTCAAGGACCATATTAGCCGCTGCGAGAAGCAAACCCAAGACGTCTCAAGAAAGATGGAATCTCTAGAGGTAAAGATTCAGGCTGACGTGACCGAAATGCAACGACGAGTAGATAGATTAGACGCTTCAATTGTAGAGACGCGATCTAACATAGACTCTAATAAAGAGAGTGTCTTAAAAACGTTAAACGACGAGATTTTGAAAGTACGACAGGAGGTACGGAGGAGATCTGCTCCTAATATTTTGGTACAAGGTCCTGTGGACGAGAAAAATCGCGTGTATTTTACGGGGGAAAATAACGAAAACCCTATTGAATTTTTATTAGCGTGTGAGAGTGAAATGGCTAGAGTAGGTTCCCGACTAGAAGATCAAGACAAAATACAGTGGGTAGTTAACGCGATGCGTGACTCGGCGCGTAAGTGGTATAACATTGTACGCGATAGTGTCCACATACGCGGAGTTCAAACAAAAATTTGAAAGCCGATACTGGAACTCGCATACACAAAGACTTCTACGCAATGAACTGGAGTATGGCAGATTTGATAGAAAATTGGGTATTACCGCGGAAAATTATATAATCCAGCAGGTCGAACGCGCCAAGCATTTAACCCCAGCATTTTCGGAGATTGACATAGTCACGAAACTTGCCTATCATTTTAATCATAAAATTAGAGTAGCCGTGTTTACGCAGGGTATTCGCACGGTCGATGAACTCCTCATTCTAGTGTCCCAAAGTGAGACGGTATTTGATTTGGGCGGGTGGCGTTATAATCCCGATTTTTGCCGAAATAATGAAGGGCAGAATACGCGGGTACAGTACCATCAGCAAACTGATCAAAGACCGAGTACCAGTTCTACTCCACCCCAAACACCGTCAAAACCGCCAAATAAAACCTTTGAGTACAAGGGTAAACAAAATATTGGTAGACCAAAGGGGCAGGGTAAGGGCAACGACGGGGCACCGATTAGAGCGATCCAAACGGTCGAATTAGCCAAAGCTGATACAACTGCGAAAGACAGCGACTCTCAAAGCAATAAAGACTCTAACAATAAATCAAAAAATTACCAATCTACAAAAAACGTGCCAAAATGCGCATCCAGCAAGGACGCGCTATAAATTTGGGAAAATTTTGTAAAAGTAAGCATGCTAATTATAAGGAGTGTATATTGTGTGAAATGTGTACTTCTCATTATGTAACTTGTGTGCCCGTTAATAATGTGTTCCCACCGGACGTCAGGGATCCGTTGCTAGAATCCGGTCCGACGCAACAAAGGCCAGTGAGCGCGGCGTGTCTGGTGTTACACGCCTTTGTCAACGGCGTTCCCACGCAAATTTTGTTGGACACCAGCAGCGTTGTTTCCGGCGTCAGTGAAAGATTCCTGCGTGCCAATAAAAAATATTTTCGTACGGCCCCATCACTCTCAATAAATCAATTTTATATACGAACCGCCACTGATACAAAAGAAAATATCGGTATGGAGAACCATACATGACTTCCATGTTCTAAGATTTATATTTAAAATCATATTCGAAATGAAATATTTCCATAGAAACTACGTCTTTCTACTTATTCCTTCAGCATTAACCACAGTACTATGGTCACTAACGTATACCACCTCATGTTTTCGCACTCGATTTTCATCGATGATGGCAGTCGATGGCACTGCCGAAAAGTCTGGTTTTACAGAAAACATTGGACTACGGCTAAAGAGCCCGGGAAGCAATTTTAACAAAAAACTACTTCTTTGTTGCCGATAACGTAGTACACATACAAAAAATTCTACCCTCCACCTTCAACTATAATTTTTAATAATTGAAAATTACCCCCACCCCGTTCACCTAACTTCTTCATTTATAGATATTTCATCTACGTTTCTACAATGGATTACTATGAGCTTCTTATCAGGATACTTTATTTATAAAAATTAAGTACTTTACTCTTGTTAAATCATAAAATGTTTCAGGTAAACTACCCCTTTCTCTTAACCGATCTTCTCCAAAATCAACAGACCTTCCGTCCTCTACAATTCAGGGAAGCATGCAAAACAATATTTGATTCTGTTTGAATGTGCGGCAGTTATCGTTCCGTCATGGAAACATTTCTCTTGTTACAACATAAAATGTTGCAGGTAAACTACCCCTTTCCCTTTACCGATCTTCACCAAAATCAATAGACCTTGAGCTCTCTGCTACTCAGGAAAGGGTGCAAAAAATTATTTGATTCTCATTGAATTTTCGGCAGTTATCGTTCGTCATATAAAAAATTACCCTTGTTAAAACATAAAATGTTGCTGGTAAACTACCCCTTTCCCTTAACCGATCTTCATGAACACCAATAGGTATTGAGAACTCTACAATACAGGGGCTGTATGCAAAACATCATTTGATTCTGTTTGAATTTGCGGCTGTTATCGCTTACTATAGGAAAAAATTACCCCTGATAAAAAACCGTTCCAGGTAAACTACCCCTTTCCCTTAACCGATCTTCATGAACACCAATAGGTATTGAGAACTCTATAATACAGGGGCTGTATGCAAAACATCATTTGATTCTGTTTGAATTTGCGGCTGTTATCGCTTACTATAGGAAAAAATTACCCCTGATAAAAAACCGTTGCAGGTAAACTACCCCTTTCCTTTAACCGATCTTCACCAAAAACGACAGGTCTTGGGTACACTACAATTCAGGCCTGTATGCAAATAATTATTTGATTCTGTTTGAATTTGCGGCTGTTATCGTTTGCCATAGAAAACACCCTTGATAAAACATAAAACGTTGCTGGTAAACTACCCTATTCCATTAACCGATCTTCACCAAAAACAATAGGTCTTGAGAACTCTACAATTCAGGGCTGTATGCAAAACATTAGTATATTCTGTTTTAATGTACGGCAGTTATCGTACGTCATAGAAAAAATATACTTGTTAAAACATACAACGTTGCAGGTAAACTACCCCTTTCCCTTAACTGATCTTCAACAAAATCAACAGACCTTGAGTTCTGTATAATTCAAAAAGGTATGCATAAGAGTAGTTGATTCTGTTTTAATGTACGGCAGTTATCGTTCGTCAAAAAAAAAATTACCCTTGATAAAACATAAAATGTTGCTGGTAAACAACCCTATTCCCTTAACCGATCTTCACCAAAACAAACATGTCTTGAGAACTCTACATTTCAGGCCTGTATGCAAAATATTATATGATTCTGTTTGAATTTGCGGCTGTTATCGTTTGCCATATAAAATACCGTTGATAAAACAAAAAATGTGTCAGGTAAACTACCCCTTTCCCTTAACCGATCTTCACCAAAAACAATAGGTCTTTAGTACTCAACAAAACAGGACTGTATGCAAAAACTTATTTGATTCTGTTTGAATTTGCGGCTCTTATCGTTTGCCATAGAAAATACCCTTTTAAAAAATAAAACGTTGCAGGTAAACTACCCCTGTCCCTTAACCGATCTTCACCAACACCAATAGGTATTGAGAACTCTACAATACAGGGCTGTATGCAAAACATCATTTGATTCTGTTTCAATTTGCAGCTGTTATCGTTTACCATAGAAAAATATCGGTATGGAGAACCATACATGACTTCCATATTCTAAGATTTATATTTAAAATCATTTTCAGCCAAACAGCCAGGGAAGGAATTTTAACAAAAAAAATACTTCTTTGTTGCAAATAACGTAGTACACATATAAAAAAAAATTATCCCCTCCCCCTTCAACTATAATTTTGATTTATAGAAAATTACCCCCAGCCCGTTCAACTAGCCTCTTCATTTATAGATATTTCATCTACGTTTCTACAGTGGATTATTAAGATCTTATCAGGATACTTTATCAAAATTAAGTACTTTACTCATGTTACAACAAAAAATGTTTCATGTTTCAGGTAAACTGCCCTTTCCCCGTAACCGATCTTCACCAAAATCAACAGACATTGAGTTCTCTATAGCTCAGGCACATATGTAAAAAATTATTTGATTCTGTTTGAATTTACGGCAGTTATGGTTCGTCATATAAAAAATTACCCATGTTAAAACATAAAACATGAGATTTATAAAACATATCTAAGATTTATATTTAAAATCATTTTTGAAATAAAATATTTTCATAGAACCTACTAACGCTGGGGAAATCTGAGGAGCCAATCAGAGTTGGGCCTACCTGTCACTCTGCTGAATTTGGTGGAAAGCCCTGTCACTGTCGTCAAAGTATCAGCCTTGACAGGGTCCTCTTTTTCTGCAAAATGGGAGAGGCTTGAGATGGAGTGAGTGACATGGTCCCCACCTCAATGAAGAACCCATTGTTTTATAAAAATATATTTAAATTTTGAAAACTGAAAATTCTTTTCTTGTTGTAAATATTTATATTTTATAATCAAAATGACTTTATTTTTGTTACCTGGCAACAAAATTAGTTTATTTTCAACAATTACCATTGTTTCAAAAAGTTTAAATAAATTTTCAAGTACTTTACTCTTGTTAAAACGTAAAAGGTTGCAGGTAAACTACCCCTTCCCCTTAACCGATCTTCACCAAAATCTAAAGGCCTTGAGACCTCTACAATTCAGGGACGTATGCAAAAACTTATTTGATTCTGTTTGAATTTGCAGCTGTTATCGTTTGCCATAGAAAATACGCTTGATAAAAAAACGTTGCTGGTAAACTACCCCTTCCCCTCAACTGCTCTTCACCAAAAACAATAGGTCTTGAGCACTCTACAAATCAGGGCTGTATGCAGAAAATTATTTGATTCTGTTTGAATTTGCGGCTGTTATCGTTTGCCATAGAAAATACCCTTGTTAAAAAAACGTTGTAGGTAAACTACCCCTTTCCCTCAACCGATCTTCAACAAAAACAATAGGTCTTGAGAACTCTACAATTTAGGGCTGTATGCAAATAATCTTTTGATTCTGTTTGAATTTGCGGCTGTTATCGTTTGCCATAGGAAATACCCTTGTTAAAACATAAAACGTTACAGGTAAACTACCCCTTTCCCTTAACCGATCGTCACCAAAAACAATAGAACTTGAGAACTCTACAATTCAGGGCTGTATGCGAAACATTATTTGATTCTGTTTGAATTTGCGGCTGTTATCGTTTGCCAAAAAAAAATTTCCCTTGATAAAAAAAACCGTTGCTGGTAAACTACCCCTTTCCCTCAACCGATCTTCACCAAAAACAATAGGTCGCGAGTACTCTACAAATCAGGGCTGTATGCAAAAAATTGTTTGATTCTGTTTGAATTTGCGGCAGTTATCGTTTGCCATAGAAAAAAAATCTACAGACAGACACACAGACAGACACACACACAGACACTTTTCGGAAAACGACTTTTTTTCATGTTTTGAGTGTAGTAGAATCAGAATCTGCAATAATCTCGAACACGATTTTTTTTGCCATCACCATACTTCCATTCCTTAAGGAATATGGAAGTAAAAATTACCCTTGATAAAAAACTGTTGCCGGTAAACTACCCCTTTCCCTTAACCGATCTTTACCAAAAACGACGGGTCTTGAGAACTCTACAATTCAGGGCTGTATGCAAAATATTATATGATTTTGTTTGAATTTGCGGCTGTTATCGTTTGCCATACAAAATACCGTTGATAAAACAAAAAACGTGGCAGGTAAACTACCCCTTTCCCTTAAACGATCTTCACCAAAAACAATAGGTCTTTAGTACTCAAGAAAGCATGGCAGTATGCAAAAACTTATTTGATTCTGTTTGAATTTGCGGCTTTTATCGTTTGCCATAGAAAATACCCTTTGAAACATAAAACGTTGCAGGTAAACTACCCCTTCCCCTTAACCGATCTTCACCAAAAACAAAATGTCTTGAGAACTCTACAATTCAGGGCAGTATGCGAAACATTATTTGATTCTGTTTGAATTTGCGGCTGTTATCGTTTGCCATAGGAAATACCCTTGTTAAAACATAAAACGTTGCAGGTAAACTACCCCTTTCCCTTAACCGATCTTTACGAAAATCAACAGATCTTGAGAACTCTACAATTCAGGGCAGTATGCGAAACATTATTTGATTCTGTTTGAATTTGCGGCTGTTATCGTTTGCCAAACAAACAAAATTACCCTTGATAAAAAAAAACCGTTGAAGGTAAACTACCCCTTTCCCTCAACCGATCTTCACTAAAAACAATAGGTCGCGAGTACTCTACAAATCAGGGCTGTATGCAAAAAATTATTTGATTCTGTTTGAATTTGCGGCTGTTATCGTTTGCCATAGAAAAAAAATCTACAGACAGACAGACACACACACAGACACTTTTCGAAAAATGACTTTTTTTCATGTTTTGAGTGTAGTACAATCATATTCTGCAATAATCTCGAACACGATTTTTTTTGCCATCACCATACTTCCATTTCCTTAAGGAACATGGAAGTAAAAATTGACACTCAATACTATCTAACTATCATGCTAGAAAAAGTGCAATTTGAAGTGTGTGTAGTGGGTATAAATAATTTAATATGTGATATGTTATTGGGGGTAGATGTATTAGAACAAATACGTGCGGAAATTAACACCAGTGAACACTTATTAAAATGTACCATTGACAATGTTAGTTACACCTTTAAATTGAACACACATACACACACACAAAATCATGGTGACCCAATTAAAATCACACGGCCACCAAAACAAGTGATTCATTATAAAGACGGTGAAGAGGGGGAAACAACCTTAGATTCCCGAACTGAACGGAGATTGTCGTCGCTGCAAGAAGAATTCAGTGATATCTTCAGTGAAGAACATTCAATCTCGTCAGTGTATGAACATAGAATCCACCTCACAGAGCCGGAGAAGTTCATAAGGAGAATCTACCAGGTACCTATAAAATACCAGGCCGAGGTCCAGCAGGAGATACAGCGGATGTTGGAGGAAGATATTATAGAGAGATCCAATAGCAGCTTCCTCAACCCACTGCTGGTCGTCCGCAAGAAGACTGGAGAAATCCGACTCTGCCTGGATATGAGGAACTTAAACAGTCTGGTAGAGAAAGAGTTTGACTGCGCACCGACAGCGGAGGACCTCTTCATTAAATGTGAAGGAGCCAGGTACCTCACGAAGCTCGATCTAACAGCAAGCTTCTGGCAGGTCCCGCTGTGTGAGCAAGATCGAAAGTATACAGCATTTATATTCAATAACAAATGCTATCAGCACAAGGTGGTACCTTTTGGCCTTAGCACGAGTCTCGCTGCGATTGTAAGATGCCTCGAGAGAGCTCTAGGACCTGAGGTAGACCCATACACTGTAATATTCGTCGATGACATCCTCGTGATATCACGCACGTTGGAGGAACACTTCGAGCATCTGAGGAGCGTCTTCCAGAAGCTGAGGTTAGCCAACATCAAGCTCAAGATACACAAGTGCGAGTTTGTAAAGTCTCAAATGAAATTCCTGGGACATATAATCTCAGCTACAGGTATCAGTACGGACCCAGAGAAGCTCAGGAGTATTGTGGAGTTCCCGGTGCCCAAGAACCTCAAAGCACTACGAGCATTCCTTGGACTCACGGGATATTACAGGAAATTCACCAGCAAATACGCCGAATATACAGTCCCCTTGCTACAGCTGGTACGCAAAAATATAAAGTGGAAATGGGGTTCTGAACAGAACGATGCGTTTGAGAGGGTTAAGGGCCTGTTCCAAACTAATTTACAGTTGTTCCATCCACAGCAGGGTAGGAAGTACGTAATGTACACTGACGCTAGCGAGTACGCTATCGGCGCCGTGTTGCATCAGGAAGACGAACAAGGTAGTCTTCATGTTGTAGCATACGCCAATAGAACGCTCAAAGGCGCTGAGTTGCACTATTGTACTTCTGAGAAAGAAATACTCGCCATAATTAACGCACTCAGAAAATTCAGACACTACCTATATGGTACCCATTTCGAGATCCACACAGATAATCAGGCGTTATCTTTTATATTAAAATGTCGATTAGCAAATTCCCGACTAACACGGTGGGTGTTAGCTATTCAGGAATACTCGTTTACTATTAAATATTGCAAAGGATCAGAGAATACCACCGCAGACACTCTAAGTAGATATCCGCCTGTAGAAAAGGAGGAGGTATATGAAGCAGCTGACGACGAGTTGAGAGTGTTAAACATGCAATACACTGTCGCGCCTGAAGCTACCAATATGCTACAGAACTTAGGACGCGAGCAGGACGATAACCTCGCACTCCTTGCTAAAAAGCTAATGTTAGCAGCTCACCCGAATCCACATTATCTTATACAAGACAATATATTGTATAAATTGTTACAGGGCGAATGGAAAGTGGTATTGTCTCCAGCGATGCTTGCGTGTGTAACACAATCATTACATATAAAAATGGCGCACGCATCTCCTGTAAAATGTGTAAAAATATTGCAGGAGGATTTTACAATTACAAACATGTATCGTAGGGTAAAGAAATTGTTAAAAACATGTCATCCGTGTCAAACTGCGAAAGTACCAAACTTGCACACTTACGTTCCCATGGCAAATGTGATAACGGAAGGTAAGGGACAGATGATCGCCATCGACTTTCTGGGACCATTACCCAAGGCTACCAGAAATCTAAAACACATGGTAGTTTGTGTCGATGTGTTCACTAAAAAAGTTAGCCTTTATGCGATCCCTAGGCCCACCACAAAGTCCGTTTTAAATATTATACTTAACAAGTATATTCCACAGCATGGACCAATAAGGAACGTACTTAGTGACCAGGGAAAGCAATTCCAAAACAAACACTGGGCAGCTACCCTGGAACGTAACGGTATCAAAGCAATCCTAACCTCGATACGACGACCACAGGGCAACCTTGCCGAAAGGGTGAATCGGGAAATCGGTAAAATGTTCCGTATCTATTGCTATAAGGAACAAAGTAAATGGCCCGAGTTCCTACCATTCTTCGAAAAGGCAATAAACGAGAATTATCACGATACCACGGAATACACACCAGCAGAGTTAGACTCTGGAATAAGGCCAGAGAGGTTTTGGAATAATTATTTAAGTAGGCCAAAGACTTATAATCTACCTCTGCCGGTGCAGTGTAAAAATCAACTTGTGAGGGAAAGAATAGTTGAAAAAGGGAGGAAAAGGGCGGACAAATTCAATACTACTCATAAACTAACTAACTTTGTAGTAGGTGAGAAAGTACTGCTCAAGGCGAATCCTGTAGGCCGAAGAGACATAAATGTAGCCGCAAAGTTTTTTCGCTTATATAATGGTCCGTATCTTTTGGCTCAACAACTCGCGCCTCACATGTTTATCGTTACGACGCTCGACCGAACGAAAACGATCGGTAAATACCATGCGAGCTCTTTGAGAAAATACTTTGAGTAGCATGGCATTCCAAAGCGCATCGCGACAAAATAATAAGACTTTAGAAAAAAAAATAAATAATATTTAGAATTAATAATAATTGTATTATAATAAGTAAAATTAAAATAAATAACTTGTGTTTTATAATATTATTAATAATAATTGTAGATAGCTTGTGTATTAATAATAACGCATTTATAAAGCGGTAAATAACGGGCGTGTAGAACGAAAACAAACGCACCGCCAGGAAATAGTTAAGACACACGCGGCAACTACCTCCCCATGTTTGAAAGTAGGTCAAGCAATTAGCCGCGCGGCAGGCGATAACGGTTGTAAACAAGACAGTGTCAGCAAATTCTTTCGTGCGCGTGCCACTGTTTACAAACAAACCTTTTAAACGCTGCAGTTAGCTATTAACTGTTATAAAAACATTAATACACAATAAATTGCAAATATAATATTATTAATAAATGTATTTAGAATTAAGGTGTATATAATGGAATAACATTAACACGCATGTATGTTTTTCTTTTGTGTAAGTAATACAATGTATAAGTAATAAGTATAGTGATTACAGAATACGTGTGTAATGATTAAGAAAAAAAAAATAACTGTAATTATTACATTCATTTTTTTTTTAAAGCGGGTGTGGGAATATATAACAGCACCAAATATTAATTATTTGGGGTTATATGTTGCCCGCATAATAAAATCATGTTTAAATAAATTATAACAGTCAAAACTCCATTTGAATGTAGAGCGTTGAAAATAATGCTTTGTAAAGCGACGCACACGTGGTCATTATGTAATCAGTTCGCTGTACAAGGCAGGGCCACACCCAATCTGTTAATTATTAATATCTCGGAGACCAATAAATAAAGGCAAAATCCAAGATAGCCAAAATGTTTGCCGAAATATTAATAATGACGTGTGCAAATTTTACGCAATATAATTAACAAATGAAAGAGTTAATTAATTTAATTGAATAACTCCTGTAAAAATAGAGTTACATTAATGAGATTTTAGTATGTTATAAAGATAATAATTTCTGATGAATTGTATATTTTAGATTTCACACAACTTGGTTTGCAACCAAGTTATTGCAAAATTAAATAAGCACAGGAAATCCAGACCGACAAATTGGTTCCGCCGGATTTAATAGTATTAGAAATAATATTAATTCTCCGTCTGTAGGAACCTAACTTCATTCTCACGGACCAAGGGAATTCAAATTTTATGTAGTAGGGAGAGTGTGTCAGCCAATCAAATCACTTGACGCGAACCCCGACCAGCGTGGTGTTTTCAGGCTGAAACATCACTCTTCTGCCAGTACTCACGAAGTTAAGACGTAATTCTTCGATCGTCTAGTAACCATAGTGGTGAAGATCAACAAGAAGACTCTACGTGGTCAACACACACGCAATTACGAACACAGTAATTACAGATCAACTGTATAGCTCGTAATTGTTGCGTAAAGGCGAGATACTCTTCAGTACATCAACCAAGCTTATTGTGTACTACCAGCTAGTCATAAGCACGCAAGAGATCCACCAGACTTCAAGACCAGACTTCAAGAATACAGCAGAGAGGCCGTCTAAATCATTGGTGAACAGCTGACGAGCAGAGCTACCACTCGAACGAAGCACACACACACACACACACACGCTGACGTGCAACGTGCGAATCGACGAGGGACAGGAACCAGTTCCAGCAGACAGCCGCAGACGTTAAAATATTCACAAACAGCAAGGAAGCAGAGTGTTGCCGAATTTTTGAACTCCACGACCGAATCCAGCAGCTCTAAGCAGATTACTTTCTCTAGCGAAGGACTCGAATCGACGAGGGAAAATCGGAACGACATCCTCTTCAATAACAGGAAAGCAAAATCCACTTATTTATTTTTCACATCAAATTTTCTATTTTTCAATTAAAAACATTGTAATTCAAATAATTCAGGTGCCATACAAAAAGCAAAGACTCTAGTAATTAAAGAATAAATTCATTGTGATAATCTGTATAGCAGTTTAAGTCATTAGTAAGCTATAGTTAAGAAATACAAGTAGTATAAAAGCGCTATACAAATCTTAACTAACAATCTAATTATTAGTTCATACTGCAGTATAACAGAAGTCGAATCACTAGAAATGAAATAACGTAAACTAGACTGTCACGTCTAATTTATTTTTGAAACTTATTCTAATTAATTTCAGAGTTTTATATTTTTGTTTCATTAACATTTAAATTCAATTTAATTAAAGAAATTTTAATTAAATCAAATCAATTAATTAATTAAAATGTAAATTGCAATTAACTCGCCAAAGAACGAGTTTAGTTTCTTTCAATTATTAACCAATCGAAAAACATTGATTCATTGTTTAGACTGTAAGAAATTCATAATACAATAACCATTTTATTCTTGTGTGTTGTTGGAGTAATAAACAACGTTTTATTGTTGTACGATAAAGCCTACCAGTCTCACAAAACTCTCCCCCTTTAAAGTAACCTATTTTGTGTGTTGTAATAAATTTGAGATTACTAGCTTGCGAACTTCAAATCCAAAATCCACACGCCCTAGCCGGAAGAATCCGCGAGATCGGACAGCAGGTAGGTACTCATACACAACACGACACAACAACAACGCATATAAAGTGCTATTTATACTATATATATAAAAATTAGCTGTCACAGTGTTTGTCCGCGATGGACGCCAAAACTACTCAACCGATCTTAATGAAATTTTTTTCAAAATGTGTGATTTGTTCCAACTTAGGCTATAGGATAGGTTTTATCTCAATAAATACTATAAATATTTGTTTATTGCAAATTAATTGTTTCTATAGAACGAAAGGTCGCTAAATATTTATGTTCTATAATTTTCCGGCAGATGGCAATGTAAGTCAGTGTGTTGTCTGCAATCTGCTGTCAACTAAGTTACGTTAGCATCAAATAGATGGCGCCGTACTTCAATTCATAATCTCTTGATGCTACAATTTATTTCATGGCACACGTGTTTTCTAGATTCGCAGACGACATAACCGTACTTTTTCTGTTTATTCGTATATCATTATTACTGTTCTGATTCCGGTATTAATTCGTATGTTCTTATTCCTTACTAAGAAATAATTGTGATTCTTGAAATTTTGAGTATAACTTTCATTCCGTTTTTCAATTTACTATTTCTTTGATGTGAATAAAAAATGTGTAAGTACCTACTTGACTTTTATTCTATTATTATTTTCTTTAGTTGATAGGGTTAATAATAATAATTATAAAGCACACGTGTTTTCTAGATTCACAGACGACATAACCGTACTTTTTCTGTTTATTCGTATATCATTATTACTGTTCTGATTCCGGTATTAATTCGTATGTTCTTATTCAAATGGGTAGATACATAAGTAGCAACGAAGCTATCTGGCGTATTCTAAGTTTTCCCATACATGAAAGAGAGCCTTCTGTCCAACATCTTGCAGTACATCTTGAAAACGGCCAACGGGTATACTTCACAGAACAAAATGTCCTCCAGAGAGCACTTGAGCCACCAAAAACCACTCTAACTGCATTTTTCACGTTGTGTCAACAATCTGATGCTTTTGGCCAATTTGCAAAAACATTGTTTTACACTGATATTCCACAATATTTTACATGGAACAAATCAGGAAAAAAATGGATACCACGTAAACAAGGAGAAATGCATCCTTCAATAGCGGGCATATTTAAAGCCAAAACTTTGGGACGGCTTTATACAGTACATCCAAAACAAAGAGAGTGCTTCTTTTTGCGTTTGTTATTGGTAAATGTTCCTGGACCAACTTCTTTTGAATTTTTGCGAACAGTTAACGGTCAAGTGTTCAATACATATCAAGAAGCATGTCGCGAGTTGCAACTGCTGGAAGATGACAATCATTGGGACCTGACACTTGCTGATGCCGCATTAACGTCTATGCCGAATAGTATTCGCCAACTGTTTGCAATTATTTTGACGACATGTTATCCAACACAATCATCGACTTTGTGGGAAAAATACAAAAACTACATGACTGAAGACATACTACACCGAGTTAAACAAACGAACCTTAAATATGGATTTTACACCAGAAATGTATAATGAAGCATTAGTATTGATCGAGGACTTATGTGTTTCAATTTCAAATTTGCCACTTAATCATTTTGGTATGCCATCACCAGATCGCCCAGCTACAGACTTAGTTAACAGTGATTTGCAACGAGAAAAACAGTTTAACAACCATGACTTAGCTACAGTAGTTGCAAACAATGAGCTATTATTGACTGACGAGCAGAAGAATATTTACCATCGGATTATGCTGGCTGTTGATGCTAAACAAGGTGGCTTTTTTTTCTTGGATGCACCGGGTGGGACCGGTAAAACATTTTTAATATCGTTGATCCTTGCCAAAATAAGATCACAACAGAAAATTGCATTAGCAATTGCATCATCAGGCATTGCTGCCACTTTGTTGGATGGTGGGCGAACGGCACATTCAGCGTTCAAGCTGCCATTAGATGTTCATAACAAGCCAAATGCAATGTGTAACATTAAAAAAAGAAGCGGAATGGCTGCAGTGTTGCAGGAAAGTTCAATAATAATCTGGGATGAGTGTACAATGGCTCATAAGCATTCACTCGAAGCATTACATAGAACTATGCAAGATTTAAACGGTAATGATAGACTGTTCGGTGGTGCTATCTTACTATTGTCTGGTGATTTCCGACAGACATTGCCAGTCATTCCTCGCTCTACTTTTGTCGATGAAATAAACGCATGCCTAAAACAATCGTTTTTATGGAGAAACGTCGAAACACTCCGATTGACAATAAACATGCGAGTTCAACTCCAAAATGATCCAGCGGCACAAGTATTTTCTAAGCAATTGCTGGATATTGGAAACGGTGAAATTGATTCTCGGCCTAATACACAATGCATAACATTGCCAGACGATTTCTGCACTGTTGTTCAAACAAAAAATGTACTAATTGAGAGTGTTTTTCCGGATATACTGACTAACTACTTAGATCACAATTGGCTTAGTAGTCGTGCTATTTTGGCAGCAAAAAATGTTGATGTGGATCTCATTAACTACCAGATACAACAACTGTTGCCAGGAGAATTGATGTCATTCAAATCAATCGACGCTACTGTGGATGAAAACGAAGCCGTGAATTTTCCAATTGAATTTTTAAATTCTTTGGATATATCAGGAATGCCACCACACAATCTTCAGCTAAAAATTGGTTCACCGATTATTCTTTTGCGTAATTTAAACCCCCCTAAATTATGCAACGGTACACGTTTGGTCATCAAAAAGATCACCAGAAATGTTCTTGAAGCAACCATTTTGACTGGAAAGTTTAAAGGAGAAATCGTCCTGTTGCCACGTATTCCGATGATACCATCAGATTCTCCAATACCATTCAAAAGGCTTCAATTTCCCATTCGTTTGGCTTTTGCGATGACCATCAATAAGTCTCAAGGCCAAACAATGTCCGTTTGCGGATTAGATTTAGAAAATCCATGTTTTTCCCATGGGCAACTATACGTTGCTTGCTCACGTGTAGGAAAACCATCGAATTTATTAGTGTTAACAAAAGATAGGTTGACAAAAAATATCGTACATCGACTAGCGCTTAATTAAGCTTTAACTATGAATTATTGTTATTAAAGGTAATGAGAGTACTTACTAATAAAATAAAAGATTAGAAAATTTATGTTGATTTGTATTGATAAATAAAATATAGAATTAAAACTTTCATGTTTCATTTGTGCTTAATTTTGTCTTCTAAACTCTTTCCTAATCACTATCAGATTTTGACTCAACTATCCGTTCTCTACTCCGTCCATTTTTAGATCAGCTCATACGCCGATGTTTCTTTGTTACTGATCATTAACAATATTATACCAAATAGTTGATTATAATATCAATTTAACATGTAATAACTAAGCCACAGCAACACGTGGCCGGGTCAGCTAGTGTATATATATAATCACATGATTAAAGTAATGTTACAATTGCATTCGTATATTGCAGGGTATTTACTATACAGTAGTACTTACAAAAAAATAGATACAAATGAATATAATTACAATAATTTACAGTATCATTATTATTATTTGATACATATTTTAACAATATTTATCTCGGATGAAGTGATCGCATTCTGTCCATTTCAGCTAACGCATCATTATTGCACTGTTTTTTTCCAAGAAGTTTCGTGTTATCTATTTCTTCAATTTGAAGTCCTTCCAAAGATCTGACTCGACTAAGAGTGACATATGCCTGTCCTTCTGCAAACATTTTTGGTCCCAAATAAACAACCGCATGATCTACAGTACTGCCTTGCATCTTGTGCACTGTTGAAGCCCACGACAAAACCATTGGCAGCATTCTTCTTTCAACAGTGCCATAACTGAATTTTGCAGAAAATTGGACAGACATTGGATCAATTTTATGTATTTCACCTTGGCCAAAGTCCACACGAACTGACGGTACGTCTTCTTTGTACACTTGTTCGCGGCGAAAATATGGCCATATGATTTCTGTGATAAATCCAATCGCACCATTCACAAGACCTTTATTAAGATCTATGTTTGAACGTAACATAATTTTGGCCCCTACAAAAATTTCCAGCTCTGTTGGCATACCTCCTGTTTTATTGATATCAGTCGGGATGATATTATCCAAATTTTTATCCTCCATGCTCCGAGTGGCATCCACTAGTGTATCTTGAACTTTTATTACATTCATTGTGATTCCTTTACTTTTGAAATGGTTACTTACTGCCTGATTATGTTTAAACACTTGCTCATTTGTAGGATAGATTCTTAGAGCTCTTTCAGTTGAAAACTCACCAGTCGCTTTATTACTGACTTTTTTCATTAATATCCCAATATGTTCAGCTGTAAGTTTTCCAATTCTTAAAGCATTGAGAATATCAATAAAAGTTGTATCTCCTTGTTGTCTCATATTCCCAGTAAGTTCATGTAGAGTAAACAATCGCCACAAATGTGTTGCCGGCACTAGATGGAGAGGCTGGTGGAATACTTGACTTCCTCTGACAGGAGGTAGCTGCATTAGATCACCAAATAATATAACATTGATACCCCTGAAAAACTCATCACAATTCTTTAATTGCTTTAATCTTGAATCAATCATGCATAACATTTTATAAGGTACCATTGATATTTCATCTATAAATATAAATTCAATATATTTCCACTGCAGACGCATTTGTCTTAAGTAAAGTCCAGTCAAAAGAGGCATTTGTAAAATCCTTCCATCTTTTTGAACAGGCAGCTTCAAAGTGATGTGTAACGTAGACCCTCCAACTAATCGTGCTGCTACTCCAGTTAGTGCACATACCTTTACAGCATTTTTTCCATAACATCTATTAACCTGATTTTTAAGAAGATGTAATATGAAACTCTTTCCTGTTCCTGCATTTCCTGTAATGAATAATCGAATGCGATCTTTAATGCCATTCATGATTTGGTCGTGAACGTTTCGCGTAATGAATGAAAACACTTCTCTTTGTCCAAAATTCATTGCTCGCTGGGCTTGTTGGAATTCATCTTCATTCATTGGTCGTTCTTGTACTTCTGCATAATTATCAGAATCTGTATAAACAGGCTCTTCATTGAGTATCTCGAAAGCATGTACTTGATTCATTGCATTCTCGAGTTGTTGGTCTCATTTTCTAAACAATTGCATATGCTCGTTCATGCATTTCATTTTTTCTGCTCGAGCCATAAATGCTTCTTTTGAATTATTGTAGTCCGCAAGCAATTCACTTTCAACACGATAAGGTAAGTATTGCAAAAGCATACTATAATAGTAATTTTCTGGATCATCTGATGCCTTGAAGTAAGGTACCTGTACAACTGCTAGTTTATTTCTTATCAACATTTTACTATTGTCACTTAAAGTGATAAATCGATTTCTAGTTTGTACAACCTCATTTTCATACTGGTCAATGCATTCTTCATTTTCATCTTGTTTTTTATTATAGTATGGTTCAAATCGCATTGCGAATTCGAGCAAACTCATGTTTTCAAAGTCGTAGTCATTATGTTGAACAGGCCTTTTTTCGTATCGCTCAAATATATTTGCACAATATCTGATCCCACGGCCTAAAGCATCAAATTTCAACACCTTGTATCCCTGTTGAGGTTTTCGTGTATTGAGAAAAACACATTTTCTGGAACTTTCTCTTAATTGAAGATGGCATAATCTAAATACACATTCACATGCTGATACTTGTCTTTTCTGCAATATTCTCATACATACCTTGAACAATCTACGAGCAGTATCACTTTCTTCACGCTGTATTTTTTTAATTGCTTGCGCAATACCTGAATTCAACTCTGTTGGCTCAGATTTCGATAAATATTTGCCATTGTAGTATGCTATTGCCTCATTTGATCCACAAGGTTGTATATCCATATTGCCTTTCCACATTTTTAATAAAATGGGATTGTAATTATTAATCCATCTATCTTCCTTACGACGCTTCAACAAACATATTCGACCCCCACTCCGAATAAAATCATCTGATGAATGAGCAACAATTTTAGTTTCAGCACATTCTTGACGAGGAAAACTGAATCTACATGTTGTATTATTCTTTTTACATGTGATTGTGTGTCGGTGAACTTGACATTTCATTACTAATTCGTGCAAATCTGATTCCTCTGATGGTAATTCACAAGAGCAAATTTTATCTATTCGACGTAAACCTTCTTCTGAATCGAATGTAGGAAGATTTTCAATCCATACGATCATATGAAGATGAGGGCTCCCTCGATTTTGAAATTCAACTCACCACCAAAAGTCTAGTAGTTTGCCTCCAAACACATCACAATTATTTCTCAAAAATTTCCTTAATGCACTGACACAAAGCATAAAATGTCGAGAGACGATAACGGGATACTTTTCGATCAAACGTTGCGTTTCATGTATATCAAGATCGTTTAGATCCACATTTGGCCTTCCATCTACAATCAACAATGCTTTTCTCATATCCAACCAATGTAAATCGTTGCAACTAAATGTTATAAAATAGTGAGGTGTGCCGATGCATTTAATCATTGCAATTAATTCATACAAAGCTTTTCGCCAGTAAGCTGGTGTACCTCTTAGGTTTTTTAAGTATAACTGCACGTCTTCAACCATTCCACTTTCACCTTCAATTTTTTTTCCACAAGCTGAAATAGTAGACCTTACACATTCACTCTCAAACATGGATAATGCATAGAAAAGATAATCATTTCTTTGGAATCTTGTATCTTTTCCGAGAATTCTAAACTGAAAGTAATCCAAATGGCTAATTTTCACTCGTCTTGAAGGTTCTTTTAACCCATTGATTCCAAATGGGAAAAGATAAAACCAACTAAATTCTTCTGCTTTCAGTTCATGGCAAACATTAACAATGTTATCTTTTGTTTTTCGAATAATTTTATTCAATTCATTTGATAATTCGTATTGTTGTTCGACATCTGGTTCCCCAAAATCGATTGGAGCCATAACACTTGTTTGTACTAATACGTGTTCTGGTTGTTCAGAGGGCGCATCTCTAGCTGTCAAATACATGTTTTCTTCTTCTCTTTCCTCGTATTCTCTTACACGTTCCAAGACAGGGTCGTATTTTATATTAACTTTTATATAATTTATCGTGAATTGTTGATTTTGTGAACCTATTGATTGCTTACATAGGGGTTCAAGTTCTGGAATTGTATCGCATTCAATTATACAAGCTCTGCCAAGATCATGTATAACACTCTCACCGTTTAGACCGCAAGAATGTGAATCCGCAAGATAAAATTTGTTATCATAATACATTACCCCAATAGATTTTGATGATGAAATTAAGATTCCAGCTTGATGATAATTGAATAATGTAAGCAAGGCTTTATTCAACGTCATTCCAATTCCATATTGATTTTGATCATCTTGGACATTTCCAAAGATTTCAGTGTCATCATTATATTCTATAGAAAAATTCATATCATACATGATGAAATCTTCTTTAATTACGCCGAAGTTACGCACATCTAAGTATCCATCTTCGCAAATAGGAGAAGCAGTCTGATTATTCGCCGTTAATTTTCTAATTTGTCTATAAATTTCATCTCCTGCAAACATGTTTGCATCTAGAGTATTTGTACACCATCGTTTTGGTGGGTATATGTATGCTTTTACTATGTTTGCTAATGTCATTGCACAACATTGAATACCTGCATAGCCTGAAGTGAACACTGCTGGATTATATTGGTTCCATGAAGCTCGTACAATTTTCGATTCATTATTAATCTGCATATAAGCATTAACTTGACTTGGTTGTGGCTCAAAAGCATTTCTAGAGCATTGTTGTCCAAACGAAGCATTGCATTGATTCTGTTGTTGATGTAATACTTGATTATATTGTTGTTCAAACAAACGTTGTTGATAAGTTTCTTTGTTATGAGTGAGATATCCATTATTTTCTTCATTTTGATTCTGTTGTTGATCTAAAAGTTTATTATATTGTTGTTGAAACGTTCTTGCAGATATAACTTCATTTATATTAATGTCACTATAACTCTTTTCATTTACTGTATTTAGATCATTATTCATATTGATGTCAATATTATTTATATGAAGGTCGATGTAACTCAAAGTAAACAATTTATTTTTAGATCCGGTCAATCTTCTAATTAGACGTTCAAGTTCTGCAAGGGTATAGCATTCAATTATACATGCTTTGCCAAGATCTGGTCTTGCACTTACGCCTCTTGGACCACATGAGTGAGAATCATAAAAATATAATTTTTCGTTGTAATGTATTACTCCGAAAGATTTGGATAATGCAATCAAAATTCCAGCTTGATGATGTTTAAATAATGCTAGCAAGGCTTCATTCAGTGTCATTCCATTATTGTTCTTATTTAAATTATTTTGTACATTTCCAAAAATATTAGTGTGTTCCTCATATTCCAAAGAGAAATTAAAATCATATATAATTAGACTTCGTTTTATTACAGAAAAATTACGTATCTCTAAATATCCATCTTCGTTAATAGGAAATGCAGTTGGGTCATTTTCTGTTAATTCTCTAATTTGTTTGTAAATACGATCTCCTTCAATCATGTTCATATCTAAAGTATTTGAAGACCAATTTGTGGGTGGATAAATAAATGCTCTTACGATATTAGCAAGTGTCATTGCACAACACTGAACACCTGCATAACCCAAGGTAAACACATCTCGATTATCTTGACTCCAGGATGCTCGTACAATCCTTGATACTTCATTAACTCTTTTATAAAAATGATGCTCTTGATTAATAACTTCATTTAATTGTTGTTGTGGTTTTTCAAATACTCTTGCCAAATCCTCTACATTCATGCGTACATTTTTATCAATTTTCACATCTTTATACAGTGGATTATTATGTATCAACCATTTGAATGCACCATAAACTTTTTCACGTGATATAGAGAATTCTCTAATAATATTCAAGTCCATTAAGATGTTCAGTAACTATCACTATTCCAGCATTACTTCAAGATCTTGGAAGCATATCTGGTAGTTTATCGCTGATTTCAAATATGTCTTGAGCAAACAATACTGCTTGGCCTCGAAAGCCGTATTGTCCAAATTGCCCATCAAATTTTAAAATTTTAACAAATGGCAATATTCTTGATAACAATCGTTGTTCACATTGAGAAAGTTGTTTTAAGATATCAGGTTGTACACCAGGATCCAAACAATTCCAGTAAGCTTTTGAAGGACACATTCTCTTATTACTGGTAATATGTGTTTTACATCTATGACAAAGAAGTAGAATTAATTTTTGTTTGAGTTCATCAGGCAAATATGATTCTGCTGCTACACTTGGTCAGCATGTTGCAACTTGATTTGGATAGCACCGTTTTGTACAAACTTCACATATTTTATCACAAAATTTATTAATAGTGTCATAGAATATTTTCAAATGAGTATTCAACAGAGCATTTGCTTATGAATATGTGACTCTTCGCTTCTCTAATAGTTTCTCGTTGTTGCAATGTTTCTGTGGCTCTTATTTGTGCATGATACAAATGATCATGCTCTAATCGTGCTTCTCGTTGTTCTGGTAATTTGTTTTGTAATCTCTGTGACTTATACATTTTGTATCGCATTAATCTTGCTTCTTTTTCTTCAACTGTTTCAGAAGCTACCATTAATGAAAAGCATCTTCGGCGGGTTTCCAACCTAGCTTTCTTTGTCTGAATATCTTCATTGTTTAATTTCTCCATTTTTTTACGTCGCATTTTTTCCAACCGCCTCTTTCTCTGAGTAGTCATTTCTGTTCGACTCATTTTTTAACACCTAGAAATTTGAATTAATATTTTTGTACACAGTATAATAAAAATTAAATTTTAGCTAACTTGAGTTTACAATGAAAATGCTAAACTTATACATATGTTATTCAAGTATAATATATGTAATCAGTAAAATAGTATAACTCCTATTCATTATAAAACTTGAAATTGAAACGTTTCGTACCAATTAAAATATTGAAAGTACATCATATAATGTAGGCAAAACGACATAACTCCTCTTTCATTGGAAAATTTCAAAGTGAAACGTTTTGTACAAAGTAAAATTACTTACCGTTATTTGGAATCACGTAGACAGTTTCACCAAACTGATTTAAATTTTGATTGCTCCACCAAGCCTAAAAGTATCCTGCCCCCCTTACGAAAATGTTTGCCGGCCGCTGGTACAGATGACACAGTAAGTTTGTATTAATGTAGATACAGCAAGTCAGAAACCAACTGCCATTATTCATTTTTCATTTCACATACATATTTCCAACGGTTGATACTGGAGGTTAAAGTCTTTAGTTATACACATTGTTTACAATTAAGGACTCGGAATCGAACACCAGACGGGTTTAGGTGTACAGTGAACCGGAGTTAAATTATAATCGAGTGATAAAACTATATAGTGAATTGTTAAAATAATAATAAATGAATTATATAGTGGAAACAACCAAAAAGGAATATAAAAGTGTGAATTTAAAAGGAATGTATTGTGGTATTAATCAAATTTTAAAAAATTTTAACGGTTATTATAAACTAACCTGTGACACTATATATACTAGCGAACTATTTTTTTACAAACACTGAACTATCACACAATAAGCCAGGGTAATTCATATTAAGAATTATTTATTTATTTTAATTTTAGAAGAGAAAAAATTCAAAGTGAAACGTTTTGTACAAAGTAAAATTACTTTGCGCGTGATCGAAAATGGGAACCGGTGAGTTTCCGTAGATACTACTTCTTTGTTGTCAATAACGTAGCACATATAAAACTTCGCTTATAAATGCGACTACATTTAACTTATAATCTGTACATTGGTAAATGTATGTATGTATTTTTTTTCATAATATTGTATTGTCACGTGATTCAAGTGTGTATGCAAAATTTCAAGTCGCTATCACATCGGGAAGTATGCGAAAATTCGATTTGAAAAATCACCCGAGACCGACACGAAAAGCAAGTTAAATAAAAGCGTTTAAAAAAAGGATGGCATTTAATTGATGTAGTTCATGTCAATAGAATATTTCATGTAAGTAATCCTTTAATTTATTCTACAATTTAGGTGATTAATTCTTACCATCTAAATTTGAGTACACATGCTTCACAGGATTATACATTAATTGTCTTAAATGAAGCCAATTGTTGTGTTAATGAAGGAAAACAATTAATAAGCATGTAGTATATTCAATTACGAATACTGTAACACTTATTTTTAATAAGTACTGCACAGTATTAATTTATAATTTTATATGAACAGAACTGGAAAACTGTAGTTAATACGTCTATATGGTTGAATTATATCCTGACTACTGAATCAAGTTTAATTATTGGCTCAATTTACCCAGTTTTAATGCACATCATACTTATTACAAATGAATTTTATATATTAGTCAAGGATAAATATGTCTGTAAAAACAGAATTTTTGATAGTTTTTCTGTGGTCCCTCAACTTCAAATTAGTTAAGCTTCATTATACTAATGAACACAAATAGCAGTAACATTTGGTAAACACAATATAACATTCTTACCTGCTGATTGATCATTTCTAACACGAGAGTATTTTGAAGGCGGTTGCTGTGGATCAGTTTGCAGCCGTTTTTGTGTGTTTGATAAACTGTCAAAATTTGTAGGTCTCCGGAGTTTTTTAAACAAAGGTATATTTCCTTGTTTAATTTTTTCATGTGCATTCTGTAGACACAATATGATTATGTTGTAGTAACAATACAGATTGAAATTAAAACACATTATCAACCAAGCCTATAATTGTGGCGCATAAACGCAATTGAATTTTCAATGTTAAGGCCTATTCTGGCAATCAACTATAACAATGAAGAATTATTACTTTAGAACTAATCTAATTCTCAACATTAAACATGAGTTGGTTTTGTTTGATTTCTGATTTTTAAATTCCATTCAGCGAACACAACCAAATATTCCAATCTCAAAGTGTCATCATCTTTTGTTATATTTTGCCACTGTTCATTGAATGGACATGTGCTCCATACAAGCGTTGTTCTCACATGATCCCACATGTCTCTTTGAACGGTGGCTGAAAACAGCTAACATACAGAAAGGTAGCAAAACAGACGCAAAATGAGGCAAATGGTGGTAACCCCTTTTTTACCACCATTGGACTTATTTTTATCACAACCAAGTAAAGTAGAGTCTCGCTTATCCGACATAAACGGGCCGCGAGAACGTCGGATAAGCGAAAATGTCAGATAATAGGGAGGTGTTAAGAAAAAGCCTATTAAACGTCAAACTATTGTTACGACGGTCTACTTGATCGTCGTAAGTACAGTGGAAACAAAATAAGTACCAGCCACCAATTAAGTCACTAATCACAAGCTTTAATTCTTACAGTAAAACAGTTCGTAATTAACAACACAGTCTACTACAACAAATCAAATAAAAAGTATTCACACGTAATAAAATGTCACTAATATTAAAACTCAATTGTATTACAATTATACCGTCCGATTATAAAACGCAACACTTCACTAATAACTACTTGAACTGTCACCGGACAAAAGGCTTGCCGCATGACAAATGGCGCCAATCGTACACTCTAGTTATTTTGGTGGCCCTAAAAAGGACCGAGTGGCGAGAACGGTGATGTTGGTAGTGCCGCGCTGAGATGTTCGGCGGCTGCGCCCGCTGTTCGTAGCGTACTGCAGTCCTCCTCTTCTTTCGGCACCGATTGCAGAGTCGGCTGCCGGCCCAGCGAAATCCATCGCTGGCGCAGAACTGGAGGGCGAAGACGCAAGGACGCCGGTTCTATTCTTCGGCCGTTCCTTCCGGCTGACTCCGCGCCGATTCCGTCCGAGAGAGGAGAGGAGATGAAGTGCGTCCGATGGCGTGGCGATGAAGAGTGTGTAAAATTTTCTGCCGGCCCGGGTTTTATTATCTAACCGGGATCGCTGATTGGCTCACCTCGAGTGCTGATGCCGGATTGCCTCGCTGTGTCCACCGCTGGTACCGGAGAGCAGATGTTCGCATACCGCTGCCGTCACAACTCCACCGGGTCTTGAATGCTCTCCGGTAGCCAGCCTACTGCTCTTCTCCAGATGTTGTGAAGGTGTCTGTTGGGCGCCATGTTGATTGGTGTGCCGGCTGGTAGCTCGCTGGCGTGGCTGGATCTAGCATCCGCAAGATGATCGTTGCCCCACGTTGGGCGCCACTTGTCACAGGACAAAAGGCTTGCCGCATGACAAATGGCGCCAATCGTACACTCTAGTTATTTTGGTGGCCCTAAAAAGGACTGAGTGGCGAGAACGGTGATGTTGGTAGTGCCGCGCTGAGATGTTCGGCGGCTGCGCCCGCTGTTCGTGGCGTACTGCAGTCCTCCTCTTCTTTCGGCACCGGTTGCAGAGTCGGCTGCCGGCCCAGCGAAATCCATCGCTGGCGCGGAACTGGAGGGCGAAGACGCAAGGACGCCGGTTCTATTCTTCGGCCGTTCCTTCCGGCTGACTCCGCGCCGATTCCGTCCGAGAGAGGAGAGGAGTTGAAGTGCGTCCGATGGCGTGGCGATGAAGAGTGTGTAAAATTTTCTGCCGGCCCGGGTTTTATTATCTAACCGGGATCGCTGATTGGCTCACCCCGAGTGCTGATGCCGGATTGCCTCGCTGTGTCCACCGCTGGTACCGGAGAGCAATGTTCGCATACCGCTGCCGTCACAGAACGTACACAGTAATAACTCGAACCGCTCTGGAAATATATCGCAGCTGTACTGAAAACTAAGGCCGCTACCCCATGTATTTATAGTCCCGCTCACACACCAGAAGCTTCCAAACTGCGTCTTATCTCTCGTGTGAACTACGTAATTAACTACGGCCTTGACACATGCCGAGCGCCCGAGCGAAGCCCGGCACAGTCGAGAAGATTCTCGCAAAATGCGTCTAGCAGCACGTACGCCACACGCTTACATTCTGTATCTCTCTGGAACGTTCGACAAACACGTAGATTGTTCTGTGATTCCATAACACTATGTTATAATTTTACACATTACGAACCTAATAATCATTTTTACAACAAAACAACAGAAAAAATTAACTTACAGTTACACAATTTTCTCAAGTTAAATACACTTAAAAAGTTCAGTCCTGTGATGATTTAAAGAAATTTTTGATCGTAGTCTGCTTTCCTGATGAGTGCCGTTTCTTCGCTGCCAAGTCTCGCCATCTTTGCAGCATCATTATGTCGATTCCTGTAGCTTCTTCTTGTTGCTCAATGTATTTAATTTCAGTTTCTAGAGCCTTAACTCCGTCGTTATGTGAAATTGTGAGAGGCTCAACTGTTGGTGCTTGATATTGATCTTCAGTTTTGTTGTCATCGCAATTAACAAGAGCGACAATTTCTCCTGATCATCATCCTTCATCCAACTTTCGATTTCTTGCAAAGATGCATCCTCACATCCAGGGATACGTTGCGCTAAAGGTAGAATGGTTTCTTTGGTTTCATCTGTGCTTTCCGTTTCCATACTTTCATCATCGCCTAGCAGCTTCTTCCATGACTTGGCAATTGTTGGAGCCCTTATGTCAGCCCAGGCCCTTGCAACCCAATAAGCAACATCCTTTACATTGATTGTAACAGTACATAATGACCCAATACCATAATTATGGGATTTAAAGGTATTTTTTTATGTTTTATTGTTTAATCATTAAAATACAGAATGGTTAGGTCCATTGTCCCTATATACGAAGGAACAAAGTAAATTCAGCAAGAGTACCATACCAAGGTCACCATTGGACGTGCTGGAGTCGGAAAAGGCCATGGCGGTGTTTGTGACGAATGACTGTAAATATGCATTGTGATTGGATAAGAACACTGTTCCGTCATAACCAAAAACAATGACGCACTGACTACAATACGTGCAACGAGGCGTTGTCCAGTATGGCAAAGCTTGATGACGTAAAAAACACACACAAGCGCAAATTTACAATTGCCTCTTTCTCAATTCAGCATAGTTCTTCAAAGGATCAACAGCGATGTATCGCTGTATGATCAGTTTTATAACAAAAGCTTATTACAACTAGACTCAAAATTACCAGTGTAATGGTGGAGCAATAAAGGCTCGAATTTAGTAACAATATGAACTATAACATGTAGAATCAGTGCTTATATTTACTTAATTTAAAAACTCAGCAGAATTTGAGGCGAACACCGGCCATCAACATGGGCGTCAACCAACAACAGCGAAGGAGCAACACCGACCAACACTAAGAGAAGTCCAATTTTACCATCTTTCTTTATTATTTTAATGAGCTCATTAATCAAGAATAATTAATTAAACGAATGTACTTGTAACAGGGTGAACGTGTGTGAGTGAACACATGGCCATAAATATCTATGCCTAGGGCATTGGTTTGTGTGTAACGTAAATACTAATTAATAAATGATTAAAGCTGCAGCAATATAAAAGTTACAATGATCTTGATTTAGAAACCAAAAAGGGGAGTATTAAGAATGATTTTGGCAATTAAACTAACCACCATTTTGTTTTGGTAATCTTGTATGACGCCATTTTGACCGCATGGTCGTGTATGTAAAACATATCTGGGAAATTAAAATTTTAACAGTTACTTTCAGCATAATACAGTGTTATCATTTGTGTCACCTTCTGTGTATCAAAAATCTCGCTGTTAATGAATCCTGGCCCCTTAGGTAAAAAGCACATTAAAAAGAAGAATATGAGCCCGGCAATGACTGAAATTGGTAAGTACACATAAGTACCATATTATGGTACTATTTATACATATAAATATCAGTACATGTGTGTAATAATTAATGTAAAAGTAGGTAGTTCGACATGATGCGTTTCAATTTTTCAATCGTGTCTTGTCTTTCTTCAATTTCTTCTATCACTGTGGACAGTAGCTTCCTGCGATAGTTCCTTTTTATCATTTCAAAAACGCCCTGATCCATAGGTTGGCATATGGCGGTTACATTGGGGGGCAGAAACATTGCCGTAATGTCACCATCTTGAAGCTCCTCTGCATCAGGGTGCGTTGGAACATTATCTACCAACAAAACTGCTTTTCTGGGTAAATTAACATCTTTCAAAAACTTCTCTGTTGAAGGAATGAATTTCTTAAAAAACCAGTCTTTGAAATTTTCACTGCTTATCCATGCGCTTTTCTGATTGTAGTATTTTACAGGAAGAGCGTTTTTTGAAACTGTTTTAAAGGCTCTAGGATTTTTGGACTTTCCAATCATTGCAAGGTCCATTTTGAGGTTTGCTGTAGCATTGCTGCATGCTAAAATTGTCAGCATTTTCTTACTACGATTGTAGCCAGGGGCTGCCGCTTCAAGTTCTGGCTGCAAGACTCTTACTAGGTAACATTTTGTAATTAAGGCCTGACTCATCACAGTTAAATATCTTATCACCCGTTAGGCTTTCAGTTTCAATAAATTCCTGAAATCTTTTCTTGAATGCTTCCATTTCTTCAAAATTCGATGATAGTTTTTCACCACAAACACTTAACTGACGGATACCGTAGCGTTTCTCCCATCGGTCGAGCCAACCGACACTTGGTGTGAAATCTGGGTCCCCTTCATTGAATTCATTACGAAAATGCAACGCCTTTTGCAATAAAATAGGCCCAGAAATAGGCACACCTTTGTCCCTGAACTGTGTAAACCAAACATACAAAGCTTCACTAACTTTTTCATAGTCACATTTTTTCAGTTTTTCTTTCTTTTAATGCACCCTCCATAACTCTTGATGCACACCATTTTTCTATTTCTATTCTTTTTTTTTCCAGTCTCCTACTGTTACCCGTCCAACGCCAAAGTTGTCAGCTATCTTCTGCATTGTCTCTCCCTTGTCCAGTCTCTTGATTGCCTCAAGTTTTTGTTCCATCGATACAACTTTCTTTCTTTTCGTCGCCATACTTGCATAAATTTCAACTTTTAAACAACACAACAACGTTTGTCAGATTAACACACTCAGACACATACGCATGTAACAGACAATAAACCGATCCGCATACAATGAAAAACTGCACTGCACTGAGTAGTGAGTTGTGACAGTGAGTGAGTGAGGGTGGGGCGAATGACAGACACATGAGTCGTAGTGTAGACTGTACAGTCGGGGTAACTAATTAGCTGCGGTAGAGTCGGGAGCAACAAAAAATAGACTACGCTCACGCTCGCAACTTGCAGTTCTTGTTGCCAATTAATGCATTTTTTTGCGGTGGGACGGCGGATAATACGGAATGTCAGATAAGCGAAGGTCGGATAAACGACTCTACTGTAATTAAATTACCATTATGCAAACAATATACTTAATAAGAAAGTGTATGTTAATTAACCTTAATAAAATTATTTTTCAGTAAAAATTTTATTGCTTACATGTACAACAAAATACATGTGTGTAGATTTTAGGTAATCTTGGGGCTTGGGAACTACCTACAAATTCCCTGTATAAACTTCAGTAATTTGTACCTGTGTAATATGATATACATATTTAACAGTATTTAACTGAAATATGTATGAACATAGTAGTAAAAAGTAAACAGTTATTTACAGGGTTGTAGAACATATCTGAATGGGACAACGAGGTTCGGGAGTGACAGTAGTCCAGGAAAATTTTAGCTTGGAGTAAAATTTAAAAAAATTATCAGAATTAACCAACATGGAAAACTAACTGGCCAACAATGAACACAATATGAAAGATAAAAGCAACCAACTTCATGATACTTAATTGGGTAGTTATTTTTAACAATTTATTGTTTTTCAATACACGTTTTTCAGTGCAGGACACGATGATTAACTGGTGCATTGCTGAATCAAATTGCTTTCATTATTAGATTTATTTTACATTATTTTTATATAAAACCTAACACTGAGTGGCAGAAGGACCAGTTAAAGAAGAGTAGTTTTTACTTAACAAACACGTATAATAGAAGTGAGGGTAATGGTTCAATGTTATTTCCATGCTTTTCTTCAATATCTCATCCCCAATATGTAAGACCGCCATAGTAATTGAGAGGAGGAGGAGGGGAGGAGTGCCCAGCAGTTCAAAAGCAATACTATGGTTTGGTTCAAGTTTAGTTGTCAGGTTTAGAAATGTGTAGTTGTCAGTACCCCACAAAAACTTGACGCCTTAGAACGTTTAAACAAAGGCGAATCGGTACAAATAATATGTTATGAATTAGGCGTTGGAAAAAGTACTGTCAACGACTGGTGGAGAAATAGAAAGTCACTGCAGGATTACTGTATGCAGGTTGAATCGCAAAAAGTATTTGAGTCCTGGTGCACAATTAGAAAACCAATAAAACGAGATCATCTATGCTGCCCATTGGGTGTGGTTCATCCAACAACGCCGAAAAGGTACTCCGATTAGTAGACCAATATTAAAGGACAAGACGTTATGTTTTTACAGAAAACTTGAAAACCAGGCCGAATTTGTTACTAGTGATGGGTGGTTATCGAGATGGAAAAACGGTATGGAACATATGTGCTTGATGTGTGTGGGGTTAAAACCTGACCACTAATCCAAGAGCAGTAGATGAATTTACAACAGAACTCTTAAAAAATCATAAACATCATTAAAAAAAAGGGAGAACTTAAACCAGAGCAGATATATAGCCTAGGTGAAACGGGATTAAATTTCAAACTTCTATCAAAAAAAAAACTTTCGCTATGGCTGATGAAAAATCAGTGCGAGGAATCAAAGTTAATAAAGAAAGGTTGCTCTCTGTAGTAATGCCTCAGGTACACATACGTTTCCCCTTTTTGTGATTGGTAAATCAAAGAAATGTCGTGTGTTTAAACATGTTAATATGGAATCCCTTCCGGTTTATTATAGATCTCAAAAATTTGCGTGGATGGACTCCCATCTTTTCAAGGGATGGTTTATTATGCAATTCATACCAAAAGTTAAAAGCAGTTTAATCATTCTAAAATTGCCTGTAAAAGCTCTACTTGTCATTGACAATGAACCGATCCACACTGATACTGATCAATTAATATGAGAGGAAGATATCGGTGTTTTCTTCTTGTCTCCTAATGTAACTAGCCTCATACAGCCTATGGACCAGGAAGTTATTGCAAGTTTCAAAAGACAATATAGGCAAAAGCTGTTATCTGAAATTCTTGGTAAAATGGAAGAGGAAAATTCAGGACTTGTAGATCCTGTCAAGACTATAAACACAAAAGAAGTGATATACATGGTAGCAACCGCATTTGAAGAAATTCCTCACTCTACTTTTATAAAATAGTCTTCCCAGAAGACTGATGACAAGGAAAACAAACTCTTGCTTCCTGAAAGAAGCAAGAGACATATCAAAAAGAAAAACATGGTCAGGGATTGAACAGTTATGGAATAAAAACTGTAGAAAACCCAGGAAGGAAGCAGTCGCCAACTTTAGACTGGAAACTGGCCATGACTGTCTCTCAGCGCATCTCTACAAATTAAAAATTTCCACCACAGAAGAATGTGTATTGTGCAAGAGAGAATACTCAAAAATGAACAAAAATCATCTATTGGAGTGTGTGAAGTGGAACCGGGAAATGCAAGAACTCAGAAATTACAGTGGTCTTTACTGGGAAGCTCGGTGCCAAATGGGTTAAATGTACCAAGGGGGAGCCATTGGAAAACAACAACTTTTATAAAGTCATGGAGGAAAGCTTGGCTGGGCATTGAGAATTGCGTTGAGATGACAGAAGAAAATAAATCTTGCTTACAGATAGGGTCCCAGATGACGAAAAATCAAAGTTTACTCTGTGATCTGCAAAGTGCCAGAATGCGAAAATCTTGAACAAAGAGACGTCAAAGAATGGATAACTGGTGATTAAGAGCTTGAAAATGAAACTTTGGCTGATGAGGCAATTATAAGTGTTGTCAGCCAACAAACTGGTATTGACAAAGATGAGATCAAAGAAGAAAAAGAAGAAAAGGACAGCGAGGGAAAAGTCAGTCATAAAGAGCATTGGAAGTATTACAGCTGGCAGTGCAATACGTCAAACAATTAGGTGAGGCATCTGCTATCGACATCATGTTTATGAAAATTGATCGAAAACTGAGAAGCAAAAAACAATTACGAATTTTTTTAAGTGTAACTGAAATATACAGTATTGTTCGGTGTCAAAATTCAGTAATTATTTTTTTGTTTCGTCAAGTGTTTTGTTAGTTTAATGTTGTGTTTGTAAAATAAAAGATTTAACGTACATACAGTACTGTACTAGTGTTTGATTTTGTTGTTACTGTACTGTACTTGTACCGTATTACTGTGAACGGCCTTTATAAAAACGATAGACTAAAGTATGAGCTACTCATAATTATCATGGTATTTCACTGAATCATATATAGATTGCAATGTAATATTATTTTTTTACATAAGTAAACAGTATTTTAAAAAAAATCAGAGTTAAAACTCAGTTTGAAAGAAAATTTGCTTTAACCCAGCCATTTTGTTAACCGGCTGACCCCACGGTCCCGAGCTGACCAGTTAAGAGGGCATCCACTGAATTCAGTAAGTATTTACTCTCTGATATAATTAATTTTATTTTCTTTCATTCCCTGTACTGCTGCCGCCCGCAACAGCTATATGGACCCCACACCACTGCAAGACAGTTAATTGTTTAAGTTTTCATACTATAAATACTTGGGAAGTAATTTTTTGTCCAATCATAGTTACATAAGACAGTTCTAATTTCTAATGTTTACTAGGTGTCACTAATACGCAGCTGGATGGTTTTTAATTTGTCTCGATACAATTATTGCTCTCTCAGTTGTTTTGTTTACAGGTCCCCAAGCAATACTATCTGTTACCTTCCTTAACACGAGAAATTAAGTTTCTTTTACCACTGAAAAACAGAATTGGCTTTTTGTAATCTTATTTTTAAATTAGAGTAAAAAAAAGCAAAAATCATATTTTTGTCAATAATCTATACATTACATGAAACAAATCAGACTGAAAACATTTGTAAATTAAAGAATGTTTAAAATAATTGTGTACATCACATTTACACCACCCAAGTATAAAACACTCGCACAGTAAATAAAATATGGACAAACTTATCTGTATTACTACAAACACAGTAACTGATTTATGGTTTAGCAACAACGTACCCATATGCAAAGCAAGCTGTACAATCAATAAGGCATAAGGCAATCTTTGAGGCAGCCACATAATAAATTTCTATAATTTGCAAGCAAACATGCATGCATATGTGCGTGTTAAATTACTTTTTTCTTATATATTGTTTAATTTATTTTGTGGTTATAAAATTTAGCCTTCACTCAACTCGGCCGCCATCTTGCATTCGTACCAATCCTAAATAAAAAATTTTTTGTTACTCACCAGGGTTCGGATCAGCGAACCGGAAGAACAGAATTGGTTATTTGAAATAAATAAAGACTCTACTTGTTTCCCATGAATTAAGTTTTATTGTTATTATTTCAATTCTTACTTTTTCATCACAAACAAAATATTCTTTTCCCCTCCCTTACCTGTTATGAATTTAACAATAAACTATATATTGATTATATGATTATATCGACATAATGGAAAATAAAAAATTGTATATATAAATTCAAAATAACAAGAAATTAAACACAAACTTAAATTTACCTATCGCAAACCAGCCTTCTTTGTATGACATACTTTTCACTCACACACGCACACACAGCCACCCTATGCCCTTAGAGATCTCATTTTTAAAGTATACTCATAATGTTGAAATTTTGGTTTCAGCCCTTATTTAAAGATTGTTATGCCCCCCATTTTGTTACTTATCTTGAAAATTAGTCCCGAAGACGTCGCATTGCTCCACACGCACTACTTATTTTCCACTGATTATACATGTTTTTGAACAAACAATTTAACTGTTAATCCACTCTAATTAAGGTTTATTCTTTTTGTACTTCACATTTTTACATTTTATATGTGCGGGCGAGACGAAAACTGTGCTCAGCCGGCGGACGCGCGAATGGCTTACGTCCGTATTATTTAGATGTTCATGGCCGACTGCGTTTGTAAACCAAGCGTTGACAGACTGCTGGCGTGGACACACCTAAATTCCAAAGTGACGTATTGGGCTGACGTCATATAGCGTGACTTTTACAATGCATAATTTACAAAGGTCAAAGTTCGTTGGCTTTATGTAACTGTTTTTTTTCTTGCGTCTGGAGTTGACCTTGACACGATTCACTCACTTGCCTGCTACGTTGTTATAATTCATGAATAATATTTTATAATTATTATTTATACTTTTGTTTCCAATAAAATTTACCCTTATTATGTATTTATTTATGTTTATGTCTCCCAAAATATTAGGTGGGCTGATATGTACCGTTACAATACCCCCTCAATGAGAGGTTTTATGCCAAAGCATAAAAACTCTCATACTTCCTAAAGGGATCAGTCAGGATATGTCGCCACAACCCCCTTTACGTTTTATTGAAAATTGTGGTTAACTTTTACCCCCTTGGTCCAGTGAGTGTGACCGCACCTGTACGACCTTACTGGACTTCGAGATCCCAACACCGCAAGGCCAGACAGGCACTTGACGCTCCTGCTCTGACGCGCAAGCCAGCACAGGACCGCCGCCACAGCATCACCAGACATTGAAACATCAAATCAAAAATATCAAGTAGTGGCTTTGTATAATACCATATCCCTAACTGATCTGTTTCCCCTTAGCTGTGCGCTGGTTTGCGTTAAGAAGCACTGGTTTTCTTAACTTCTAACATATACATGAATACATATTTATTATAACATAATATAAAACATTTTTTTAAACTTCCATACTAACATTCTGAACCCTTCTCTTGTTAATTCTTATTCCCAAAATTCAAAATATTTGTCTGATTCCATCAGAATTTAAATAAACATTTCCCATTACAACATTACAAATACCTTCCCTTATATAATTCACATTTCAAAATAATTAAATTCATTAATAAAAGTCTTATATAGAATAAAACACATTTAAATCAACTACATCAGAACAAATTATCTACTTAAAATTGCCAATCATCTTTAATTATCATAATACTCCTAATACTCTTTAAATCAATACAAAATCATTTAGTTACCTCATTAAATCAACTACATCTTCTACATCATCAACATAATTCATTTTCATATTCAATAATTCGTTACTAATAATTTAGTAACCTCCTTCTCCATCATTATCTAATATCCCCCCATTACCCAGTTACAATTGTGCAAGTTACCTCACAACTCTCGCCGGTTTCGGTAAAAGTACGGTTGCATAAACATTTCATTTTATGCCCCTGGCTTGTAACGGCCAGCTCCTTTTCCACACACTCTATTGTTTACTGATGTTGGCCTGTAGCGCCCATTTGCGTCCACAAGAACTGAATTTTATTAGGGTGCAAACGCTGCTTACACCATTCTTGCTTCGGCGTAATATAAAAATTCGGCATTACTGGTATCCGAGGACACCAGTAATCCTACTATAATGATTCATATGCCCTTAATACGGCACTATCACCCACTTCGGTGGTAGCCGCTGTTCCAAAGTATGGTGATTCCACTGATGAAAACCCCCGTTAATTTCTAAATTGCACCAATTTCACAGGCAACCAACCATGGTCAGGTTACAATGAGTCTGCCCACAGCTGATTGTCATCCAAAACCACGGTCTGGGCTGGTAAGGCCAGGACCGCCCGAAAGTGGTGAATCTATTTAAAAAACGTACAATTCATGTTTAAGATTCCTATACACTAACATAATACATAATAATATACAACATAATAAAACAATACACTCGTAACTAACATTGAGATTATTACATCAAACTAAACAATTCACCTTTAAATTTGCATATAAAATTATAAACATTACACTTTAATTTCAATTGAACTTTTTACTAATCAACCATCAATTATTTATCGTTTACTATACCATTCAATTATTTATCGTTTACCATTATTTACCATTAAATTCTCCAAAATTTTTAATTTGTTATCAACATTCATCTTATACATTATGTTTCATTTATTATCTCCTTTCAAATTAATTCAATTAGTTTATCAAACACATTTCATTACTTTAACAAAATTCACAAAGTCGAGCATACTTCACCTTGCTACATCATTACATTTAACATCAACACAAAAGTACATACAATCCAAATTATTATTCTTTATAGTTTACCACAAATCATTTCATAATACAATCCATTTTAGAACCCCCTCTTCACATAATTAAATGTTCATGAACAACAACTTTTTAACCACCATCATCGAATAATAGTCTGGTCTTACGTCTACACAAATCATTTTTTAGTAAATACATCATATTATCTCTATCAATATAACGACTATTTAAATTCTCATATTTTTCCACAATATAACAGGATTATTCCATATTATTACATCATATAACTTGTCACCATCGAGTATAGTCAAGTCGCCCTTAGTATGCTTTGTCACAATAAGGTAAATTATAATTTCATCATTATTATCATCTGCTGCTATATCAGTTTCATCACAAGGTAAGTACTCGCTATTATCAACCTTAGCATCATTTGCTGCACTAATTACTTCACAAGGTAAGTATTCAATATAATCATCATCTCTCTCTCTCTCTCTCTCTCTCTCTCTCTCTCTCTCTCTCTCTCTCTCTCTCTCTCCAATCTCTCTCTTAATTCTTTATAACTCCTACTAACCTCAAACAACCCTATCTTCCTATCAAAATACAACTCTCTCTCAAAATATCTCTCATCATAATGCCATTTCACACTTTCTCTACCATCCCATGCAGAGGGCACTAAATCATAAAAACACCTCCTGGCTCTTCCAGGAACACCACAAAAATTCAGGGTACAACTTGAAGACACCATGTCTTCCACTAAGGGACATTCGCCCTTCAACAACAACAGTGAACTCCTTGGTTCACAATAAACCTGGGGAAAATTTACCCTCTGCCCTATATCCACAAAATAACTTCATACAATCTCTCTAACTTATAAACACTTGTTTCTACCCCTTTACAACCCCCTACTCCCATTACTCTCTTACTACCCCCTACTGTCTCTATATTCCCGTCACCACTATTAATTTTCACTGTATCACCTTTAAATAGCTCGTTTTCAACTATTTTACCACTACTACTTGTTAATTCATTTTTATAACTATCACTTACCTCGTTAATTATTTCTTCATTACTTTTCGTCATTATATCACCATTATTCTCACCTGTATTGACACCAATGTCGTCTGTTACTTCGTTATTTCCATTTGCACTTAACTTGTCATCGATTATTTTATCTGTACTTAAACTAATAGCACTATCTCGTCCACTATCAGGATCGCTTACCTGGTTTAGGTTACTTTCTTTATTTTCTTTTAATTTATCTGTCTCTGGTTTCCGCAATAATTTATCCCACTTTTTGTCCATCTCGTCAAACCGTTTATTCATCATATCGAAACCCTTATCCATCAGTTTCTCCCTTTCATCCAAACATTTCTTTATCTCATTGCACATCATCATCATATGCATCTTATAATCAGATTCCCTCATATCATCATCACTTACCTTATTATCTGCCACCTGATCGACTTTATTCTTGTGAAATTGGTCTGTCTCTCTACTCTTTTCTACCACCACTACACTATCATCATTACGATTATTAACTGTCTTATTCTCTACCCCTATCACTTCAACTATTTTACCTTTATTATTTGTCATCTCACTACCAATAATAGTATCATCACTATGCTTTTTAATTTTAGCAAATATTCCCTCTTCTTGTTCTTCCATTCATCTCAAATTATCATCCAGTTTATACCACTCATCACTCGTCATTCTATTCGTAATACTTCTGAATTCGTATTCCCATTCGTCCCACGCGAAATCTATTTCGTTTACTTGTGCCTTAGCCATTTTAATCAATTAATACTTAATCATTACTTACAATATAAATATGAACAAATAATAACCTCCCCAGCACTTTACATTACTACTACCATATCATTTGTACACCTATTTGTATTTTATTCTGTTACCTCAAATAATCATTCTGTTCTTCCGAGTAGGCCTATATTTACATAACTTTAATTATGTAAAATGTCTACTGTTCGAGCGCCAATTGTTAAATTACTTTTTCTTATATATTGTTTAATTTATTTTGTGGTTATAAAATTTAGCCTTCACTCAACTCGGCCACCATCTTGCATTCGTACCAATCCTAAATAAAAAATTTTTTGTTACTCACCAGGGTTCGGATCAGCGAACCGGAAGAACAGAATTGGTTATTTGAAATAAATAAAGACTCTACTTATTTCCCATGAATTAAGATTTATTGTTATTATTTCAATTCTTACTTTTTCTTCACAAACAAAATATTCTTTTCCCCTCCCTTACCTGTTATGAATTTAACAATAAACTATATATTGATTATATGATTACATCGACATAATGGAAAATAAAAAATTGTATATATAAATTCAAAATAACAAGAAATTAAACACAAACTTAAATTTACCTATCGCAAACCAGCCTTCTTTGTATAACATACTTTTCACTCACACATGCACAAACAGCCACCCCATGACCTTAGAGATCTCATTTTTAAAGTATACTCATAATGTTGAAATTTTGGTTTTAGCCCTTATTTAAGATTGTTATGCCCCCCATTTTGTTACTTATCTTGAAAATTAGTCCCGAAGACGTCGCATTGCTCCACACGCACTACTTATTTTCCACTGATTATACATGTTTTTGAACAAACAATTTAACTGTTAATCCACTCTAATTAAGGTTTATTCTTTTTGTACTTCACATTTTTACATTTTATACGTGCGGGCGAGACGAAAACTGTGCTCAGCCGGCAGACGCGCGAATGGCTTACGTCCGTATTATTTAGATGTTCATGGCCGACTGCGTTTGTAAACCAAGCGTTGACAGACTGCTGGCGTGGACACACCTAAATTCCAAAGTGACGTATTGGGCTGACGTCATATAGCGTGACTTTTACAATGCATAATTTACAAAGGTCAAAGTTCGTTGGCTTTATGTAACTGTTTTTTTTCTTGCGTCTGGAGTTGACCTTGACACGATTCACTCACTTGCCTGCTACGTTGTTATAATTCATGAATAATATTTTATAATTATTATTTATACTTTTGTTTCCAATAAAATTTACCCTTATTATGTATTTATTTATGTTTATGTCTCCCAAAATATTAGGTGGGTTGATATGTACCGTTACAGTGCATATGGTGTGTGCGTTAAAACTAACAGATTTTTTAAAGTATTATTTTCAGCCTTACAAAAATAATTATTATTAAATCTATAAATTAACTATAACTTATAGATTAACTATAAATTATGAGAAACCAGATATTTGATATGTGAAATATACATACCCGAGCTGCGGCCCTTCTTGGTCTCATTGATGCTGAAGTATCGTCCATAGTATTAGTATCTTCAAAGAGATTTGTAGTAGATAAAATTCCATCTTGCTTTTGTCTACGTCCCTTTTTCTTCACAGTATCTTTCTGATCTGCAAACACAAAAATAAATTTGTCACATTACAAATACAGTTTCGACAGTATTTCATAAGCTGTCTTCAAAAAATAGTCTTTAAGGCCCACATTTACATTATACTGAGACTTAAATATATACTAAACAAAAATCTGTTAACTGCAATCAAAAAAGTAAAAAGTAATCGTGAAAATAAAGCTAATATGCTACAATAATCTGACAACTGTTGATATTTCAGTCTTATTATCCTGAAATATTATAAGTGCACTGTTTTAGTCTGTAGTAATTTCCCAAAGTATATCAGATCTGATGCAACATCCAATGCCACTATTGTTTTCATCTGTGTATTATTCAATTCACTGTAGTTATCATACTAAGAGCTAGAAGATACTACTAGATACATCTAAATGAAAGCTGTGCATTTTGTAAACTTTCTGAAGTGCTTGAATTGGCTGTCTGTTGTTACCCAGTTTGTTAAACACATGCAGAGCTTGACCGTTGTATACTAAATAACTTTACTTATTTCCTATACTTCAAGTAAACTACCAAAACAAGATCTGATATAAACAGGATAAAAAAAAACACATGAGTGGTAGTTAATCTCTTGGATCTAGCACTCTGGAATTTCCAGAAGTTTCAAATACAACATTGTTTTCAGAATTGTGACTGACACTCTAAGCTGTCGTAAACTGTGTGCATAATGGGAGCCGAAAATATTGACAAGTGTTCACAAAGATCAGAGGCTGACATCTGTGTGTGCTTTTTTGGATTGCTTTCATAGAGGAATATAAATTTTTTCCATATCGTCACTGATGACAAAATATGGATTCGTAGAGTAATCCTTGGTCAAAACAACAATCCATGCAACATTCCTGTTCACCCAAACTGAAAAAATTTAAGCAAACCCAGTCTCAAATGAAAATCAAAATCATATGCAACTATATTCTGAAACCAAAAAGGTGTGCTTTTGGTCGATTTCATGGAGCCTGAAACAACGATCACATCGCAAGTCTATTGTGAAACTTTCTAAACTGTGCCATGCCATTCAGTACCAATGGCGGGGAAAGCTGAATTAAGGAATTATTCTCCTTCACGATAACGCATGTCTGCATATGGCTGCCTGCGCAACCAAAACAATTCAAAAATTTGATTGGATATTTTTGATCATCCACCTTATAGTCCTGATCTCACACCAGTGACAACTACCTTCTCTTCCTACACCTCAAGAACTCCACTGCATCTGAACGATTCAAGGAAACTCAAGAGTTGAAAACATGAGTGCAAAACTGGCTGAAATCCCAGGTAGCGGAATATTGTGCAGAGGGTTTGAAAAAAGCGACTGACGTTATCATAAGTTTTTGGAATGAAACAGTGACTTCCTAGAAAAGCAATGTCAATTTGTAAATATTTAGAACCACTAATAAATTTTTCGTTTTCTCATTTGTTTTCATTTTATAACCAATTGGCCCCTACTTTTGAAATACGCCTTGTAGCTGGGAGACACAAACAGAATCTAGATTTCAATTAGTATTGTAAATGAAAGCATGAATAAATACAGTGAGTCTACATCCTCACAGGCTGGTAGACTAAATTCTACACCCGATCTCGTATCACTCTGAAGATGTCACTTCCCAGAGTACCTGCTACCAAGAGAAAATTAAATGAGACATACAAGACACTGTGCAGTATGCAGCTATGATCCTCAGAATATGTGGAAGGAATTCGATGGGTTTCGTCCAGATGGTGACTTTGATCTGAGTCTGTGATATAGTTTACTTCAAGGTTTACCACACAATAGCTAATATATGGCAAGACAGAATTATTTTTTTTACTTCTGTTTTCTAAATTTCTTACTTTCTAAAATATTTTTGATTTTTATGTTACTCTTTCAAATGTAAAAATTAGGGATGGGTCCTCGATACTTTCGATACCTCGATACTTGCATGGTATCGACATCGAGCGATACTTCAGAAAACTCGCTCGATACTTTTTCGATACTTATGTTTCTACATAAATTGTAATTAGAAATTTTTGAGAAATTTCATACAAAAAATCTGCAATATCAGTAGCAGTTTGCTTATAGAAAGATGTTGACTAGTGGAACCTCGTTAGTACGTTTTTGAAGGGACTGAAAATTTTGGACATCAAAAGCGGGAAAACGTACTATTGAAAAATGCAGTACAGTATTTACCAGCTTGACGAGCGAAGTTGCGCTACCTGTTATGTCGCAACCCTCGCCCGCCCGTTGGCCTTGAAAATTACGACGTGGTAAGCGATAAAACGTACTAATGAGGAACGTGTTAACAAGGTTTCACTGTATTGCCCTATATGTGATCGAATCGTAAACAGTAGAAATAAAGACGGAGATATGGTGAGGAAGAACCTTCTTTCAATTCCTGCTTATTCACCGTAAACCCGAGCATTTAATTACCTCACTGCAAACCATAAATGTCCCGTCTTTAGAAATATTTCTGACCTACCATAAAAGTTGGAGACAGGATGTCTGAGCCTAGGTTTCCTCTTAAAGTCACGTACTAGTCCAATAGTGCGTGACTAACTGCATGTTGAGTTGTGGGAAAAATGAAACTCCGCCTACAAGAAATGTTTGACAAATCAAATTAGAGCTTTCAATCATAAGCAATCTATTTTGGTATGTTTTTAAAATAAGTTTGCATCCCGGCAGTCAGTTGCTACCTCCACGTGACAGAAGACTGTGTTTTGTGGCACCATATTATATTTATAATTTATATATTTTTGTTCATTCAATATGAGTGAAGTGTGGAACTATTTTCAAATAGACCCTCATTGTGATAATCGCGCCATTTGCCGCATTTGTAAAAAGAGTTTTTCGCGAGGTGGAAAATCTCACAACACTAGTAACCTAAAAAAACATGTCACATCAGCGCATAAAATTGCTTTTTCAGAACCTCTTAATAAAAAATTCTGCGGAAGTGGAAATTTAACTCCTGAAGAAGTAACAGTAGATGAGCCTGCGACTCTTCTTTCACAGTCATCCTCATCATCGACGGCATCGATATCATCATCATCATCATCATCATCATTCTCTCAACCTACACTTAAATCATTTATGGACAATAAATCTGCATTTAAACCAGGTAATAGTCGGTCGAAGACAATTACCAGAAAAATTGCAACAATGGTATGCAAAGATAACCAACCATTCAGCATTGTTGAGGATGAAGGATTTAACGAGTTGATTAAGTACCTTGAACCTAGATATACTATGCCTACTCGTAAGCACATATCTAATCAAATCATTCCAGAACTGTACGAAGAAGTAGAAAGAGTAAAAAATTAGCTACAAAATGCGAATAGCGTAGCTGTTACGACGGATATGTGGACATCAACAGCCTGCGATGATTATTAAGTGTCACCGTTCATTTTGTGGACCTGGACTATAATCTTAAACATATATGCATTGAAGTGATACCATTTGAAGAAGTGAGCCACACTGGTGAAAATATTGCAAATTTTTTAAAGAAAACTTTAGAAGCTTGGGGTTTAATTGATAAATTAATGGCCGTGATTCATGATAACGGTCGCAATGTTGTAAATGCTATGACGTTAGGAAACTTTCCCCACCTGTCGTGTCTAGCTCATACATTCCAACTTGTTCTGAAGCATGGACTTTTCACTTCAAAAAGTATTCAAAGTCTCATTTCGTCGTGCAGGAAACTAGTTGGGAGTTTCAAACACTCCTCAAAATCCGCCAAGATTCTCAAAGCCGCACAGAAGCATCTTTCTCTACCACAACATCGCTTGATTCAGGATGAACCTACGCGATGGAATTCAACTCTACATATGCTACAAAGACTTCAACAGCAAAAGAGGGCCATAGTTTTTGCATCCTCTGATCTCTCCTTACCAGTGAATCTTACGGGATCTTATTAATTTACTGATTGACACATTAAATATTTTTGATCAAGCAACACTCGCCGTAAGTTCATCCTCAGTGTCAGTGTCCGAAATAATCCCCATTGTGAACAGTGTTATTTCTGAACTGGAAAAGCCGTCAGAAAGTGGATCGGGAATTGCGATTGTTTGACAATCGTTGCTGGATGAAATGAACGTGAGGTATAAATCCATTGAAGACAATGAAATATGTTCCATTGCAACGCTGTTGGACCCCCGCTTAAAAGGACGATTTTTTTGCAGTCCCAGTGCTCTCAATTCTGCTAAAGACCGATTGGTGGACCTTGCTAACCAACAGGAATGTCCTGCATCCAAAAATGATGAGGTAAGATTTTTAATTTTTTATTCCAGATTTTCAGATATGTGGGAATAGTCATGTAATACTGACGTACTCGTAAAAATCGATCATTCACGAACTTTTTCTTTTATTTTAGATGTCACATACTTCAAAGCCCGATAAATTGCCAGGAATGTGGTATCTGTACAGTAACATTATGCAAGAATATAATGATGTGTCAAATTCACTGCCAGTTAACAGTTCCCAGGAAGAAAAGACGATTTGTCACCTCCTCTTTCTAGTGCATTAGATTACTGGAAAACAAATTCAAAATGTTCAAAACTAAAAAAATTAGCTATAAAATATTTGTGTATACCACCAGCAACAGTTTTCTCTGAAAGACTATTTAGCACAGCAGGTCTCATATGTGACAGAAAAAGAAGTAGACTTGATTCCGAAAGAGTGAGGATGTGGTAAGAGTGTTTGTTCATATTTTTGAACAAAAACTTAAGTGGACTGTTTCAAAAACTCATTTTAATTTTAATGTAAAGCTTAAAAATAATTTAAATAATTATACTGATGATATTACATTTTGTCTCATTAAATATGTACACTTAATTAATTTAATTGATATTATATAGTTCTCTCAACTTTTTATTTTTAATTTTTAATCTATTTATTGAAACTAGAAATGTTGACGCTATCGAGTATCGAAGTATCGAGTATCGAGAAAAACTGGTATCGACCCATCCCTAGTAAAAATATTTCTGTAAATGCTTCCTCACACAGAAGCAATACACAAGTCGGGACGATACCTCAGTACATTGTGGTAAATGAAGGCCACCACACATGTGCGGGATACCAAGTAGCATGATAGTTTTTTACTTAGTATATCACTTTGCTCTTTTGGTCTACTGAGCCAGGTCGGTAGACTACTCGGTATACTATGCGGTAGGTAGCATAGATACGTTTTTTTAGAACAAAGTTCTACTTTTGTCGCCCACTCTTGATAAGAAGGAAATGAACCTGCTTAAGTATTTAACTTGGACTAATTTTGTATATCTTATCTTGTCTATAGAACAACAAATTTTATATTTTAATAAATATTTAAGTAAATGGAGATTTTACAAAGTCTTTAAAAGTTCCATTTGGCTCATGTTGGTAGTGTTGCCAGTTCTAAATATATATGTTGTAGCAGGTTTTTGGATACATCCGTGTATGTGATGCTTATATTGCCAACGTTTCGTTCCATAATCCCAGAACATTTTCAAGGCGTACTGATGGTGATTTAAATACTACACTGCGCGTTTTATATCTTGGGTCATTCCAAATCAAATCATCCAACCAGAACAAAATTTTCCACCCCACCATCTCAGATTTTCATGAAATTTTTTTCAGCATCTACGGACAGCTGTAACGTATTTTTCATTTTTGCCAAATTCACTTTAGTTTTTTAAAATGATTTTTTGAAAAAAAGTCCATTTCTAGCCAATTTGTTAGTCGCGGCGCGAGATCTAAGGAGCACTTTTCAATAAAAACTCTACTTGTATAGTTATTATTTAATATTAAGTTATGAAACTCACAATACTTACTTGAAATTTCAGAAGGATTCCAAATATAAAGTCAAAAATAACATTTAGACTCATATAAACTTGTTTTTCCACTTCAAAGTTGGCAATTGTGAATGTTTTCTCCGTGCAGGCTTTTATGTAAATGTTTATAACTTTTTTCTGCCTGGTCCTATGAGGCTTAAAAAGGTCTCACTTGAAAGAGGATAAAATGTAATATAATAGCATAAAATAAAAGTCATGGGTATTTAATGATATCATTTTATAATTTAAGTACAAAGTTTATATTTGATATTTCGTTGAAATATTTTGCATAGTACCCTATCTTGTGCGGACAAATGAGGATTTTTTTACTTAAGGTATGCTTATATTTTTCTGTACTGAAACGTACAGTTAAAATTAGGCTTATCAGTATAACAAGGCCTAACTACCTGTCAAAACTAAAAAATATAGATTTTAAAGATTTGTCCGTATTTTAAAAATAATAACTTGCTTAGGTATTTACTTGTTGAGTTAGCTTACCTTTTCAGTCTTAAATGGTATTACATGATATTTATAATATATACAGGTGTTTCTTGATTGATATGAAACTTAATTTTTCCTTGCCCAGGCAGCATTAATATTTTGAATACATTTTTTGGATAGTCTGAAAAGCATTCGGCCCACATAAGCACTTAATTCAGGTACATCTATGTAGAAAATTATGTTTGTAAAAGGGACCCAACACTTATCCTCTCTCCCAACACAGTGTTCTGGCCAAAAAATGTTTTTGATGGCCAGTGAGGATGCATAAAATTGATGTTTAGTAAGCATCTTGGTTGTCATCATCTAGCTCCAAAATTAGTTCAATATAACACTTTTCTTTATAAGCATAGGATGAAATGTACTATAATAGCATAAAATAAAAGTCATGGGTATTTAATGTCATTTAAATTTAAGTACAAAGTTTACATTTGATATTTCATTGAAATATTTTGCATGACTGACTTACAACAGGGCAGGACTACAAGTTACAAGTCACGAATACCACATGACTGTACAGGCAGCCAGTCAGAGGTACACTAAGCCTCAGGTTGCTCTGTGACACTGGTTGTGACAGTTGCGGTAGCATACAAAAAGTGCATAATTAGTTCATTGTAAACAAGCGTATACATTGTTTGAAGTGGTTTTGTGTAAAATAGTTTTTTATAATCTATAAATTTATACAGTGTAATAGGGGACAGTAGGGTTTGGAACAAACATACAAACTACAGTGAGTAGTCTGATTTATGTGATTCTGGTTCAACAATCATTTTGTCTGATTTAGTACTATTAAGTTTCATTGATAGCCATTAATGTGCAGTTTAAAACAAAGATTTATTTCTTTATTACTGTACTATCTATGTATAATCATGAGTTCAGATGAAGAGTTGTTAGTACCTGAAGAACAGTATAATGTGGTGCTGATCACTCATTCTGTTTGTCACAACACAAATTTTACAGATGAGAAAGAAATACTGTTGGTTTCAAATTTACCAGATGAAGTTAAACTAATTCTTATGGAGGTTAGGAAAAACAATGACACCTAGTTACAATTTATGTTTACATCATAATCTCTACTATACTGAATACTATGAAAATAACCAAAAAAGTGTTTGCGACCCAAGAATGTCCACAAAAAGGTCATCAAAGCAGGTTTAAGACCAATATCTCTTAAACATGCTAAAGAAGTAAAAAGAAAAAAGGAATAATATTAATTCCTGGAAAAAAGATTTGTGACAACTGTAGAAAAAAATTGCCATATAAAGATCACATTTGTACACCAGAAGAAATGTTCAAGATTTGTGACCAGCATTTTTCAAAAATAACATTTCAATTCATCAATACAGACAATGTAAAAAATGTAGAACCTATGTTAACTTTGCATTTTAGTGATCATAAAACTGTTATTGGCACAAGGTCCTTCCATTATTTCCAACCACTAACCAAAACCGAAATAGCAGCAAAACGTATCAGCAGTGACAAAGATTTTTCCTTAAGATATAGCTTTCCGCAAGAACTGCAACTTCCAAATCTCCAACCAAATACCTATGTAGGCTGTGTCTATGAATAAAATGTTATATCGGACTAATTTTGGAGCTAGATGATGACAACCAAGATGCTTACATCAATTTTATGCATCCTCATTGGCCATCAAAAACATTTTTTTTGGCCAGAACACTGTGTTGGGAGAGAGGATAAGTGTTGGGTCCCTTACAAACATCCTGTAATACCATTTAAGACTGAAAAGGTAAGCTAACTCAACAAGTAAATACCTAAGCAAGTTATTATTTTTAAAATACGGACAAATCTTCTTTAAAATCTATATTTTTTTAGTTTTGACAGGTAGTTAGGCCTTGTTACACTGATAAGCCTAATTTTAACTTAAGGTTTTAGTACAGAAAAATATAAGCATACCTTAAGTGAAAAAAAATCCTAATTGGCCACACAAGATAGGGTACTATGCAAAATATTTCAATGAAATATCAAATATAAACTTTGTACTTAAATTATAAAATGATGTCATTAAATACCCATGACTTTTATTTTATGCTATTATATTACATTTCATCCTCTTTCAAATGAGACCTTTTCAGCCTCATAGGACCAGACAGAAAAAAGGTATAAACATTTACATAAAGCCTGTATGGAGAAAAAAAATTCACATTTGCCAACTTTGAAGTGGAAAATAAATTTATATGAGTCTAAATGTTATTTTTTACTTTATAGTTGGAATCCTTGTGAAATTTCAAGTATAAGTATTGTGAGTTTCATAACTTAATATTAAATAATAACTATACAAGTAGAGTTTTTATTGAAAAGTGCTCCTTAGATCTCGCGCCGCGACTAACAAATCGGCTAAAAATTGACTTTTTTCAAAAAATCATTAAAAAAAACTAAAGCGAATTTGGCAAAAATGAAAAATACTGGTTGTTATATTTGTTCATAGATGCTGTAAAAAAAATTTCATGAAAATCTGAGAGGGTGGGGTGAACACCCCTGGATAATTTGACTTGGAATGAGACCCTCTTGGTTTCCTTGTGATTTTTGTGGTGGGAGGGTTAGAGCGTGGGGGTGAGTGTGTTGTGGCCATATGTTGTTTGTCAATTTATGAACTGTCAGTTAGTAATTTCCAAGTTGTCGCTAGTTTTGTATATTCGTTTCTGTCGTTGACCGCTCCCCCTTGCATCCGGTATACCTCAATTGCCTCTCTGTACTGTCTGACTTTCTTATAGTTGGATCATGCCAAGATTTTTGTGTTTTTGAAAAATCAAAAGTGTTCATGTGAAACATGACATCAAGACAACATTCAACATGCACAAAAAAAATCAACACCTTTCTACAAAATCCAAAGGACCGCATATACACTTAAAGGGACAATGTATATCAAATACCATGCAAAAACTGTGAGAGATCTTATATCGGCCACTCTGGGAGAAATATACATTAACACGTCCACAAACACTAATTGGCAGTAGCAAAACAGAAGATAACACATCCCTAATGAAGCACACCAAGCAAACAGGACACACTTTTGATTTCAAAAACACAAAAATCTTGGCACGATCCAACTATAAGAAAGTCAGACAGTACAGAGGCAATTGAGATACACCGGATGCAAAGGGGAGCGGTCAACGACAGAAACGAATTTACAAAACTAGCGACAACTTGGAAATTCATAACTGAAAAGTTCACAAATTAACAAACAACATATGGCCACAACACTCATCCCCACGCTCTAACCCTCCCACAGTAAAAATCACAAGGAAAGCAAGACATAAAACGCACAGCGTAGTTAAATCAACATCAGTACGCCTTGAAAATGTTCCGGGATTATGGAACGAAATGTCGGCTATATAAGCATCACATATACGGATGTACCCAAAAACCTGCTACAACATATATATTGCAACGGAACACAGGATGATAAGCTATGTTATTTGTATCAAAGCACATGGATGACGAGCATTTTTATGTTTAAATTGGTTTTATCTAACACTTTGTCTTTTAACCATAAGTTTTGTATTTAGAAATGGATAAGCATTTAGGGTATACCAAATTCTTCATAAAAAGATGTTCTTTATTGTCATGTATTTTTTGAGTGAATTTGTACGCGTGTGCGGGTGTGATAACGTGTGATCGCTCCGCGGTAATTAACCGATCGACATGAAACTTTGACAATGAATTATTTATGTAAATAGCTTTAATTTGTATGTACTCTATGGTTCATAACTATTTTAGAAATATGGTTTTTTTAAGTAGGAGAAACTCAATTTGAAACACTTATCATTAGTAGGGTCATAAAATTTTGTAGATAATTCAATGCAAATTAGTGCATATTATAACATCGCCAAATCAGATCATATTTGATGACTATAAGTATGTATAAAAAATGCTAAAAAATAATATATTTTAATAAATAAATAATGAAGAGAATAAAAATATAAAATGTAATTAAGAAAGAAGGAGAAAGAGTTATAAACTAAAAGTGATTAATAAAGAAACTCACCGACTAGACTGACAGACAACGACATTGACCCAACCCCAGAGATTGGCCAGCTAAGAACCAATATGAAAGTAAACAGGATGAGAAGTGAAGGAGAAGAAAAGTGAGAACAAAGAGGGAACAAAACAACGATGAAGAAAATAAAATGACACACGTCAAGAAAACACAGACAAGGCATGGAGAATAGAGAAGGGAGAAATAATGTAATCAAATATAATAAAGAAAATGAAACCGGTAAAGAACCAAAATAAATAATAAATGTTAGTATTGATTGAGTGACAATTGTAATTAGTCATTAATAAAAAACGATAGCTAAAAATACACTAGCCAAAGAATTAGAAGTTCATGTAAGTTGTTAATAGAGAAAGACATGATATTAATAAGTATATATGATATGTGTAGAGAAAGAGAAAGATATTGAAATAGTGAGAAGTAAACGGAAGTTAACATAGTGAAAGTGAAATTACCCTAAAGTGTTATGATAGAAAAAGAAACACTAAGTAAATTATAATAATTACAAAATAATTTAAAAGTGCAAGTGATGTATAAATAAAAATATTGTCAATGATAGTAATAGTAAAAATAGGGAAGGCTAAGATAAACACTTAGTAAAAGTAACAAACACTTAAGGTTTGATAGTGAACAATAACATTTAAGAAAGTTGTTAAGAATAATATTAAAAATAAACCATTGATTCAGTAATAATAAACACTGAAGAGTGATATTAACTGTAGTGATTATAAAAGAATATTATTGTAGAGCTTAATAGTGTATTGTAGAATTTAAAGGTGAGAACCACATGACAAAGTAATAAGATAGTATTGACATGGATAGGAAAGCAAAGAGTTTGTATAAAATAAGTAGTTTACAACCATAAGTAAACACCCATGTTATAAGGGAAGATTAATGAAACAAGTTCAATAGGTGAGGTTGTTTATCACCCGAACAATAAATCAAAGGTAATGAATTGTACACAAATATTAGATAATAAGTGTTAAATAATTGTCTAAACAAACTTATGAATAGGATATGGATTGGGTAATTATCCCAAACATAGACCTAAATGTTATATGTTATATGATGAAAAAATAGTAATTAATACCCTTATTGTTGACATTGGCAGAGTAAATAAATAAGAAAAGAAAGCAATGTCTGAGTTAGAAAAGAGAAAACCAGTTAGTAAATAATTAGCAATAAACAATGTATAAAACAGTAGTAACACACAAAAATCACACAAAGACTGAACCAAAACACATCCATAGATAATAAACATAATTATAAGAACAAAATAAAGCTCTAGGACAAAATGAGATATAATGTATATGAAATAATCAAAAATCAGTAATGGCTACTTAGACTTGAGACAGGCCTAACGGTCAAACACCAACAAATACTAATTGTATGAAAATAGCCAAGTAATTAACAAATCCAAGATGACTAATTAACCAAGGATAAATGGTAAATTTTATTAAAAACAAAATATTAAAAAATAAGGAGTTATATAAACAGAGAAATGTAATTAGTAAATATTAAATTAATTGTAAACTTAGAAAACATGAAATAACCCAATATTGTGGGATACCAAAATAATCTTTGTAAGAAAATACAAATAACAGTGCTAATAATTAATACATAAGAAGGAAGATAATGGAAGGAAGAAAGTCAGAAGATATATGAAGATTTGAAAAGAATTCAAATTTTGATAACAATGGATTTATATCAAGCTAGTCCAATCAGAATTCTTTGGTAACCATGGAAACGGGACTGGTAGCGAAAATTACCGTTGAATATCGTTACTCAAAAAGTGACGCTCATGAAAAACAGAAGCCAAAGTTTTGAACAACCAATTTTCTTATTTAAAATGTTTTAAAAGTTAAACAAATTGTCAAAATTGAACGAGAAGGAGGCTGGCTATCACTGAATTCAATTAACTGATGGAGAAGACTTTTTAATTCAAGACGAAGTGAATAAATTAATCCAAGTACTTTGAAAAAGATGCCAGGAGCCCAAATAATTGAAAACTGAATTCTATTGCGGCGCCAGTCTTTGTTAATTAACAAAAAATAACGAAATACAAAAATAATAAAATACTGCCAGAACTTACCTGCGGTCTTTTAACTTACCTGCTTTTTAAATTTTGATCAGAAGCCCAGAGTCGCCACGATATTTTTTGGTTAAAATATCGAAAACCTTTATACTTCACCTTAATACAAACGGGACAATTTTGCAATGTGACTACCCCCCACTAATAATTCAGAAGATATCCGGGAACGTTTAGACGAATCTTGCAGCACAGAAATGAGAAAGTGGTAATGACGAAATAACTTAGACTAACACATGTTTACACAGTAAACTAAATAACTTTAATTAATTAAAAACAAGGACACTACAGGACAAATTTTGAAATATATTTTTAGGTACCATATTTAAATATTCTTACTTCTAAGACAGCCCATTCTGCTCACACACGCTTTCACACAATTTAATACTTTACCCTTATTTATTATATGTTACAAATTCCTTTATTGTTTATTGTTTTAGAACGGTTCACTATCACGTTGCGGCCGAACACGTGTTTTTGTTGCCCGTGATTCCAATGTCCGTAGTTTAACTGTTGTCAATTCACAACGCCACTGCACCAATTAAAATAAAGTCCGTTAATTCCTCGGGTCCCGGTCGGTATTAAAACGGTATTTTGTTGAAGTGATCACATTTTATAAAGTTCGGCCGACCGGGCCCATACAACACGATCAACGTCTGTAGGTGAACTCGGTTTCTCGTGGACTGCCCAGAGCGGCATAGCATTCGTCGCTAACTTGATTGCGTCTTTTTGTGGAAACCAACGCCTCATAGTTCTTCGTCGCTTGTAAGTCCTATTCAACTCATGCAGTTGATGGTGTGTTATTAGTATAAGATATTGGTACAGCACTGGCTGACGTCACGACATAGGCGGGACTTAGGCTTTACATCCGGCAGCATGGTAAACTAAGTGAACAGAAATTGTTACTCTTAGCCATCTTTTGTGTTTCACACCGGCGTCAGTCCGCGCGCATGGTTGTGTAACGCGCTCCGACGTACTTCCACACACTCACAAAGTTCTTAGAAACTGAGGCTGGGTGCATTCCTGGTTAGCGATTCCACAACTGTTGAGATGTATTTCGCCTTTGTTACAACACTGGTATTACCATACAACACGTGGCCTGGTCCCCGTTGGAAATAAACTTTACAAATATTTTTTATAAATCCCCAAAAGTTTAATAAAACAAAACCCCATGTATTTGTCACGTTACAATACCCCCCCCCCCAATGAGAGATCTTCTGCCGAAACAGAAGAAATCTCATTGCTAAAACCCCTAAGAGGACCGGTGAGGAACTGGTGCCAACAACCCCTTTTGCTATTATACTTCATGGGTAAACAATCCCCCTGGCTCGGCAACCATGGACGCATCTGAACGAGATCACTGGACTTCTCTGTTTGAGATCCCAACAACGAAAAATCGAACAGATACGCACCACAGCGCACCTCACCTTCTACCATGCAACCCCAAAATCCAAATCCCTGGCTTATATCATGCCAGATCCTCAACCGATATGTTCCCCTTTTGTACTACCTTAATTAAGTAATTAATTTTCAATTATTTAATTCAATTCTTTAAAAGTTCACAATTACTTTCATCGCTTATTTAGCCTGTGAAATTTTATAATTATTATTAATTTATACTGGTTAATTGCAAATTTAATTTAATTGATAATTAATGTTATCACTTTCTACTATACATACACATTGTTTACATAACATATAGTACACTATAATGTAGTACACAAATACATTTAACATAATGACATCTACACATAAAAGAATATACAGTCCAACTTATTATTTGTTATCATCAACCACAAATCGTTTCATAAGACAATGCACTTCAAAACCATATTATTCATATAATTGAATGTTCATAAACAATAAACAATCACCCTCCATCGTCCAATAATAGTCTAATCTTATATCTATACAAATCATTTATTATTGAATCTCTTATATTCGTATCATCAATGTACATACTATTCAAATTTTTATAATTTTCCACAATCTCATATAATTCGTCATGATCGGGTATGGTCCTGTCACCTTTAGTATTGTCGGTCACACTCCGGTAAGTCATATCATCATCGTTAACCTCATCTACTGCTATCTCAGTTTCACTATACGGTAATTACTCATTATTATTGTTACATCACTCTACGCCTAACCTTTCTACGAATTCTTCATAATTTCTCTTTACTTTAAATATCTCTATTTCTCTCTTTCTCTCTCTCTCAAAACATTTCTCACCATCATGCCAAGCTACACTCTCTCTGTCAAAACATGCAGGGGACACTAACTTATCATTACGGCACCACCTATGAAGTGCACAAAAAACCCAGGGAAATTTATCTGCAGACCTATTGTCACGTGAAGCCATTTCTTCACCCCCCACTACAACATTACTGGAAAAATCTACCACCTGCATCCACTCTACCTGTAAATTCTTTCTACTCTCTCTCTCTCTGATTCATCACACACAAACATCTTATTATCAACTTCTACTCTTTCTACTATTTCGTTATCATTATTAACATCTACATAATCATTTTCTAACACCATATTTTTACTTCTATTATCATTGTTATCACTTGTAAACCCATTATTTAAATCATCATTTCCACTACTACTTACCCTGTCATCTTTGTTCGATTTTAATTTATCTATTACTTTCTTATTTTCTAATTCTATTTCGCCTAACCACGTCTCTATTTCACTCAATCTCTTATCATAAATACAGCCTTGTTCTCTAATTTATTTCTTTACTTCCTCGAATTTTACGTTAAAATTATTTTTCTGTTCGTTAAAAAGTGTTTGCATCATTTTTATTATTTCGTTCTCTCGTACCTCCCCCATATTTAAAATTTATTTCTATAACACTTTTTATATATAAAACCACTATTATTCTACAAAACACCTAACACAGCTGTAAACCATAATAACATAAACATAACCTACTCACACGTACGTAATTATATACGATAAATATTTTTTACAAATACGTCATTACCACATCCTATTTTCTGTGCTTTAAAATAGGTCTACCTCGTATAAATAAAATTAAACCAGGATCCTGGCAGCGCGAGCCAAATGTAAATAAACAAACTATATCGAAATTCATAAATAAAAAAAAATACTGCCAGAACTTACCTGCGGTCTTTTAACTTACCTGCTTTTTAAATTTTGATCAGAAGCCCAGAGTCGCCACGATATTTTTTGGTTAAAATATCGAAAACCTTTATACTTCACCTTAATACAAACGGGACAATTTTGCAATCTGACTACCCCCCACTAATAATTCAGAAGATATCCGGGAACGTTTAGACGAATCTTGCAGCACAGAAATGAGAAAGTGGTAATGACGAAATAACTTAGGCTAACACATGTTTACACAGTAAACTAAATAACTTTAATTAATTAAAAACAAGGACACTACAGGACAAATTTTGAAATATATTTTTAGGGTATATTTAAATATTCTTACTTCTAAGACAGCCCATTCTGCTCACACACGCTTTCACACAATTTAATACTTTACCCTTATTTATTATATGTTACAAATTCCTTTATTGTTTATTGTTTTAGAACGGTTCACTAACTCGTTGCCGGCCGAACACGTGTTTTTGTTGCCCGTGATTCCAATGTCCGTAGTTTAACTGTTGTCAATTCACAACGCCACTGCACCAATTAAAATAAAGTCCGTTAATTCCTCGGGTCCCGGTCAGTATTAAAACGGTATTTTGTTGAAGTGATCACATTTTATAAAGTTCGGCCGACCGGGCCCACACAACACGATCAACGTCTGTAGGTGAACTCGGTTTCTCGTGGACTGCCCAGAGCGGCATAGCATTCGTCGCTAACTTGATTGCGTCTTTTTTGTGGAAACCAAGGCCTCATAGTTCTTCGTCGCTTGTAAGTCCTATTCAACCCATGCAGTTGATGGTGTGTTATTAGTATAAGATATTGGTACAGCACTGGCTGACGTCACGACATAGGCGGGACTTAGGCTTTACATCCGGCAGCATGGTAAACTAAGTGAACAGAAATTGTTACTCTTAGCCATCTTTTGTGTTTCACACCGGCGTCAGTCTGCGCGCATGGTTGTGTAACGCACTCCGACGTACTTCCACACACTCACAAAGTTCTTAGAAACTGAGGCTGGGTGCATTCCTGGTTAGCGATTCCACAACTGTTGAGATGTATTTCGCCTTTGTTACAACACTGGTATTACCATACAACACGTGGCCTGGTCCCCGTTGGAAATAAACTTTACAAATATTTTTTATAAATCCCCAAAAGTTTAATAAAACAAAACCCCATGTATTTGTCACGTTACATCTTTTGTTCCAGATCAACAGATTAATCACACGCTACGAAGCTGTTAAGTATCCTATAAATTATCTAAACTTCCGAAATAACGCACTTTGAATATTTCTCACTATATTCTGAAATATCACTGAACCAATTTTATTCTCTTTCAAAGATTAAATAAAAATATTAAGACACTAAAAATTTGTCAAATTATAAAGTTAACCTAGTATTAGTTTACGAACCTTTAAAACACTTTTAATACACTCCAACCAACCACTTATAGATACATGTTACAAGATTTAAGTAGAAACATTGCAAAGTTGTGTATTTTTATTATTGTAATTGCATCTAAGCCTTTCATCGTGATCAAAAGAATCCAGACGATTGAACGAAATTATTTGTTGACTACTTTGGTAGAACGCCATACTGTATGTTTGTTACGTTCAAAATCAATTTGTTAAACCCAGAGAGAAATTGTCTTATAGATAAATAACCGGTGCAAAATTATATCAGAAATCAAATATAGCTTGTGTCAATGAAAACAGTAACAACCAATCGTTATTAAATCAATACGGTGTATATCAAATGTGTTTTATTTTCAGTAAGAAGGTGTATTCTTAATATTATAAATTATAGCGGACGTCTATGAAGTGGTGACTAGCGCTCAAGCAGCGAATACAGCGAACTGCTGGCTTGATCATACAAATCGATAAGCGGCGGGACAAATTGAATTCTCCACACCGCCTGAGCAGAACCGCTGATAATAATACATTTTTAATTGTTTTAAATAAACAATTTGGCGCCACCCGGGAATCATACACTCCTAGTGAACCTCAGGTCAGGACTACGATATCTGGTTATCTGTACATTCGCGACGGACCCAAGCATCGTAAGTTACGTTCCCGAGCGGGGACGAATTGGTAAGACACACATACACAAGCTACACTCTGACACTTTTACCCTCTTGCAGAAATAAGACGGACGGCGCAAGATTTGTAATAAATTGGCGACCACGCCTTGTCTTGGTGGGACTAGAAGAAAGGAAGATACGAAATTCTAGCGGCGGTCACGAAAGGAGATCAAGATGCATACTAGAGGAGTGACAAAAAAGTTGGCGAAGGACAAAGAGATGGAAGAAAATAGAGGGGAAGAAGAGGAAGGAACATTGATTGAAGAAGTGGAGACAACAATAACCACAACACAACCAACCAAAGATAAAGAAATGGAACTACAGGCGGGTGCCAAGGGAAAAGTTAGAGGAGACTCGAACATAATAAAATTAATGGAAATGATGAATAGTATGAACAATAAATACGACAAGAATGAGGAGAGTTTGAAGGAGATGAACAATAAATTTGACAGCATGAAGAAAGAAACCAGTGAAAATTTTACAGAAACAGGAGGAGAAATTCGACGGCATGAAGGAAGAAACCTATCACAGTCTAAAACAAATTAATGAAAAGTTTGACAAGAGTGAGGAGAGTCTGAAACAAATCAATGAAAAAATAATTAGTACCAACGAAAGTACTAAGGAAGAATTAAGACAAACAATTATCCAAAACAACGAAACATTACAACACCAATTGATGGAGTACTGGCTAGAAACCAAACAACAGATCACCGAAACAAATGAAAAATTAGAGGAGACGTTGGAGACACTGGAGAAGACCAACGAAACTGTTTCAGAAGTCCGTGAGGAAATACTCAACAAAATAAATAACCTCGAAGGAGAAAATAAAATGAGAATTGAGGAATGTCATGAAGAAACAGCCAGAAGATGTGAACAGGTGAACCAGGACGTGCATCAAGTCCGGGAAGAAAACCAGAAGGAGATAGCAGCTGTACGAACAGACCTGGGAGAAAGAATGGAAGGAGTGTACAGCAATTTAAATAAAATAGACAGCAAGGTAGACAAAAACAAACAAAGGATTGACGAGATGCACAGACTAGAAGAATCATTACGGGAAGAAGTGGACGCCTGGCGTGACCGGCCATGTAACAGTAACCATATCAATAACACTGACAATATGGATACAATCAACTTCCGTAATTATAAAAGGAACCCTATTGAATTCCTGAAGAGGGTGGAAGAGTTGATAATAAAAAATCGAGAAACCCGATGGACAACGGTGAGAGGAATGCTGGACGAAATGTTCAAAGAAACATACGACAACTGGTGGACCGCCACAAGACCAGACATCCAGAGCATTCAAGAATTTAAGACCCAATTCAAGGCGAAATACTGGTCTGAATCGACCCAGAACATAGTCCGCAACAACCTAAGCAACGGGAGGTATGAGAGTCAAAATGGACAATCTCTCACATCCTACTTCTTGGTAAAGATCTGCATGGCAAGAAATTTGGAACCACGCATCCCGGAAGAGTGTCTTGTGATACAATTGTCTTACCATTACGACGACGCCATACAAAAAGCACGGATGTACAGTCAGGTAAAGACCATTCAAGACATGGCTAGTTTGTTAGAGAGCCATGAGCACGAGTGGCAATACAGGAAAAATAGAGTCTCGAGCTTCAGAAGTAGTAGAATAAACGAAGGACCATCATCACCAAACCAACAGGGTGATAACAAGCCACCACAAAACAACCCTAATAATTATCAAGGGAACCAACGGGGCAATAATACACACAGAAACTTCAACAGAAATGGGAACAATTTCAGAAACAACTACGGGGTAACTACCCACAGAATAGTCCTAATAACTATTATCGCCCTGGAAACGGTCATAATAACAACAGCCAAGGATACCGACCACAGGTAAATTACGTAAGAGGACAAACACAACGGAGTCCAGGAAGAAACTATTCCCAAGCTAATTACCGACGAGCTTACTTTAACCACGTACCCGACACAAGAAGCCACCCATTCGAAGAAAATACCAGGAACGACGTAGATAACAGGAATAATCGACAGGAGCCAATCACTAACCAACCATTAAACACTAATGAAGTTAGAGACACTGAGGCCAGCCCTCATTTAAACGCCTAAGGTCAGTGAAAACTGTGAACAGCCCATCACTGGACCAATCTCTTGGGGAATGTAAGACGACAAAAAATATAATCACTATAATACAGACAAATTATCTAAAAAATATAAGGGACGAGTTGATTGAAGAAAGTAATCAACCAATGCCTAGCCGAAACAGTGAGATAGTGTACGTAAATACCCAAATAAATGGAATCATGTCAACATTAATGACCGATACTGGATCTAATATATCTTTGATCGACCAACTGGAATTAAGCAGACTACAACAGGAAAGTAGTATACCAATACCAACTCTACCAATAAACAATGTGACCATCATCGGTGCTACCGGCAGACAAAACAAAACTGTCAGGGAACAAGTGTCCCTGGAACTTAATAGTAAAGGCCTAACATTCACTATGTCTTTTCTTGTCGCCAGCGGCCTGCCATTCTCAATACTTGTTGGATGTGATGTACTCTGACAATACTCTGCCATAATTGATCTACGGCAAGGAGAAGTGTCGCTAAACACTGAACATGGAATATGGACAACAAATATAGTGAAGGGTAGTAACTTACCTTCAATAACCAACTGTTGCACCATGTTACAAAACAATTATTGCCAACAATCACATGGAAAAATAGTAAATGAATGGAAGGATGAAGAACTATGGTCAAACAAACTGGAGGAGATCAGACAATTCCAAAGAGAAGTACAAGATCAACAGATTTGTGTTCACCAGGCAGAGGATCTCATAAACATTTACAATAAATATCGACACATTTTTTCTGATGCCCCGGGCAAGGTAAAAGATTACCAATGTAAAATCACATTCAAAGAGCCCGTTGATTTAAAGAAAAAATCATACCCTATCGCCTACTCTCAAAGGAATGCAGTGAGGGCAGAGATCAACCAAATGACATGAAGTTTCAAATTAAATTCTTCATTGGTTGATTTGATATGGAATGACCCCATGATATTAATAAGTGTATATATATATATATTATAATACGACCCTTATCCCTGTAATATCTTAATGGTATAATATATTACGTTCCTGAAATAATAACGCATGGATATGATTTAATAACATAATGGTTTAATCTCTGTAACATAAATTCAAATTATTGGAAGATTCCATTCGATACATACGGTTGTCACAATCGATATTTATCTCAGGATTTAATAACTAAATAATTTTAATATATTTCGTGGGAATTCTTGTGGCTGTTACGAAAAGTTCCTTTACATGTTAATTAATAATAGAGAGTACCTTTACAAACAATATATTACTTATAATCTAAAAAATTACAAAAATTATATATTAAGTTACATACAAGTTTTGATGATATTCAATACGCTTCGTAAAAGCATGTAGGTTAGAGTAACGTCAACATCATGACTATTTGTCCGTCTCAGAAAATAATCTAGTTTATTAATGTGTACAATAAAGGTTTTCCTTGTAATCACTGTTCGCTTAGATATTGAATTTGGTTGCACTTTAAAATGTTTACTAGTGATTAGTGTTAGTGTAAATTGTTATATTGTCTAGTGGTTGTTCCTTCTTGGATAAAAATATTGTCAAATTATACTTTACACATCTAGACGATATTCTGAAGGTTTTCTGGTTTATTCTGAAATTTTTCTTGATTCTGTGTATTACTTGTTCATGAAAATTGTAGTGGAAGGATTATTATCTTCGATGATGGTCTTTCAGATCTTCTTTTACAAATGGGTTATCTATTTTTATATTTTTTTAATTACATCTAGACACGCACTATTCAACTGTTTTCCATCACAATTAACAATTAAGTGTTATTTCTTCTTTTTTAGTCATAGAACTCATACAAATTTCTTAAATTTTGATTGGTCATTTATGTACAGGTTAAATGTTATAGGATCAACACCCATTACCTACTTTATATTTTATAAATTACCCTTAATAGATAATTTTATTATTATACTCTAATGATACATGCAATGTTTATACAATTATTAATTAGATAATTATAAACAATTTGATACTAAACATGCCTCAGTTTATAACTGTAAAACCTTATTAATTTTAATTTCTATGATATGTGGTGGAACAATTTGTTATGGTTGATTGTAATTTCTACTTTGACTACCTGAGATAAATATATTTACATAAATTAACTGGTGACATAAAATCTTATAACATATAACAAAACTCTTAATAATAATAATTGTTTTTGACAGTTTTAGTTTATTTATACTGCTAAACTATTGTCTGTATGATAAACTAAAATTCTGTCTAATAATAACAATAAAAAACTTTTCATACAAAAATAATTAACACTGTTTAACAGTAGTCTGTGTCACTATTTAGATTATGTCACTCATATAACTGTAAGGTTTGTGTCCCTTTTTCTATCCTTAAAATATGTCGATACAATTTTGTTAATACAATTTTAATTTATGATTAGGTACTCTTTATTGGGTTTGGTTGTTATTCAGGGTAAGTTGATTAGGCCTACTAGGTTTATTTATTTAATTTTTGTCTGTTTACTGCCCTATTCTACTGGGTTATTTCTGGGTTTCTTGATAATATTAAATAAGTCAAACCAACTAGGTTTCCTTTAATTTGCTTTCAATTATTATTTCTTGGTTCCTCTCTGGATCGGATTTCACTATTATTTACTGTTCTTTTTGTAACGTTTTGTTTCGTCACATTATATATATAATATGTGTAGAGAAAGAGAAAGAGATTAAAATAGTGAGAAGTAAACGGAAGTTAACCTAGTGAAAGTGAAATTACCCTAAAGTGAAATGATAGGAAAAGAAACACTAAGTAAATTATAATAAACACAAAATAATTTAAAAGTGCAAGTGATAAATAAATAAAAATATAGTCAATGATAGAAATAGTAAAAATAGGGAAGGCTAAGATAAACACTTAGTAAAAGTAGCAAACACTTAAGTTTTAATAGTGAGCAATAACATTTAAGAAAGTTATTAAGAATAATATTTAAAATAAAACATTAATTCAGTAATAATGAACACTGAAGAGTGATATTAACTGTAGTGATTATAAAATAATATTATTGTAGGACTTAAAAATGTATTGTAGAATTTAAAGGTGAGAATCACATGACAAAGTAATAAGATAGTATTGACATGGAAAGGAAAGCAAAGAGTTTGTATAAAATAAGTAGTTTAAAACCATAAGTAAACACCCATGTTATAAGGGAAGAGTAATGAAACAAGTTCAATAGAGGTGAGGTTGTTTATCACCCAAGCAATAAATCAAAGTTAATGAATTGTACACAAATATTAGATAATAAGTGCTAAATAATAATCTAAACAATTATTTATGAATAGGGTATGGATTGGGTAATTATCCCAAACATAGACCCAATAGCCATATTGTTGACATGGCAGAGTAAATAAATAAGAAAAGAAAGCAATGTTTGAGTTAGAAAAGAGAAAACCGTTAGTAAATAATTAGCAAGAAATACTGAATAAAACAATTGTAACACAAGAAAATCACACAAAGACTGAACCAAAACACATCCTTAGATAATAAACATAATTATAAAAACAAAATAACGCTCTAGGACAAAATGAAATATAATGTGTATGAAATAATAAAAAATCAGTAATAATGGCTACTTAGACTTGAGAAAAGCCTAACGGTCAAACACCAACAAATACTAATTGTATGAAATTAGCCAAGTAATTAACAAATCCAAGGTGACTAATTAACCAAGGATAAATGGTAAATGTTATAAAAAACAAAATATTAAAATAAGGAGGTATATAAACAGAGAAATGTAATTAGTAAATATTAAAGTAATTGTAAACTTAGAAAACATGAAATAACCCGATATTGTGGGATACCAAAATAATCTTTGTGAGAAAATACAAATGACAGTGCTAATAATTAATACTTAAGAAGGAAGATAATGGAAGGAAGGGAAAGTCAGGAGATGTATGAAGATTTGAAAAGACTTCAAATTTTGATAATGGATTTATATCAAGCTAGACCAATCAGATTTCTTTGGTAACCATGGAAACGGGACTGGTAGAAAAAATTATCGTTGAATATCAATTACTCAAAAAGTGACGCTCAGGAAAAACACGCCAGAATTCTGAACAACCAATTTTATTATTTAAAATGTTTTAAAAGTCAAACAAATTGTCAAAAATGAACGAGAAGGATGCTGACTATCACTGGACTAAATTAACTGAGGGAGAAGACTTTTTATTTCAAGACGAAGTGAATAAATTAATCCAAATACTTTGAAAAAGATGCCAGAAGCCCGAATAAATGAAAACTGAATTATATTGCGGCCACATTCCTTTATTCCAGACCAACAGAGTAATCACATGCTACGAAGCTGTAAAGTATCCAATAAATTATTTAAACTTCCGAAATAACGCGCTTTGAATATTTCTCACTATATTCTGAAATATCACTGAACCAATTTTATTCTCTTTCAAAGATTAAATAAAAATATTAAGACACTGAAAATTTGTCAAATTATGAAGCTAACCTAGTAGTAATATACGAACCTTTAAAACACTTTTACTACACTCCAACAAACCACTTATAGCTACACGTTGCAATATTTAAGTAGAAACATTGTAAGGTTGTGTATTTTTATTATTGTAATTGCATCTAAGCCTTTTAACGTGATCAAAAGAATTCAAACATTAGAACGAAAATATTTGTTTACCACTTAGGTAGAACGACATACTGTATGTTAGACACGTTCAAAATCGATTGTAAAACCCAGAGACAAATTGTCTCATAAATAAATAACCGGTGCAAAATTATATAAGAAATCAAATATAGCTTGTGTCTATGAAAACAGTAATAACCAATCGTTAATAAATCAATACTGTGTATATAGAAATGTGTTTTATTTTCAGTAGGAAGGTGTATGCTTAATATTATAAATTACAGCGGACGTCTGTGAAGTGGTTACTAGCGCTCAAGCAGCGAATACAGTAAACTGCTGGCTTGATCATACAAATCGATAAGCGGCGGGACAAATTGAATTCTTCACACCGCCTGAGCGGAACCGCTGATAATAATACATATTTAATTGTTTTAAATAAACAATTTGGCGCCACCCGGGAATCATACACTCCTAGTGAACCTCAGGGCAGTACTACGATACCTGGTTATCCGTACGTTCGTGACGGACTCAAGCATCGTATGTTACGTTACCGAGCGGGGACGAATTGGTAAGACACACATACACAAGTTACACTCTGACACACTTCTACATTTTACAGAGATAAAAGAACAGACGGACGGCACACCTTAGGTTATAATATCAAGAATATTTATCGAAAGGTGAGCAAAACTATACAAAAATGCCATATCTGTCAAATGGTAAAGTGCAACAGTTCTAAAAAGGAGGGTATGATGATACCCATAATATCAAGTCAAAAATTAGGAAGAGTATTCCTTGATATTTGTGGTCCATTTCCTCGCAGTGGAGGAAGACACCGATTTAGATTCATTACAATCATATTTGATCACTTCACCAAATACTTTGAAAAAGATGCCAGAAGCCCGAATAAATGAAAACTGAATTATATTGCGGCCACATTCCTTTATTCCAGACCAACAGAGTAATCACATGCTACGAAGCTGTTAAGTATCCAATAAAATATCTAAACTTCCGAAATCACGCACTTTGAATATTTCTCACTATATTCTGAAATATCACTGAATCAATTTTATTCTCTTTCAAAGATTAAATAAAAATATTAAGACACTGAAAATTTGTCAAATTATGAAGCTAACCTAGTAGTAATGTACGAACCTTTAAAACACTTTTACTACACTCCAACAAACCACTTATAGCTACATGTTACAAGATTTAAGTAGAAACATTGTAAGGTTGTGTATTTTTATTATTGTAATTGCATCTAAGCCTTTTAACGTGATCAAACGAATCCAAACATTAGAACGAAAATATTTGTTTACCACTTAGGTAGAACGACATACTGTATGTTAGACACGTTCAAAATCGATTGTAAAACCCAGAGACAAATTGTCTCATAAATAAATAACCAGTGCGAAATTATATAAGAAATCAAATATAGCTTGTGTCTATGAAAACAGTAATAACTAATCGTTAATAAATCAATACGGTGTATATCAAATGTGTTTTATTTTCAGTAAGAAGGTGTATTCTTAATATTATAAATTATAGCGGACGTCTATGAAGTGGTGACTAGCGCTCAAGCAGCGAATACAGCGAACTGCTGGCTTGATCATACAAATCGATAAGCGGCGGGACAAATTGAATTCTCCACACCGCCTGAGCGGAACCGCTGATAATAACACATTTTTAATTGTTTTAAATAAACAATTTGGCGCCACCCGGGAATCATACACTCCTAGTGAACCTCAGGTCAGGACTACGATACCTGGTTATCCGTACGTTCGCGACAGACTCAAGCATCGTAAGTTACGTTACCGAGCGAGGACGAATTGGTAAGACACACATACACAAGTTACACTCTGACACTTTTACACTCTTGCAGAAATAAGACGGACGGCGCAAGATTTGTAATAATATTTATACAAACTCTTTCTGGAAAAGTTTATATCTGTTGATTGTATCAATCATGTGACTTGGGTTTTGCCAATCGGAAAACACTAAATTCAGTAACATTCATTCTCTGTAGAGTAAAGATCGACACAGTCTGTCTGTTGCAGTTGCAAGGTGAAGTTGTGCTCGTGCGTGAGAGAGTTATTCTCGTGCGAACATAGAAAAGTATAACTTAACATAATCCTTGGTATTCTATACGAAGTTCTGCGTACAGAGCCGAGTGGGTCAATTATTTAGATAGAATTATAATATAGTATAGTGCTTTTCGTGTAAGTTAAGATATCCGCTTAGGGAAATTAAAGACACTTCAAGATTGCTTGGAAGATGTACGACTAATACACCTTATTAAATAATAAGGCATATTCACCCTGAGATTGATAAAATTTACATATCAATTAATAATAAACTATTTTAGGGAAAATAATAAGCATTGTGTGTTTAACATATTTGAGAAGAGGACAACAAGACGAAGAGGACGGGTCAATCCAAATGAAATCAACCAATGGGTGTTGCTGACATATTTTATTTTATTTTTGATAGTACATTTTCTGTTTATATATACATCTGGGAGTACAAAACGATTTTTTTTACAATTTTATTATTACTACTTTGGCTTTTAGCGGCCATTTTGTTTATGAGGGTCGGCCATTTTTGGCGTTTTCAGAGGTTAGCGTTAAGTTAAATAACTTTTTTGTTTATTAAGATATCAACTTGAAATAAAAACCGTCTTATTCTAAATGAAACCATCTATAAATCATGTCATGACCAAAAATGTGTTAAGTTGTAAGGAAATAACCTAAAACTTAACTAGAAAAATGTGTTTCGATTAGAATAAAATGAAGAATTTAGGGAATTTTTTTCAAAGAAGGGATTAAAACACAACTTTAATGTTTTTCCCCTTAAAAATATAATAGAGGACAAGACTTCAAAAAAATTTGATACCTTTTAAATGCCACCTTTAGGTTTTACAGGCCTTCAAATATCGCAAAATTGTCCAAAATTGCCGATTTTCAAACAGGCATATCTAAAAAAGGACTGAATCAAAAAATCTGAAATGTTCACAAAATACTCTTCTAGTACCTGGTAATAAACACATAAAATTTCATCATTGGGTTTTAATCAGAAGTATTTTTTTTTAATTAAAGAAAAAGCAAAAATACACAGTATGACGCACATTGACACAGACTCGTAAAGTGTTAAAACTCTTAAAAAAACACACCTAATAAAATAACCTATTCTAGGCCTATATGTACAAAATGTGTAAACTGTAAATGAAGAGTACCCATGAATATGTTTAAATAATAATACACACATATATATATAAAATATTAAAAAATACATTAAAATAACTGAAAAACAAAACATATGCCTACTTACACTTTACGGTATATTCAATCCTTTTTGTGCATTGAAGCCTTAAAAAAATACTGCAATTTTTAAACTCTTGTAATTGATAAACTATACTTGTCTTTGGGCATGATCAAGTCATTTTATTTACTTTACTCTAGTTGTCCAAAGGTCATCACTGTATTGAGCAGTTGAGAAATTTCTTGACACAATTTTTCAGTTATGTTGTAGCCCCGGCCCATCATGGTTGTAAACTCCAATGGTGATAGTTTCCTCAAAACATTTGTCACTGGTACCCACACTCTGTCAGTGTTTGAAATCTTAAATGATGTTTGAGGCCCATGTGGATGATAAAAATGAATCATCAAGTCACCGTTTTCCATACTCACATTTGTAACTTCACCAATCCACCAGTTCTGATCATAAACACATACCAAAATGTCATTTATTTTGAAAGACCCAGTTTCAAAATATGGTAGAACAGAAACATTATGTTCACTGTAAGTTTCACTTTTTGAGTGAACACAACACTACATCACACTGTGATTTTATGGTACAAATTTGTGATATGTTCTTGTTTCTGGTACCTTTTTACAAGTTTTAAATCTTTGGCTCAGCTTTGCTTTATTTGTTTCAACTTCTTCTAAAGGTACTAAAATGTAGGAAATCCCTGTTATTTCTTCAGAACAAAGCTTAAACATTTCTTCAGCTGAAGTTATCTGGTCTGAATAAGGTCTTTGCAAACTACACCTAGAGACAGCCCTTTTTGTGGTCCCTCCAATACCATCACAGGCATTCTTCCCGTGAGAAGTGGCAAAAAAATGCCACTCTGCTTCAAGACCAAAGTCTTTAGAGTGGTTGCAAATGTTCAAAAAGTTTTTTTTGTTTTTATACTGGCTGCCAGCTCCATCACTAAAATAAACAATTTTTTTTACTAAAGGAGCATTTTTTTTTTATATCTTCAGTCAAATGTTTTTGAAAGCAGTGCACAGCCGCGGTACTATGGTCCAAACAGTCACTTATAACACAAAAGCTTCTGTGGCACATTTCACCATCATTTAGGTAATAGTATACAAAAGGGTGCAAGGTAACTTGAGGGTTACTCCAATGGTAGCTCTGGATTTCATCTTGAACGACAAAGGTGAAATTTTCAGCAAAGTCGCCCAGAGTGATGCAGACTTCCTCGGTTATTGTATCTTTCAGTTCTTTTAAATACTTTGATTGAACTTTGCAGATAAAGTGGTGTTTCTTTAAAGTTATTAGCTTCTCTATAAGAGCTTCAAAGAATTCATCCACAGGTAATAATTCAGTGCTCAAGTTAGCTCTATCCGTGCTGACCCATTGTTTAAATGCTACTTCATCAGGAAGATCGTCTAGTTCGTTTTGCAGTATTTCCTTCAGTAAATCAGGTCCTGGACATGAAGTGCACTCATCAAACATGCAAGCTTCTTTATCAGTACTACAGACCATAAAATCAAGCAACTCTTTATAATCTACATTGATTTTCAAGGCTTCTGTCATGAGTTTCACATTCTGATGATATTTACACACACATACATTGTGCGTACCTGCAGATCCTGGCAACACACACCATTTAGGCCTTAAAGCACAAAATGCAGAACGCCCTGTAATGTATTGAGGATATCGCTGTTTGGATTGTACAAATAATTCGTTTAGTGTTAATAAAAGCAGCCTCTTTTGTTTGTATACTTTTTTGCCAACAGAAACACAATCTTTTTTCCCTGGACAGATCCTGCTGTTTTCATCTTCTTGATAGAACTCAATCACAGCATTAACAACCTCCTCGCTCAAAATGTTTCCTGCTTTTTTTAGTTAAATCAGGAAGAATTCCTTGAGATTTCACCATTTCCCTTGTAAGTCGTACCAAATAATCAGTTACTTTAAACTCATCACAAATTTTTTTCTTTGACCAAGACTCAGGTAGCAAACTAATTATTTTGACTTTTTTTCTTTACTACTTAAGGCAAATTTTTCTTTAAGTTTCTGTACTAATTTTTCATATTCACACTCAGTACACTCACTGCTAAAAGGGAGAGGAACATCAGTTAATTTTTCATTAAATGATTCCTCTAGTTTTCTTTTTACAGCATCAGAAATGTTTTTACTCTTTTTTTGCAAAGCGGGAACCCGTTGGGACTTATTTAGCTTCATTATTTTTGTGGCTGGGGAAATCTCCAATTTGTAACAAACAGAGTTTATTTCAATTAAAGTTTCTTTTTCTGAGTCAGCAACAAAGTTTTCATTGTCATTTGTTTCAACATTGGGATTTTCTTCAAAGCTAAATACTTTTTTGTAACATGAAGTGCAAGTGAATTTCCTGGGATCAAATCAACTGCGAATTGTTTTGGCTTTTCTAACCACTCCAGTTTAATTTCTCTTAAGCTTTTATTTACCACCTGTTTATGGCTCTGAAATGGATTACTACAGGCTTTTCCAAAAATGTGATTGTATTTTTGTACATACTTATTTCTATGGTACTGACAAACTGAAATGATACTTTGATTAACTCTTAACTTTATCAAAGTTTGCTCATTTTGAGGTAAATCACTGACTTGAAAAATCTCTTTAGAAAATGGATGATAATATGTTTTATGGCAATCTTCTTTTACAAACAAACCAACAGAACACTCCATTGTATTTGACAAGTTTTTAACATAATAATAAAAGAAAATACACACACACACACACACACACACACACACACACACACACACACAATTCCAAACACAGAACTTCACTTCAACACTTTATATGACAAAACACTAACTTCACAACCTCTTTTAAGCACAGCTACTGAACAAATGAGCTGTGCAGTACATTGTAGTACAAGCCTGCAGAGACTTGTTCCTTTCGTGTCCTGACTTGTTTGGAGTGCTCAGCCTGTAACAAAATGGTCTGCGTCAATGTGCGTCATACCGTACTGTGTATTTTTGCTTTTTTCTTTAATTAAAAAAAATACTTCTGATTAAAACCCAATGGTGAAATTTTATGTGTTTATTACCAGGTACTATAAGGGTATTTTGTGAAAATTTCAGATTTTTTGATTCAGTCCTTTTTGAGATATGCCTGTTTGAAAATCGGCAATTTTGGACAAATTGCGATATTTGAAGGCCTGTAAAACCTAAAGGTGGCATTTAAAAGGTATCAAATTCTTTTTTAAGTCTTGTCCTCTATTATATTTTTAAGGGGAAAAAACATTAAAGTTGTGTTTTAATCCCTTCTTTGAAACAAATTCCCTAAATTCTTCATTTTATTCTAATCGAAACACATTTTTCTAGTTACGTTTTAGGTTATTTCCTTACAACTTAACACATTTTTGGTCATAACATGATTTATAGATGGTTTCATTTAGAATAAGATGGTTTTTATTTCAAGTTGATATCTTAATAAACAAAAAAGTTATTTAACTTATCGCTAACCTCTGAAAACGCCAAAAACGGCCGACCCTCATAAACAAAATGGCCGCTAAAAGCCAAAGTAGTAATAATAAAATTGTAAAAAAAAATCGTTTTGTACTCCCAGATGTATATATAAACAGAAAATGTACTATCAAAAATAAAATAAAATATGTCAGCAACAAATTATTTTTTTATTGGTTGATTTCATATGGATTGACCCGGACGTCAGGAAGGAGTGACGCTGAAGAAGACTCCAGGACGGGAGTGACGGCAATATACTGTATATATATATTTTTTTTAAGTTTGAACATAAAACTTTTGGAAGATAACTGAAAATTTTGGAAGTTGTTTTGAAAAATCACAAAAATTGAATACTTAAACAAATAAGTAAGTTAATATATCGTAAAATTAATACATAAAAAAAGATATTCACTTATCAGTGTTGTGTTATATTCTGTCTTTTCTTCTCCTTCTTCCCTGCCAGTAATGTAAGCTACTGTTGTTCATAAAATGTATAAACTCCGTGCCAACTTTGAAATCATAACAGGCTGCAGATTTTATATTTATTTTGGAATGCAGAAGTCCTGAGATAGTTTGATGAGATCAACCTATTTCTAATTTTAGTTTTCGTACTGTTTATAGTAAAAATTTAACCTCTCACCACTGGAGAATGAATGAGGTAAACACAAAAGTGATATCGTCAGGTTTGACAGCAAAATACAATAACTGATAATTGAAAAATGGCTAATACGTCATTGTGTGTGGGTGGTCCTAATTGCTTGCTACAGGAGAAACTACAAAATTTTATTGAAAGCAGTGATAATCATGGTAGCAAAGAAACACCAGATTTGCTATCATAAGCAAAAATTCTAGAAATGTGACATAACACTGTAAATTACATATGAAAAAATTTTGGAAAATTCAAATCAAATTTCATTTTTTCTGGAATATTAAAAATATTCAGATCTTCCAAAATTTCAGACGATCTGGCAATTCTGAGATTATATATGATTTGGTTGGGACGGTCTACAGAACTTGGTACAGCACATATGAGTCTAAGCCAGCTGTGTTTCCGCTTTACTGAGTGTCGCACTAGTATAGGCAGTCCTCTCAGTGAGCAGCAGTAATCTTACTGAGTATAGTAAGTGGTGGCGGAAGCGATCGCAAAACTATGCTAGTTGAGCTCCAGGCCAGTATACCTGTTTGCCCATGTTGCCACTACCCCTAAAAGCTGTCGTATTGCATAGTCTGCCCACTGTTCTTTGTGGAACTCTGTAGTACCACAGCTATTGTTCCAATTGTTACAGATAACACTCCAGGTCTTCATACTAGAGGGCGTGGAATGGCCACACAGTGACCACCGCTGGCAGGACTGCGATAAATTGTGCCATGTAATGTTGTGGGCTAAATCGTCGGTGTGGCTATAACGGGCGTCCACTCAATGAACTGGGCCCCACATTGGATGCTAGTACATAAACATATCCCCCCTCTCACTCTGTCACTCTCTAATGTACCCACTACTTCTGTCATATTTACCCTCAACTACCCTCCCACTAGCACTTTTATACATGTAAAAAACAATTATTTTTCAGTAATTTTTTCCTATTGAAATAAGAGATTTTACTGGTCCAGATTCATTTAGAGATTCAACTTCTGCAGACACTGCAAAATATCTGTACTTTGAACAGCTGAGTTAATTTTTTATTAATTATTCCTACTATTCATTGTTTACATAAATATTGTTTTGTACAACTTTAAATACTACAATGAATAAACAATACACTTGGTGACAAATTTAATAACTAAAACAGCTTATCTTAGATAATACTTAATCAAATAATAGTAAGTTAAAGAGAAATATGCTAAGACAAGTAGGTAAGATTGGTGTCACGAGATTCTACACATACTTTATTGAGTATCAGTGGAGAAATTTATACGAATTGAACTAAGAATTGCTATTAGACATAGTGAATGCAATTAACACCTTTAATCCTTCCAAATAATTCTTATATAGGTATTTCCTAAATATTCCTTAATTCAAAATAATTAAAAATTGAACATAATAAAAATATTAAATAAAGACATCAAAATAAATACCAGAAATGTCATTTCAATATAAGAGATTAATGTGTTTTGTGTGTGCGTATGTGTGTGCGCGCATGCATGTACATATTCGTAAACACATGAGAATGAATTGTTAACTATTAATTTATAACAGCTCAATACTACAACTATTTTTTACAAGGATGAATGTATAGCAGATATGTCAGGTATAGTTCAGTTCAGTTCGTAGTCCTTCAGTCTTTTGACTGGTTTATACCCTCCCCGCATATACCCGTGGTGCGTGTGGTACTGAGTCTCTCACAGGTATATGGGATCTACAGTTTAACGCCGGATCCGAACGCCAATTTTTTTTTTTTTTGGGGGGGGGGGTTCTACTAGGCAGGATACCTCTCGCTGGGTTGCCATTACCTTGCGAGCGGGAACGGTCATAAATGGTCATATCTAAATCAGATGGCCCCTGGCGGGAACTGAACCTGCGCCGACAGCGTAGCAGCGTCACACGCTAGCCACTACCCACGACCGCTCCTCAGGTATAGAAGAGGTTGTAAAATACCATCTTGGATTTACTTTGATTGCACACTAATTGCTCACTCAAGAAATTCTTTCCGCCCTCACAAGTATAATTTTTTACCTACATACTTACTTATTATAATATTTATATATTATAATAAATATTTATATTATACATTTACTTAAATATCATTATGTAAGTAGAGTTTATATAAATTATAATACAGTAATTTTTGTAAATTGTAATTACACAGTGATTCAAAATTGCATGGCAATCTCTTGGGACCTGATTCTATAGCTAAAAATGAGAAAAAAATCCATCTAAACATAGGTCCGAAAACAATTTGTTAGCGAGTTACGGCTTGCAAACCAATTCGCCCTGATTTCTGCTCCCATGGTAAAATGATGCCATACTGAAATTCTTGGAGTATAAAGTGAAGGGTAAATTTAGTGGTTTCTTATGGTTTCTGATCTGAAAAATTGAATAAAAGATATCCTAGAGCTCTATCTCAATTATTTTCTACGAAAACTGTAAAAAAACAAAACATTGGAGTCAAAAAAACACTTTTTTAGATTTGGGATAAAATAACTTTGTTAATTTGCCAGTAAACAAATACAAATTTCTAACTAACTGTGTAGAGAATTTAATTATGAGAAAATTGATGTGTATAAAGTATATTAAAAGTAAATACAAATGTGAAAATTTTGACTTTAATTAAAAACAAAACAGACCAAAAAAGTATCGCCCTGATTCTTATTTTTAGCTATAGAATCAGCTCCCAAGAGACTGCCGTACAATTTTGAATCATCCTATATATAAATATTATATTTTATGTATATTTATATAAAAATAATAAAATAATTGCACTTTATATAATTTATAACTTATTATAATTTATTATTGAATTGTACAGGTATTCACACTTTCCACCAATTGCATGTTTGATCATTGCTAGAGACATATTTACGAGTTTTATCCAAGTCACTTGTACGAATAGACAAACTAACCTTTTCAGTCCGCCTTATGACTTTTTTTATATTGAAGCATATCCTTTGAAACGTCTCATCAATATAAAAAAAGAAGTCACATGGCAGACTGAAAAATGTTAGTTTATCATTGCTAGCGACTCAAAATTATACAACCTTTCTTCAATTTTCTTTGCTTGTAGCCATAATAGAATTTAATGTGGATGAACAGTCCCTAATTATTAGCTATCATCTACTCACTTCTTATTGATGCTTTTATTCATTACTTTCAAAATGCTTAACATCTCAGCAATCATAAACACTTTCTTTCTTCACTCATGTTCACTGTCTGCACGTTAAATCGACTAGAAGCAGGGGTAGTTAAGCACTCTACTTAATAAGCAATGAACAAATACTGTATGTTTCTCAAATTCTTAAGCTAATCTTCAAATCTCTACTAACACAGCTGTCCGCAATGAGTATGGTTTCTAAGAAAACTATAATTTGTGCCAAACATCTATGTTCAGACATTTATTTTTTTGTAACGTATGTGACATAAACCATCACTAATGTCTAACTATACAAATGTTTTGTACTTCTAGCAACTTAAAAACATGATTGTATAAGAATAAAAGAGAAAAACAAAAAATGTATACTTGAAATAAAACAAGACAGGAGTGCAGAAATTTAGCCAGGGAAAATATGAGTACACGTAAAAAATTGTACAAATGTAAAATATGTAAAAAAAAGTTTTATTGTACTTACTTTGTGGTACTGCAAGTTTGTTCCTTGACAGACTTTTTGCTTGATTCTTCATTGTACTTAAAAGTTCCTCAAACCATTCAGTACTCTCCTAAAACAGAATATTTTTTTGTAATTTTTCATTCTTTCTTGTGAAGATCTCAATTATTAGTCAGCTTCTCGAGCTGCAAAACTTGCACCAGCATTGTAATTAAATATATTTATTTAAGGAGATTTCAATATTAGACAATTTTTCAATTATCTGAAAAATTATTAAAACCCCAGTTACTGTATTTTTTAAACAAAATAACTGTAAATCAGACAATCATACTATACACTAAAAACTCCAACATATTTCATCGCTTTTTTAGTTAAATTTATAACCAAAATAACTAAGTGACAAATAATTTAGTACTACCTTTTAAGTTTATGCATGTTTCCATATATAGTCCTTTCAATCAGTTCCAAAGGCCCACATCTAATACATTTCACAAATATACAAAACTGTACAGTTGGAAGTCGATACAAAATTTGCAATGTGTTGAAAAATTATAATAATCTGTCAAATTATTAAAGATGCCAAGTTTGTATTTTAAATAAAATTCCTCACAACTAGACTTCGTAAACAGTTAAACAAATTTCTTAAAATTCTGAATTTTATTATTGCCCCAGGTGCTCATAAAATTAAAAAAAAAATCATAGTAAATGTTACATTTGGATTTGAGTTAAATGTCCTTTAGTCTAGCACCCAGCTGGATTTTTACAATTTTTTGATCCTCCTTTTTGGTCCCTGTCGTCCTAAAATTTGAAATTTTCAAAAATGAACAATTTACTCAGATTTTGGTATTTTGGTTATAATCTCCTTTAATTTGATATGCAATATTTGTGATTTTTTTAACAATTTGCTTCCCCTATTTTTGGCAAAATCTGCCAAGTTTTATGCAAAATCAGTTGATGCATTCAAAAGCTATTGTAAAATATACCCCAAACAGGTAGACAAATGCCAAATAGACTGAGACCTCGCTCTGCTTATTCAATTACTCATGCCATAACCTAATAGTAACCATACAATCTCCGTACCATCCAAATAAAAAAAAAATTACATTTGTTCTTTGGCAGTCACAAAAGCTGAGATTTTTTGTATTTTGATGTGTATGACAGGGCTAAAGAAAATGCAGTCACAAAAATTAATATATTTTTATTGACTCTGAAAAAAAAATTGAAAAATGTCACAAAACAGACTTATATATTTCTATACAAGCTTACGCTGAATACTTTAGACACACTCTTTTCTTGCAAATGATAGTATTTCTTCTGAAAACGAATGCAAAAATTTGCATAACTAGTTACACCAAGTTGCTATTTTGTATATATTTGTTTTCATTTTTAATATCTTCAAATAAATACACTGCAAGTAGGTTATTTTCACCTGATGTACGTTTCACAGAAATTATTCTGTATCTTCAGAGGTTTGTTTGAATTGTAACTGAATGTTTCGCTTACAATATAGTTAACGGATAATCGATTTTACTTTGATTCTTTTTTCGATTGTTGTAATGTTTGTCGTCACCTATTTATTATATATTTAATGTTTTATTTTATTATTGTAATAAATGTATGATTTTAAATAAATTATCTTTTGTTTTCATTTGAATGTGTTCTTTAATTAGTTTATTATTATTGTGTTTGTAAATATTAAGATTTCCCCAGATATTCATTTTGTTACCTTTTTGTACGTTTTTAATTAATTAGACATTTTGAATGTCTGGAAATTTATGTTTATTATTTAAACAGTGTGTGACTAAATTAGATTTGTAAATATTAGGTTTTAAAAACACACTGCGATGTTGAATGAATCTCTCGGACAGCTTTTTCTTCGTCTGGCCTATGTAGAATTTATTGCAACTCAATTTTTATTATGAATGGTGAATTTGATTTTAGGAAATTTAGTTGAATTTCTTTTTTTTTTGCAAACTAGTCTTCTATAGAAGCACTTAAAAAATTTAATGATTTTTGTTCATGTAAACTACTAATTTGAAAAAAAAACTGAGTTGGAAATTTGTATAGTAACAACAACCAGGGCAAAAATAATTTCCTGAGTAATGCAATAAAAGTAAACCCAAGAAAAACAAGGATTTTTCAACTTTCTTGTACAACTTTCAGTGTACGTGATACACTTGTCTCCTCAGTCATCGTTCTAAGGACGTTTTTGAAACTATGCCCTTAAAAATGTAATAGTTGACAATTCACACACACACACACACACACCAAGTACATATGAGTACAAAAAATGAGTACTATACCACATGAAATCAACCAGTGTATTGGCAGTTGTCAGAGAGAGAGAGAGAGAGAGAGAGAGAGAGAGAGAGAGAGAGAGAGAGAGAGAGAGAGAGAGAGAGAGAGAGAGAGAGAGAGAGAGAGAGAGAGAGAGTCAATTCCTTACATATTTCCCTCCCAATGTGAATCACTACTGTCAGCAGTATTAATGTTAAATTATCCACAACAATATATATATATATATATATATATATATTGTAATCAGACGAGTACGAGCGTCTCATTATTTTCACACAATGTAAGCCTATTTGTTGCTATGAACGGGTATGTTCCCCTATCTTTACTCTCTTAGGTCGTTTTAATTTACTTAATTATTTAAATATCTGAGATATTTGGAGTTGTGGGATATAGTGATTTACTTAACTAATGTTAACTTATCTCTCTAACAAATATCAGTGTTAGTGTACTTGAAACTTAAATAATTAATGTGTTATTCTGTAATTTCGTTCAACCCTATTATACCTTGAAGAGAATTATGTATAATTTTGTATTTTTACGCTCTCTCTTTGGTGTCGGAGAATCCCGCTATAAGGGCTGTAGTACCGGAGCAACGAAACTTAGAGGTTATTTCACTGTTTATGTTAACCAATTATTCTATACTTAGTCAGTTACTTTTTTATTCCCAACTCATTAAATCATACTCCAAATGACAAGATTTTGCAACTATACAAAGGTTCTTTATTTGTTTACTTCTTCAACATTGAATAAGATATGTTCTAACTGGCATACACATAGGCTATAAATTGCGTGAATCGATTATTGATCAGTCCGATACTTTATTTAGATTCGGTTATATAATGTGTTTTAATTTATAATTAACTTAATTCAGGGTGTGAAGGTTCTTGTAACTGTGGGGAAGATTAAAAATACATAGATAAGAATGCAGGATTTACAAATTTGATGTGTTGTGTAGTTAATATTATTATATAATAATAATTTACCAGACTAAAACGAAGCAAATCGTGTAGGCGGTTGATTGATAACTTTACTGTTCTGGATGATTATGCTGTACAATATTCTTTCTTCGGTTTAATAAAATGGAATTCTTGTCCTGTCCACCTCGGAAATACAGCTCTCTGGATTGATTTTGATTTACAGCCCGATTGATGCTCCTTCTGCAATTTCTGGATCCAAATACGTTCTTCTCTCGGTTGAAGCAATTAGTGATGTTCCGTGTATTTATAAGGTTATGATTTCCAGTGTAGTGTATATTATTGGTTGTGATACAGTTAATTCTTTATATTGGGTTTAATATATTATCAACTCCTTTCGGATATGGGACAATTCAAGTCCTTCCTTGTAGAACCCAGTTATTTATTTTTTATTGTGCTATCATACTATAGCCTCGTTTGGTTAAACTGTACTGGCATAAGTCAATGAGATTATCTTTAGTATTTTGGTGTTTTATAATAGTATCAAATATTTTAGTATATATTCCAATAATATTAGACAGTTCTTAGGTTTTTTAATCTCATCACATTCAGATCATAAAAAGCAATAATTGAAAATCAACAACTTCTTCATTTCCTGTAGTCCATAGCAACCCACTATTTTTCTTCCTTCTACATGTTTTGTATATAGTGTTTATTTCATATATTTTTTGTCTATTCCTTATTAATTTGCTATCATATCGGAATATAACTTTACCGATAATTGGTTTATTATTTTCTACACATATTCTGCTGGTTTTTTGATATGAGCCTGTTTCTTTTATATTTACTACCTTTTCGATATCAAACGTTATCAATCGATATCATGGCATTGTGGCATTATCATAATTTGTATAAATTGACATGGTTTATTATATATTATTACTAATTTAATGTTTTTTCCTAGCTCTTCGAACCGTATTCATTAATTATTATTAATTTATGTACCTAACCTTTATGTTATGAGTGGTTATATAGTGTTTTTGGCTGTTAGGCCTTTTATTGTATACGGACCTACCTGTGTTTATAACTGGTAAACAACTATAGCCCTTTTACATAAATTCATACATATAATCAAATCTTAACTATTAACATTTACATAAACAATTATTCTTTTCATATCTAATGACAATTTTATCTTGATCTATGGATCACATATAAGACAATTGAAATCTATTAACGCTAACTAGCTGCTTCACACATCATTCTACAACAGTAATTGAATAATACATCTTGTTTCATTACCTTTCATTAACTCAACAAGTAATTGGTATAACATAACATAAACTTTATCATAACATTCGTTGTCACAAAATAATATCATTTAATTCAGAATCCTTACTTGCTATTGCTATAAGGTAAATTATTGTTTCATTTTTGTTTACTTTCATGGTCGTTTACTTTGACAATTTCTGTACTATTCTACTTCTTACATTTCTCATCAGTATCACATTGATTTACTTTTCACTGAACACAGATCATTAACTATTATCTAACTTACAGGTTTGTTTATTCTCGTTATTTCTACCTTGCATCCTTATTTATCTTTATCTATAATTATAAATGTAATTATTAGACTTTTGTTTTATCATGGGGTTAGATATTGACTTGTTTATTATTTTGTTAATATAATATTTATGTATTTCAATCACTTTCTGCTACAGTCCGTTTCTTGATGTATATAATATTGTAATACTTATAACTAATTTACCTCAAGATATACTTTTTTCCTTTAGGAACATGTTTCGGGAGATCTTGTTCAGATACCACAACCACACACAATAATGCAACTTTGAAGGACCAAAGACCAACAAACTACCTTAATAACATCCAGAAGCCAACACACAAATACTTCACCAGAAACAAGATGGCGAAGGCTGAAGATGGGAGAACAAGATCTCCCGAAACATGTTCCTAAAGGAAAAAAGTATATCTTGAGGTAAATTAGTTATAAGTATTATAGTAATATTTATGTAACATGGATGCCAGCATTTCTGTTGCGTTACATATGCTCCCCCTCCTAAAAAAGTTTAGTTTACCTGAATGAAGTTTAGGTCAAATAAACTTGTCTTTTTCACATGCCTTTTCTTCATCTCAATATTAATGGTTGACGATGGGATTCTCACTGTAACTTCATTAGACTAGTATTAATAATTCTTTATTTAATAACATTTCATCACTTTAATTAACATTCTTGATCATTCTTAATTCTGTAAACAGTATTTGTTGATAGTTGGCTACAATATTCAATGATACTTTAGGTTCACATCTCTTCTACTTATAATTACTGTAATCACTGTATTTCTCAATTATTCTTCTGTCATCTAATTTCTTTCTGTTTTCTTCGTCCTACTCTTCTGGAAACTGAGGTCATTCTTGCAACTATTCTAATATTCCTTAAATATTTAATTTCCCTAATAATCCCTAATATGTGCGTTGGTACAGTTCAGAGAGGCACTGTTTGGCTTCATACTCTGCTGCCCACACCACACCTTAATATAGTACTGCTGGAATTCATCTACAGTCAGCTATAAATATAATAATCTCCTTAATTACTTAATAATAAATATTTGGGAAAAATTTTTTTTCTTTGTTGCTTTTATATTTCTTTATTACAATCCTTCATACTTTGTGATCCCATTTTAGTTTCCTTAAACATTCTTTGATATTTAATTTGACAGTTATCATTTGTAATTATTTTTGTTTTTCTTTCTTGTTGTGATTATAATGCTAAGTATCTTCTTCATTTGTTTTTCTGATCTCAATATTTTCTAAATAGTTATTGTTTGATTATCATTATAACTGTGTTTCTGACTAGATACAGTCCTTAGCTCAACTATTATTTTTCTTATCGTATTTCATTATTTTGGCTGTTTATATTTCAATGAATTATGTTCATAAATATTTTTTTTTCGTTTTCCTTAATATTACATTGGTTACATTCAATCGTTTACTGAAGTTGTTTCCTTCACTTGGCAATGCGGTATGTATTTTAGGTCATATGATTTTATTTATTTATTTTTTTTTTTTGCATGGGTAGATTTGAGTAAAAACTTTTATTTTGCGGTTTCATTATTCATTATTCACACTATTTCTTTGTAGACGTTTAGTAATAATTCTCGCTTTCTTCTGTAATCTTGGGGTTTGTTATTAACTCTTCTTAATACCTTCTTCATAACTATATTTTAATTCAGACTTACTTCATTTTGAATGACATTTTTTCTTTTATTTATTTTATTGTTCAAAAAATTCTCTTTTATTTACAAGTGTTTTCTCTTCAAAATTGGTAATAAGTTGTTCTTATTGTATTTTAGAATTTAGTGGTTTTATTCAAATTCAAATTCGTTTAAATTCCAAGTATTTTCTCTTCAAAATCGATAAGTTGTTCTTATTGTATTTTAGAATTTAGTGGTAATATTTCTTTTTGAATTTAGTAAAAATTTTTTTTTTTTTTTTACTAAATTCGTTTTATATATAATAGTTATTTCAAATAATTTTTTGGTAAGCTGGTCTTACTGTCTTTTAGAAGTTTGCTGTTACATATATGATTTCGTTATTACTATTACTGTTTACATGTTTCTTATCCTCTTCCAATAAATCTTCTCTGATATTCTTTAAATAGTGGTTATTAATTATAGTTATGGTATTATTATTCTTAATTTTGTTTACAAGTCGTTGTTCCCCAAGATTACGGTTCAGTGAAGGGTATTCATCATTTTTCACTGCCTCTATCAGTTTAAATGAGGGCTTACCCCCTCTTCTCTATTTTCATTTGGATTATTATGTTGATTTAGTACAGTTTCGGTGCGATCCTCCGTATTAGGTTCCGCTATCCTATAATTTCTTTCAGGTGGATAGTTGTCTTCACGCCGGGACTGGTCATAATGATTGTCATATCGGTGGCTCCTTGGGTAATACCGTCGCTGATTACCTTGAGGCCTGGAGTAAATATAATTAACGTTATGCCTATAATTATTGGGTCGTCTGTCCCCATCTCCTCTATTATTGCGACTATCGCGGTAATTATAAGTATTATTGCCACGATAATTATAGTTCCTGGAATTATTATTCGCATTTTCATTTTGGGTTCTATTGGCATTAACGTTCTGCGCAGGTCGATTGTGATCATTATTATGAGAATTGGTTGGTGACTCGTTATTATTATACTTCTGATATTTATAATTTAACATCCTATTTCTTTGGTATTCGTTCTCGTGCTCATAATTCTCAAGGAATTTGGCCATGGCTGAAATCGTTTTGATTTGGCTACACACACGTGCATTTTTTATCCCTTCCTCATAATGGTAGGATAGTTGTATCACCAAACATTCTTCGGGAATTCTGGGCTCTAAGTTCTGTGCCATACATACTTTTCCTAGAAAGTATGAAGTAGGAGACTGGCCTATGTTTGTTTCGTATCGACCGTTACTCAAATTATTTCTAATCATGTTCTGGGTCGATTCAGACCAATATTTCTCTTTAAATTGTTTTTTGAACTCGGTCATGTCCAGTATATCCGGGCGCACCGCTGTCCACCAATTATCATAGGTATCTTTAAATGTCTCATCAATCATACTGCGTATAATACTCCAGCGATTTTCTCTATTTTTTGCAATCATCTCTTCCAACCTCATTAAAAATTCCATCGGATTGCGCTTGTAATTACGAAAATTAATCGACTCCCGGTTCTCGTGGTTATTTGTATGACTATGTTGGCATGTCCTATCCCGCCATGCATCTACTTCTTCTTGCAACTGTAATTCACGTCTACTAATTTCCTCTATTTTACTTTTACTGGTATTAATTTGACCTTCCATACTGTTTAAATTGCCGTATACTCTTTCGAGTCGTTCACCCATGTCTGTCTGTATTTGCGTAATCCCTTCCTTATTCTCCTCCCGTACCTGATGTACTTCGTTTTTAATTTGCTCATATTTTCCGACAGTTTCCTGTTGGATTCCTTCGACCATTGTTTTACTCTCAATTTTTATGTCATTAATTTTATTTTGTAGTTCTTCATGAACCTGTACTATTGTTTCGTTAGTTTTTTCTAACCCTTCATTTGTTTTGGCTATTTCTAATTTTCTTTCCTCATTATTTTGATCCACCTTCTGGTTAACTGTCACATGAAGATTCTCAATTTTTTCATTAATCTGCCTTAAATTCTCTTCATGTATTTGTAGGATGTCTTCCTTCATTTGTTTTACACCCTCATCATTCCTATCTAACCTTTCGTGAATTTGGTTTAATCTTTCGTTCATTTGTTTTGAGGTTTCTTTAATTTCCTCATTTGTTTTCCTAAAATTCTCCTTGTTTTCCTCATTTGTTTTGTCGTATTTTTCCTCCTGTTTCCTAAATTGTTCCCTTAAGTTTTCCTTATTTTCCTCATTCATTTGTCTATTGCTTTCCATTATAATCCTCAACAGCTCCTGCATACTCATGTCTTCCTTTTTGTTGGATTTATCTGGTTGGTCCCCTTGGGCAACTTCTTCAATTATTTCCTTTTCCTTGTCCGTAATTATTTCAGTTTCCGTCATTTCGTCTGTCTGTTGTTCCATTTCACTATCTGTTATTATTTCTATTTCCTGTTCTTGTTCACCTACTTCCTTCTCCATTTCTTCTGCCCTTACCTTTGATCTACCTCTGGTATGCATGTTTATTCTCCCACAGTTGCCTGCTCTGGTTAAGTAATGTTATTATAATTATACTTACTTAACTTAAGCCCTACACTGGTTGAGCGCCAATTTGTAATCAGACAAGTACGAGCGTCTCGTTATTTTCACACAATGTAAGCCTATTCGTTGCTATGAACGGGTATGTTCCCCTATCTTTACTCTCTTAGGTCGTTTTAATTTACTTAATTATTTAAATATCTGAGATATTTGGAGTTGTGGGATATAGTGATTTAATTAACTAATGTTAACTTATCTCTCTAACAAATATCAGTGTTAGTGTACTTGAAACTTAAATAATTAATGTGTTATTCTGTAATTTCGTTCAACCCTATTATACCTTGAAGAGAATTATGTATAATTTTGTATTTTTACGCTCTCTCTTTGGTGTCGGAGAATTCCGCTATAAGCGCTGTAGTACCGGAGCAACGAAACTTAGAAGTTATTTCACTGTTTATGTTAACCAATTATTCTATACTTAGTCAGTTACTTTTTTATTCCCAACTCATTAAATCATACTCCAAATGACAAGATTTTGCAACTATACAAAGGTTCTTTATTTGTTTACTTCTTCAACATTGAATAAGATATGTTCTAACTGGCATACACATAGGCTATAGATTGCGTGAATCGATTATTGATCAGTCCGATACTTTATTTAGATTCGGTTATATGTGTTTTAATTTGTAATTAACTTAATTCAGGGTGTGAAGGTTCTTGTAACTGTGGGGAAGATTAAAAATACATAGATAAGAATGCAGGATTTACAAATTTGATGTGTTGTGTAGTTAATATGATTATATAATAATAATTTACCAGACTAGAAAGAAGCAAATCGTGTAGGCGGTTGATTGATAACTTTACTGTTCTGGATGATTATGCCGTACAATATTCTTTCTTCGGTTTAATAAAATGGAATTCTTGTCCTGTCCACCTCGGAAATACAGCTCTCTGGATTGATTTTGATTTACAGCCCGATTGATGCTCCTTCTGCAATTTCTGGATCCAAATACGTTCTTCTCTCGGTTGAAGCAATTAGTGATGTTCCGTGTATTTATAAGGTTATTCTTGGATTTCGTTGTCCATGACGTGTCCGTTACTTAACTAAATATCACTATAATATTGACGACTCGGAACACTAAGTTTTTTATAAGTAAAAACGTAAAGTTTTACCTTACAGCCTAAACCGGCTTTCACCTATAGAAGGCTTCATCAGAGGCTGTCGTTAGTAGCGCTGCTCGTCTTGTTGTTGGCGACGAGATAGTGTTTCAAAAGATTGAAGCTGTGTGTGTGTGTGTGTGTGGTGAGATGTGTTCGAATAATGCGTGCGATTTGAATTGTGTCTGTTCGTTTAGGATGTTGTTTTTATTTGTTTTTGTGTGTTTGTATATTTCTAATTGTTCTAGAGTGTCTAGTTTTCGGCCTTTTGTGTGTACGTGTAGTATGTTCATGTTATTGTCGATGTTTTTATATGTGTGGTTTGCTTCAATGAGGTGGTTTGCGAAGGTAGATTCTGTAGTGGTGTGGAGTGCTTTTGTGTGTTCAATGTATCTCTGTTTGAAGCTACGTCCTGTCTGGCCTATGTAGAATTTACTGCAATTTGAACAATTTAGTTTATATACACCGGGTAGATCGAATTTGTTTTGTGCTTTGGGCATGCGTTTTGATAGTGTGTGTTCTGTTTTGTTAGTAGTTTTGTAAGCGATTCTGTATCCTGCTTTTTTGAATTTGTGGGCAATTTTTTCTGTTTGTTTGTTGATGTCTGTTAGTGTTATGAATTTGTTGTTTTCTGTCTTTGTCTGTTGTTTGTTTTGTGTTTTGTGTAGGAGTTTACTGACTATTGTTCTGTCATAACCGTTAGATTCTGCTAGATATTTTATCGTGTTTAGTTCGTCTTTGTAGTCTATTTCATCTAAGGGGATGTTGTTAAGTCTATGTATCATGGTTCTAAAAGCAGCTAGTTTGTGTTGTATTGGGTGATTGGAGGTGTTGTGTATTAGTGTGTCAGTTGTAGTTGGTTTTCTGTATATACTGAATTTGTGCCTGTGTTCTAATTTTGTGATGGAGAGGTCTAAAAAGTTTATGGTATTGTTGTGTTCGTATTCGGCAGTGAAGGTTATGTTTTTATGTATTTTGTTTATGTGCGTTAGTAACTGTTCACATTGTCTTTTGTTTCCCCTGTATAGTATTAGAATGTCATCAACGTATCTATGCCAATATAGTATTTTATGTGAGTGTCTGTCATTGTTTGTGAGTATTTTTGTTTTTTCTAAGTGTTGGAGGAAGACTTCTGCTAGAATGCTGGATATGGGGGACCCCATAGGTAGGCCATCGTTCTGTGTGTAGTATTTATTGTTATAAGTAAAGTAGTTTTGTTTTGTGATAATGTTCAGAGTTTCTGTTATTTCATTGATAAGTTCGTCTGGTGTGTTGTTCTGTTTGAGTTTATTTTGTAGGATGGTGATTGTTTCAGAGATGGGGATGTTTGTGTACAGGTTTTTAATGTCAAAGGAGGCTAATGTGGCGTTATGGGGGATGTGTATGTCTTTTATTTTTGTTACTAGGTCAGTGTTGTTTTTTACTGCAATGTTGTTGTCTATTTGTGTGTGTTGTCTAATAATTTTGTCTAGATATTTTGCCAGTTTGTGTGCCAGTCTAATACACAACACCTCCAATCACCCAATACAACACAAACTAGCTGCTTTTAGAACCATGATACATAGGCTTAACAACATCCCCTTAGATGAAATAGACTACAAAGACGAACTAAACACGATAAAATATCTAGCAGAATCTAACGGTTATGACAGAACAACAGTCAGTAAACTCCTACACAAAACACAAAACAAACAACAGACAAAGACAGAAAACAACAAATTCATAACACTAACATACATCAACAAACAAACAGAAAAAATTGCCCACAAATTCAAAAAAGCAGGATACAGAATCGCTTACAAAACTACTAACAAAACAGAACACACACTATCAAAACGCATGCCCAAAGCACAAAACAAATTCGATCTACCCGGTGTATATAAACTAAATTGTTCAAATTGCAGTAAATTCTACATAGGCCAGACAGGACGTAGCTTCAAACAGAGATACATTGAACACACAAAAGCACTCCACACCACTACAGAATCTACCTTCGCAAACCACCTCATTGAAGCAAACCACAAATATAAAAACATCGACAATAACATGAACATACTACACGTACACACAAAAGGCCGAAAACTAGACACTCTAGAACAATTAGAAATATACAAACACACAAAAACAAATAAAAACGACATCCTAAACGAACAGACACAATTCAAATCGCACGCATTATTCGAACACATCTCACCACACACACACACACACAGCTTCAATCTTTCGAAACACTATCTCGTCGCCAACAACAAGACGAGCAGCGCTACTAACGACAGCCTCTGATGAAGCCTTCTATAGGTGAAAGCCGGTTTAGGCTGTAAGGTAAAACTTTACGTTTTTACTTATAAAAAACTTAGTGTTCCGAGTCGTCAATATTATAGTGATATTTATAAGGTTATGATTTCCAGTGTAGTGTATATTATTGGTTGTGATACAGTTAATTCTTTATATTGGGTTTAATATATTATCAACTCCTTTCGGATATGGGACAATTCAAGTCCTTCCTTGTAGAACCCAGTTATTTATTTTTTATTGTGCTATCATACTATAGCCTCGTTTGGTTAAACTGTACTGGCGTAAGTCAATGAGATTATCTTTAGTATTTTGGTGTTTTATAATAGTATCAAATACTTTAGTATATATTCCAATAATATTAGACAGTTCTTAGGTTTTTTAATCTCATCACATTCAGATCATAAAAAGCAATAATTGAAAATCAACAACTTCTTCATTTCCTGTAGTCCATAGCAACCCACTATTTTTCTTCCTTCTACATGTTTTGTATATAGTGTTTATTTCATATATTTTTTGTCTATTCCTTATTAATTTGCTATCATATCGGAATATAACTTTACCGATAATTGGTTTATTATTTTCTACACATATTCTGCTGGTTTTTTGATATGAGCCTGTTTCTTTTATATTTACTACCTTTTCGATATCAAACGTTATCAATCGATATCATGGCATTGTGGCATTATCATAATTTGTATAAATTGACATGGTTTATTATATATTATTACTAATTTAATGTTTTTTCCTAGCTCTTCGAACCGTATTCATTAATTATTATTAATTTATGTACCTAACCTTTATGTTATGAGTGGTTATATAGTGTTTTTGGCTGTTAGGCCTTTTATTGTATACGGACCTACCTGTGTTTATAACTGGTAAACAACTATAGCCCTTTTACATAAATTCATACATATAATCAAATCTTAACTATTAACATTTACATAAACAATTATTCTTTTCATATCTAATGACAATTTTATCTTGATCTATGGATCACATATAAGACAATTGAAATCTATTAACGCTAACTAGCTGCTTCACACATCATTCTACAACAGTAATTGAATAATACATCTTGTTTCATTACCTTTCATTAACTCAACAAGTAATTGGTATAACATAACATAAACTTTATCATAACATTCGTTGTCACAAAATAATATCATTTAATTCAGAATCCTTACTTGCTATTGCTATAAGGTAAATTATTGTTTCATTTTTGTTTACTTTCATGGTCGTTTACTTTGACAATTTCTGTACTATTCTACTTCTTACATTTCTCATCAGTATCACATTGATTTATTTTTCACTGAACACTGATCATTATCTATTATCTAACTTACAGGTTTGTTTATTCTCGTTATTTCTACCTTGCATCCTTATTTATCTTTATCTATAATTATAAATGTAATTATTAGACTTTTGTTTTATCATGGGGTTAGATATTGACTTGTTTATTATTTTGTTAATATAATATTTATGTAACATGGATGCCAGCATTTCTGTTGCGTTACAATATATATATATATATATTTCAATCACTTTCTGCTACAGTCCGTTTCTTGATGTATATAATACTATAATACTTATAACTAATTTACCTCAAGATAAATTTTTCCTTTAGGAACATGTTTCGGGAGATCCTGTTCTCCCATCGTCAGCCTTCGCCATCTTGCTTCTGGTGCAGTATTTGTGTGTTTATGTGTATATGTATATGTGTGTGTTGACAACATCCAGAAGCCAACACACAAATACTGCACCAGAAGCAAGATGGCGAAGGCTGAAGATGGGAGAACAGGATCTCCCGAAACATGTTCCTAAAGGAAAAAATATATCTTGAGGTAAATTAGTTATAAGTATTATAGTAATATATATATATATATATATATATAAAATGTTGTCAAGTGGCCATAGCTTATCTTCTTCTGGCTCAACATAATGATGCCACTAAGGTGCAATTATTTTATTTACTGTCTTATCAATTGTTTAGTATCAGACAGGTTATAAGTTATGCTGTGATTAGCAAAATCCTTTCAATTAGCTCCATATTAATTCAGTAGAATTGAAAACACAGTGAAACACATTAAAATGGTGTGCCCCAATTTTCGTCCAGCATCATCTATTACAAACGTTTAAACTTTTAAAGCTTAAATAGGAGGGTCAGCTGGAGAATGATTCAACACAGCCAACATGGACAGATTTACTGGTATAGGCGTTATGGAATTATTGGACCTTTGGCTTAAGTCAGTCCACTTTCAGTTTAAAGATAGGTTTTTTACTCTCAGAGAGAAGGACTGCCGAAGGCCTCATCACTACCCACTGCATGTATTATAATTAAATTTTTAACAAATGAAAATGTTACACCAAGTAAAATTTTGCAAAAATTAGACTCACAATTTGGTAATGAGACATTATCAAAAACACAAGTGCATAGCATAAGTCCTCTTCTAGCAGCTGAAATTTTGTGCAAAATTTGACTTATCTGCATTGGCCCAAAACCAGCATAATGCTTGAAAAAATTAATGAAGTTCACAACATCAGTAAAGGTGACCAATGAGTAACAGTAGATCAAATAAGTAAAAAAATTGGAATAAGCCACAGCACTGTGTAATCCATTATTAAAAAATCGGTATGGAGAACCATACATGACTTCCATGTCCTAAAATTTATATTTAAATCATTTAAATATTAATTAAACAAGTGGATGCTTGAGTTCTGAAGAAATTACATATCAGCTAAAATGGTACCACCGTGTCAGGTGGATTAAGACTATCCTCAACCTTCCTGAGGAAGGACTGTACTTTTAAATAAAATGTCTGTAGGTCAAACGAAGAGCTAGCTAAAGGTAGCTGCGATCTGATTCCTGTAATGAAATTGTACTCTCGCTGCGAGGGACCGAGGGATGTCTACAGTGTTATCAAAGTCTTTCCTGTCAATAGTATACTAGTCATTTTTCTTTTTTAAAATCGAGTCTTGATTTCTTTCTTTCCGATTGTCTTCTGATCTCCTGAATGACTATTCTTTTCACCCGTATAATTATAAATTACTCAGCAAAACATTTCTTCCTTAATACGTTTGTGTCTCCTGTTTAACACCCACCATTCTGATCCATGTCATAACGCTATATTCCACACTGGCTAGTAAATAACTAGCCATCAGGGAGGTCAAAATATTTTCAAGGAGGAGCAAACAATTTTCCAAAGGAGAAAAAAAATTATTTATATATTTTTCATACATAAACACATGCACATATTTGTTTATAATTCTCATATCACAATAGAAATAAGTACACAGATTGTATTAATTGCTTTAATACAACAACACTGCCCAGCGATCCACAGGAAGCAAACCGATGTCCATCTTTTCGGTTGCACGCGTTGTGTTGGTGTGGGTTTCGGAACTTTCCATTTAAAAACCGTGCAAACATAAGGAAATAAACATGAGTGAGGCCAGAAATAATGCAAATTGTGTGTGTGTGTGTGTGTGTGTTGTGTGTGTTGCCTGCCTTTTTATTGTGGTATTCATAATAATAATATCGGTATGGAGAACCATACATGAATTCCATGTTCTAAGATTTATATTTAAAATCATTTACGAAATGAAATGTTTCCATAGAAACTACTTCTTTCCACTTATTGCTTCAGCCTTAACCACAGTACTGTGGTCACTAACGTATACCACCACACGTTATCGCACTCGATTTTCACTGATGATGGCAGTCAACGGCACTGCCGAAATGTCTGGTTTTGCAGAAAACATTGGACTACGGCCAAACAGCCCGGGAATGAATTTTAACAAACTACTACTTTGTTGCCGATAACGTAGTACACATATAAAAATTATCCCCTTCCCCTTCAACTATAATTTTCATTTATAGAAAATTACCCCCACCCCGTTCAACTAGCCTCTTCATTTATAGATATTTCATCTACGTTTCTACAGTAGATTATTAACATCTTCTTAACAGAATACTTTATTTATCAAAATTAAGTACTTTATTATTGTTAAAACAAAAAATGTTTCCGGTAAACAGCCCTTTCCTCGTAACAGATCTTCACCAAAATCAATAGGCCTTGAATCTTCTACAACTCAGGCACATATGTAAAAAATTATTTGATTCTGTTTGAATTTACGGCAGTTATCGTTCGTCATGAAAATATTTCTCTTGTTACAACATAAAATGTTGCACGTAAATTACCCCTTTCCCTTAACCAATCTTCACCAAAATCAACAGGCCTTGAGTTCTCTACAAGTTAGGGATGTATGCAAACACTTATTTGATTATGTTTGAATTTATGGCAGTTATCGTTCGTCATAGAAAAAATTAACCTTGTTATCACATAAAACGCTGCAGGTAAACTACCCCTTTCTCTTAACTGATCATCACCAAAATCAATAGGTCTTGAGTCCTCTACAATTCAGGGATGCATGAAAAACATTATTTGATTCTGTTTGAATGTGCAGCAGTTATCGTTCGTCATAGAAACAATTACTCTTGTTAAAACATTAAAGGTGGCAGGTAAAGGTAAACTACCCCTTTCCCTTAACCGATCTTCATCAAAATCAATAGGCATTCAGATCTTTACAATTCAGGAAGTATGCAAAAAATTATTTGATTCTCTTTGAATTTACAGCAGTTATCGTTCGTCATAGAAAAAATTACCCTTGTTAAAACATAAAATGTTGTAGGTAAACTACCCCTTTCCCTACACCGATCTTCAACAAAATCAACAGACCTTGAGTTCTGTATAATTCAAAAAGGTATGCAAAAAAGTAGTTGATTCTGTTTGAATTTACGGCAGTTATCGTTCGTCATAGAAAAAATTACCCTTGTTAAAACATGAAATATTGCAGGTAAACTACCCCTTTCCCTCACCCGATCTTCACCAAAACCAACAGGTCTTGAGAACTCTATAATTCAGGGACGTATGCGAAACATTATTTGATTCTGTTTGAATTTGCAGCTGTTATCGTTTGCCATAGAAAAAAATCGGTATGGAGAACCATACATGACTTCCATGTTCTAAGATTTATATTTAAAATCATATTCGAAATGAAATATTTCCATAGAAACTACTTATACTTATATATATATATATATAAAAGACTGAATGAAATATGGTCAAAGACCATACCCTGACTTAAGGTTGTTCGATAGTTCATATGTTTGAGAAGGACCTCAAGTAAAAAGGAGGCAATGACTAATATTAAATGTAAAAGAGCCAGACCAATGAATGATTGGATGTAATGAAATGTTTGTTTTGTACTGTGACATGTTAAGGTCTACAGAATATTTATATTGTATGTTGAATGTGTTAAAAATGAAATGATGTTGTTTGATAATAATACTTACTCAATAATTATGTTTATATTTTATATTAGATTTGTTTTTATACAGCACAATATAGTTACCAATGTTAGGCACGGTACTAAGTTGTCAGTATTGTATAAAATTGAAAGATACTGTTGTTCTAATTAATGTTTATAAACTGGATCAGGAGTGTGACCAGTGTTTCAAGTCTAACAAGTAGTTCTGACAATTATGTCATAAATTAATAAAGGGTTCCAGAACCAATTGATTAATGTAAAAACAAATAACCACCAGTAAATTAAAATTCATGTAATTAACTATGTAATCAATAATTAATTGTACAGTAGGTCAGGTAAAAAGAAAATTAAGTTAAAAACCAAATAATGTTATAATGGTTGTAAATGAATCTATAGGCCTAAATTCCATATTAGTGAAAGGAAATTAATACCTTTTTAGTAAACCCAGTCCAACGAAACTCTAGTAAAACATTTACTGTTTAATAAGGAAGGTTAGGGGAGAATTTTATGTGATTCAATATTAATCCAAGCATGGAGTATTTTATTGGAAAGGAGTAGTAATATTCTATAATGCCGGCTCAAGGATATATAGAAAACCTGGTTGTTAAGGCAACTGATTTTTAGTAACTTGTTGATTTTGAATAGATGGTACTGATTGTTACAAGCTATTAGGTTGAAATGAACCGATATATTTAAAATATATGAATAAATATAAAGAAAATATATATCCAAATTGAAAAAAAGCATTTTGCAAAACAATTATACTGGAATGTTAATGAATCATACAAATTAAATAACCCTATAAATTATCAATGAATACAATAAAAAAGAACTGAAAGCGTCTCACCTCATTCACTAAACAATTCCGCTGAATTTGGTATCAAACCAATTCATGCTATAAATTGAAGACCAATAAAGAGTTGAAGCCTGAATTAACGGAAATATTTGGAAATACAGAAGATTCGGTTGACGAAATAACCTTCATTGACAGCGGAAGCTGAGATCCTAATTCCAGTTCGTTGGGACCAAGAATTGTGAAGACGCAAAAGAAGACTCGAAGCACCAGAGTTCCCGTGGGATTATCATCATCCATTCATTGAAGACCAGAGCAGTTTTACTGGGTGAAGACGATATAACCTGCATTTTGATCGTAGTTGACAAACATTCACCGCCTAATGAAGCTTTCGCCGCTTGGGTAAAAAAACAAATTATTTTCATATCATTGTATTTTAAGTAAATAATTTTATTCTTTTTGTAAATTGAACAACCTTAATTATGCGTTTTACCTGGCCTTACTAATGGTTCAAAGAACTACACGAACCCTGGTATAAGAATTATTTGTCATTATTTTCAAAGTATATATGTTTTTCTTTTTAGAATTCGAATAATTAAGAATCGATACATGTTGGGATAGTCGATTGTATTGTCTTATTGTTTGTCTGAGACAACGTAACTGGTTAAATACCAGAGAAAAATAAATAAAGTACATTTGTTGTATGAGATAACGTTTTAATCATTGCAGAGAAAATACTATATGTAATTGGCGTAATAATTTATTAACAGATTGATACAAACACTCAGAATAACTAACCTATACGCACAATTATTTATAATAACAGCGCTCCAAGTTTGCAGCTGGTGAGACGGGAGATTGCTGAACTAACGGGTTTTGCCATACTAAATTTGAATGAAATTTTTATCGTTGAGGGACTAGGGTTGAGACAAAAACCACTTACATTCAGTAAATACTCCATATATATTGCTCATATTAAACAACCACTGAGAATTAAATTAAGTCGACAGAATACTACCATTATAAATTCAGGAATATAATTCTAAGTTTGTGGACTTAATAATCTGTGTTCTGAGGGTTTCACTGGTCACAACCGCAAGGTATATTAGTTAATAACATATTAATTAAACCAGGTAACAGCATTTTAATTGTTACGAATCGCCACCTACAACGTACTACTTGGCGTTTGTTACATCGGAGTCTCTAATAACTAATTACACTCATAGACAAGATCTCTTTATAATTTGACGTCTCCAGCTGGTATCATACATTATTACATACGTCCTCACATAATTAACAAGCAGTTCGTTACTAAATTGATTACAACAGTGGGGTTTGAATAAGACGGACATTTTCGCTAGCACCGGCACATATTAGTCTCTTTACAAATTGGCACATAACAACGTGGAACTTATTTAAACACGTACTCGACACATTCTATATATTTCATTTTGTTACAAATTGCCGCCTGCAACGTGGGGCTTAAACGAAAACGAGGACGTCCATTTAGTCTCTTTCTTTACAAATTGACGCTCGCAACGTGAGGCATCATCGTCGCATCTTAAAACCTAAAAGTCTCTCTCTCTAATTTTGTTACAAATTGGCGCCCAACGTGGGGCTTTAGTTAAGTAAAAACTCATATTATTTGTTACTTAACTTGAGCAGGCAACCATTAGAGGCACAGGAATGCATACGAGAGCTCTTACGAAAAGAATGGAGAAGGAACAAGAGACAGAAGAAGATAGGAGGGAAGAAGAAACAGAGGTAGGTACAGATACTGAAATGGATCAACAGACAGGTGATACGGAAGAAACCGAAATAGTTATAGATACGGAAATGGAAATAGTGGAAGAAGATGCCCAAGGGGATCAACCAAATAAATCTGCCCGAAAGGAAGACATGAGTATGCAGGAGATGTTGAGGATTATAATGGAAAGCAATAAACAAGTAAATGAGGAAAATAAGGAGAACTTTAGACAAATCAAAGAAGATAATAGACAAACTAATGAAAAAATAGACAGTATCAAGGAAAGTACTAGTGAACTTTTAAGGCAAACCATAAATGAAAATAATGAACGATTGAAGGCCGATTTTAGACAAATCAATGAGAAGCTGGAAAATAAAATAGACAGTATTAATGAGAACTCAAGAAAACAAAACGAAATTTTGAGCGAAAATTTAATTAAACAAATGAATGAAAAGTTTGACAAGAATGACGAGAATTTGAGACAGATTCAAGACGATAACAAACTAATGAACGAAAAACTTGAGGAAAACAATAAACGAATGAAAGCAGGTCTTGAGAAAATCAATGAGGATAATCTAATACGAATCGATGAGAGAATTGAGCATTCTAACAAGGAAATAAGGGAAAATGTTGATAAACAGAATGAAGTATTAAGACAAGCTATCAATAAGAAAATTGAGGACGCTAGTGAGGCAATCAGCCAGAAGGTAGTTAAGAACGACGGCGAAAGAAAACAGGAGATCGCGGAAACAAATAGAAAACTGAAAGCGACCGATGAAGTTATTACACGAAATAGAGCTGAACTAGAGGTCAAGCTAGGCCATATAGAAGAAGAAAACCGAATTCAAGTGGAATCAATACGAACTAATTGCGGAAACCAGCATCGAAATTTAGATACGATCATGAATGAAGTACAGGAGCAAGGACAACGTAACAAGGATAGAATCGAGAACCTACAACGGTCAGTCGACAACCGATCGATCACTGTCCCATATACACAACATATAGACGACCGGGAGACCATCAACTTTAAGACATACAGGAGAAATCCAATGGAATTCTTGGAACGGGTCGGCGAACAAATCATGAGAACCGGTGAAAACAGGTGGCCAATAATTCGTCGTTATTTAGACGATCATTTTAAAGAAACTTATGACAACTGGTGGACAGCCACCAGGCACGAGATACGAAGCTACGAAGAATTTAAAATAGCTTTTAAAGCCAGATACTGGTCAGACGCCACCCAGAACGTAGTGAGGGAGAGCATCAGTTATGGAAGATATGACGCCAGCAGGGGAACAACACTTACCGCCTACTTCCTGGGAAAAGTATGTTTGGCAAGACATCTTGAACCAAAAATCCCAGAGGAAATTCTCGTCACCAGGTTAGCATACCACTATGATAACGGTATATCAATAGCACGATCGGGTGGACAAATAAAAACTATACAGGCCATGTCAACGCTATTGGAAGAGCACGAGCGTGAAGTACATTATCGAAGGAGTCGTCAGAGAAACAACCAGTACGGGAACAGGGATTTCCCAGACTATAACAATAGAAACAATAACCATAACAGTCATGAGGCGAATAACCGGACGAACTATAATGGCAGGCCTGGTAATTATGGTAATGAGGCGTACCAACGGCAAAATAACAACAACAGCCCAAGGAACAACGGAAACAATTACGGGAATAGACAGAGTATTCCGAACAACCAATATAACCGGTCGTATAACCCAAATTACCAGAATCGGAACACGAACAACCGAAATTATGATAACAGCAACCGTAATCCGAATAACCAAAACCAAAACTACAGAAGAGTTAATTATGTGGGGGCGTACGACAATTATAACGGGAGGACATACTACCAAGGACGTCGAAGTTTTGATAGGGACACCGATTGGAACCAGTACAGTAATAACGATCGAAGGGAGACTAGAACTAATAGGGGCAGAAGTCGGAGTCAGGAGGACTACCGCCGGATTAATTACGAAGAAGACCGCCAACGGCCGGAACCCAGGTCAACAGAAAATTAAATAAGTCAAACAAACCAAACCGGCAGAGGAGACGAAGAATCCGAGCCGATTTTAAACATCACACGGCAGTGAAAACACTAGCAGGACCCTCACTGAACCACTCTATCGGGTTTAACGACATAAGGAACCACAGTAAAAATAATAAATGTATCACGATTATTTGTAGTAACTACTTGAAAAATTTAAGGGACGAGTTGTTGGAAGAAGAAGACGGAAATCCAAGAAAGAATAGTAACGAAATAATTTACATAACGGCAGAGATCAACAGTGTACAAACCAAAATTATGATAGACACTGGGGCTAACGTGTCGCTAATCGACGCAATAGAACTAAACAAAATAATTGAAGAAGGGAAGAAGCATATACTTACGTTACCAATAAGCAACATTGTACTGATAGGGGCAACGGGACGTCAAAATAGAACGGTCCGGAAACAAGCAAGGTTGGAGTTAACGAGTAACAATAAAACAATCCAAATGACTTTTCTAGTAGCCAGTGGCTTACCATTTAACATGTTAATCGGTTGTGACATGCTGAAACAATATTCAGCTATCATTGACATGAACAGGTCAAAATTATCGTTAAAAAACAATCAAACAGAATGGACGGCTGACTTAATTAACAGCGACAGTACGACACCAACCCGAGTAACATATCATATACAAAGAAAGTTAGATCAACAGGAACAATCACCAAGTAATAATATCTTTTACGAGTTGGACGATGAGCAAATGTGGCATGACAAAATTAATGAGATCCGTAAATTTGAATGTGGAATAACTAACATGCAAAAGGAACGATTAGTTGAAGTGTACAATAGATATCGCCATGTATTTTCAAATATACCTGGCAAGGTAAGAGATTACCAATGCAAAATAGAGTTTCGAGAACCTGTAAATTTCAACAAAAAATCATACCCAGTCGCTTACTCACTGAAGGAAGCTGTGAGGGCAGAAATTGATAGATTAATAGACGAGGACATCATCGAACCCAGTTATTCACCGTATACCAGCCCTATCCTCGCTGTCCCGAAGAAAGGTGGCCAAGTAAGAATTTGCTTAGATGCAAGGGAAATCAATAAAGTAATAGTGAATGACCGAACATCCCCAGGGAAAATCGAGGAAATACTTAAAAAGTTCCATGGAATCAAATACATCAGCACGTGGGATACCGTCTGTGGATACTGGCAAGTCGAACTCCATCCAGAGAGCCGCAAATACATGGCATTCATTTTCGAAGGCCGAAATTACCAATTTAAACGGTTGCCATTCGGACTCGTTAATTCAGTAGCCGTGTTTGTAAAAATCATGGACCAAATCCTCGGACAGGAAACACTCCAATATACAACAATCTATGTGGATGATATTTTGATAACTTCGACCAATTGGAATGACCATTGCCAACGAGTAGAGCAAGTGCTAAAAAGGCTGTCGGAGAACCATATTACATTAAAGCTGGAGAAATCAAAATTGATAGCGAACGAAGTGAAATTTTTAGGATTTAACTTGTCGGAGCAGGGGATCACCCCATCCCAAGAAAAAATTGAGTTAATTCAAAAATTCCCAAAACCAAGGAACAGGAAACAGCTCCAATCATTCCTCGGCATATGTAATTATTACCGTAAATTTCAAGAACATTATTCGGAATTAACATCAAGATTTGTACGCCAATTATCATCCAAGGACAAGTGGACGTGGGGAGAAGAGCAAGATGCCACGCTTGAACTAATTAAAACTAAATTTTTGGAGTCAATAATGTTACACCACCCCAATTTCAATAAACAATTTTTTATGAATTGTGACGCCAGTGATGTCAGTTTGGGATCTGTTCTTTATCAGGAGGATAATGAAGGGAACCATCAAGTGATCAGTTTCGCTAGTCGAGTCCTGAATAGTTGTGAAAAAAACTATAATGTAACAGAGAAAGAGCTTTTGAGTGTTGTATTTTCCTGTAACAAGTTCAGGACCTACATTTTAGGATACAAGACGACCGTCAGAACTGATCACAAGTCAATTTCATTTCTAAAAAGTTGTAAGTTGAATCATGGAAGATTGACCAGGTGGAGCCTGACACTGCAAGAGTATAACCTAAATTGGGAATACATTCCTGGAAAAGGAAACATCATTGCAGATACATTATCACGGATCAATATCAGGGACCAGACGTTTGAGGGGGAAAAAGAAACCATAATTAAACTATACCATATCATCAGTAATAGATCTGACCTGACTAATATAATAACAGGACTCGAACAACAGCAGAAACAGGACCCCAGATTGAAAAAAATTTTTGACAGGCTTGGAGAACAAGACGACCGCATAACACAATTTTACTGCGAACACCAACAAATACTATTCATTAAGACGCATTACAAACTTAAAACCTGGAAAATTGTTATACCACAAAATATAGAAAAGGATATCATAATGGATTACCATATCAGGTATGGCCACATGGGAGCATTGAAGGTAGTCAAAGCACTCCAAGAACACGTATACATCAGGGATGTTAACAGAAAGGTGCGAAACCAGATTAAACGTTGCCACATATGCCAGCTCGTAAAAGTTAACAATCACAGGAAGGAAGGCACAATGATGCCAATCACATCATCAAATAGATTAGAAAAAGTATTTGTCGATATTTGCGGCCCATTCCCGCGAAGTGGGGGAAGGCACCAGTATAAATATTTTATAATTCTATTCGACCATTATACCAGATTCACGAAATTATACCCGATCAACCGGGCGACGACGCAAAAGATATTAAACATTATATGTCAAAATTACATTAGTGAGGTAGGAGCTCCGAAATCCATTATTACTGACCACGGAACACAATTTAAGGGGAGCAAGTGGAAAGACACTCTACGGAAAAGGGAATCAAGACGTATAAAACATCTGTATACCACCCGAGCAGCAACCCGGCCGAACGAGTATTAAGGGAAGTAGGGAGGATCCTACGCACGTATTGCTTTAACCAACAGAGAAAATGGTCCGAGTATTTAACAGCTGCAGAAGATTTCATAAACTTATCACACCACCAATTTATCGAAATGACCCCCTATACAGCAATGTTCCAGAGACCACCACCCAGAGAGATAGCGGAATTAATACAATTCCCTAGCGGAGATGAATATAACTTTAACAGTGTAAAATTTTATGAGAATATACTAGAACGAACCGAGAGAACGAGAAGAAAATACCAGCAATTTCAACCAAAACCGGAGCGATACTTAGTGGGAGACAAGATACTATTGAAGAATCGAGAATTGCCCAGTACAATGGAAGGCATTGCTAAAAAGTTGTTACTATTGTACACGGGACCGTATACTGTAATTAAAGATAACGGAAATAATACCTATGAAATATTGGATCCCCATACACTAAAGAAGAAGGGTACATACAACCAATCCTCAATTAAGCGATACTATGAATTGGTTGATGACAAAATAAATACAACAATGATAACTAGGACAGAAAAAATATGAAAAAAAATGTACATAAACTTAATACAGACAAGGTGATTTAATGAAAAAACCACAAAATTCTAAAAGTATGTAAGGACAACTTACTCATGTTATTTCGAACAATACAATTTAAAATGAAGAAACTAAAAAACCCAAAATTCCAAAGGATGTAAGAACAACTTACTCATAATTATTCAGAAACAGTATGATTTAAAATAAAGAGAATAAATACCCCAAAATTCAAAAAATGAAGTAAGCTCAACTTACAAACAAGTATCTAAGAAAACAATTTATGAATTATATAAGAAAGAGAATTTTGAAGATAAAAAGAACAACCAAAGTCGAAAAATAAGTAAGAACACCTTACTATACAATTTAGAAGAAATTGATTTAAACTGATATGAAAGAAGAAAAATATTTTACACTAATTCAACCTAATAAAAATCATCAAAACCAGAAGACGAAATGAGTTTATCTGATATAATATAATAGCGAGAAATATAATTTTGAATGTAAAAGAAATAATAATGATTGTGCCAGAAGAATATAGCTACATAATGTAATGTATAGTACTGACCAAAATCTCATAACCAGCTGTATTGATCACAAAGGAATATGAGCCAATGAAGACAAGAGAATGAAGAAGCCAAAATGGAACCATCAAAAGGATCACAAGAAAAGAAAAAAAAAACTAATGGTTAAGAATTATCCGTAAACAAAACCCAATTAATAAATGTCAATAAAATAGCCAAGTATTGGAGAGAAAAAGTGTATAATAGAAGGAAGAATTAATATGAAGAAATAATATGATCTGAGTTAAAGTACAGTGAATAATCCCTAGAATATGATTATTATTTATTATTTTATTGAAGGTCACATGATGACTACCTTACGAGGTTTATTAATGAAGATTGACTGTAGAATATTCCAGCAATCATTTGACTGGGCAGAGATGATGTTCCTCTGATCCCAGAAAGTATGTAACGGACGACGGTAATTGGTTAGCCGATAGAGCACCACCGATTCGATTCCAGTTATAATGTTAGGGAGGTTTAGGAAAATTAAATATTAGAGGGAAAACTCACAAATAAATATAGAGAATTAAATAAAACCAGATCCAAAATGTATAATTAATGAAGAATGTCACAAGAATGATTATAGAAATAAGATTTAAACTTGGGAAATAATTGACTTTAAGAAGGAACGAAGAAATGATAATAAAATAACGAATAATTGGGAAATATAAAAGTACTATAAATAGGAAACCAATTGGCCAGATACAAATTAGAAGTTTATTTCTTGCTAAACTTTGTTTATACCAAAATAAACTTATTTCGAAGGGGGGGTGTTATGTAACGCAACATAGTTGAGGTTCCCCAACGTTACATAAAAGACTGAATGAAATATGGTCAAAGACCATACCCTGACTTAAGGTTGTTCGATAGTTCATATGTTTGAGAAGGACCTCAAGTAAAAAGGAGGCAATGACTAATATTAAATGTAAAAGAGCCAGACCAATGAATGATTGGATGTAATGAAATGTTTGTTTTGTACTGTGACATGTTAAGGTCTACAGAATATTTATATTGTATGTTGAATGTGTTAAAAATGAAATGATGTTGTTTGATAATAATACTTACTCAATAATTATGTTTATATTTTATATTAGATTTGTTTTTATACAGCACAATATAGTTACCAATGTTAGGCACGGTACTAAGTTGTCAGTATTGTATAAAATTGAAAGATACTGTTGTTCTAATTAATGTTTATAAACTGGATCAGGAGTGTGACCAGTGTTTCAAGTCTAACAAGTAGTTCTGACAATTATGTCATAAATTAATAAAGGGTTCCAGAACCAATTGATTAATGTAAAAACAAATAACCACCAGTAAATTAAAATTCATGTAATTAACTATGTAATCAATAATTAATTGTACAGTAGGTCAGGTAAAAAGAAAATTAAGTTAAAAACCAAATAATGTTATAATGGTTGTAAATGAATCTATAGGCCTAAATTCCATATTAGTGAAAGGAAATTAATACCTTTTTAGTAAGCCCAGTCCAACGAAACTCTAGTAAAACATTTACTGTTTAATAAGGAAGGTTAGGGGAGAATTTTATGTGATTCAATATTAATCCAAGCATGGAGTATTTTATTGGAAAGGAGTAGTAATATTCTATAATGCCGGCTCAAGGATATATAGAAAACCTGGTTGTTAAGGCAACTGATTTTTAGTAACTTGTTGATTTTGAATAGATGGTACTGATTGTTACAAGCTATTAGGTTGAAATGAACCGATATATTTAAAATATATGAATAAATATAAAGAAAATATATATCCAAATTGAAAAAAAGCATTTTGCAAAACAATTATACTGGAATGTTAATGAATCATACAAATTAAATAACCCTATAAATTATCAATGAATACAATAAAAAAGAACTGAAAGCGTCTCACTTCATTCACTAAACAATTCCGCTGAATTTGGTATCAAACCAATTCATGCTATAAATTGAAGACCAATAAAGAGTTGAAGCCTGAATTAACGGAAATATTTGGAAATACAGAAGATTCGGTTGACGAAATAACCTTCATTGACAGCGGAAGCTGAGATCCTAATTCCAGTTCGTTGGGACCAAGAATTGTGAAGACGCAAAAGAAGACTCGAAGCACCAGAGTTCCCGTGGGATTATCATCATCCATTCATTGAAGACCAGAGCAGTTTTACTGGGTGAAGACGATATAACCTGCATTTTGATCGTAGTTGACAAACATTCACCGCCTAATGAAGCTTTCGCCGCTTGGGTAAAAAAACAAATTATTTTCATATCATTGTATTTTAAGTAAATAATTTTATTCTTTTTGTAAATTGAACAACCTTAATTATGCGTTTTACCTGGCCTTACTAATGGTTCAAAGAACTACACGAACCCTGGTATAAGAATTATTTGTCATTATTTTCAAAGTATATATGTTTTTCTTTTTAGAATTCGAATAATTAAGAATCGATACATGTTGGGATAGTCGATTGTATTGTCTTATTGTTTGTCTGAGACAACGTAACTGGTTAAATACCAGAGAAAAATAAATAAAGTACATTTGTTGTATGAGATAACGTTTTAATCATTGCAGAGAAAATACTATATGTAATTGGCGTAATAATTTATTAACAGATTGATACAAACACTCAGAATAACTAACCTATACGCACAATTATTTATAATAACAGCGCTCCAAGTTTGCAGCTGGTGAGACGGGAGATTGCTGAACTAACGGGTTTTGCCATACTAAATTTGAATGAAATTTTTATCGTTGAGGGACTAGGGTTGAGACAAAAACCACTTACATTCAGTAAATACTCCATATATATTGCTCATATTAAACAACCACTGAGAATTAAATTAAGTCGACAGAATACTACCATTATAAATTCAGGAATATAATTCTAAGTTTGTGGACTTAATAATCTGTGTTCTGAGGGTTTCACTGGTCACAACCGCAAGGTATATTAGTTAATAACATATTAATTAAACCAGGTAACAGCATTTTAATTGTTACGAATCGCCACCTACAACGTACTACTTGGCGTTTGTTACATCGGAGTCTCTAATAACTAATTACACTCATAGACAAGATCTCTTTATAATTTGACGTCTCCAGCTGGTATCATACATTATTACATACGTCCTCACATAATTAACAAGCAGTTCGTTACTAAATTGATTACAACAGTGGGGTTTGAATAAGACGGACATTTTCGCTAGCACCGGCACATATTAGTCTCTTTACAAATTGGCACATAACAACGTGGAACTTATTTAAACACGTACTCGACACATTCTATATATTTCATTTTGTTGCAAATTGCCGCCTGCAACGTGGGGCTTAAACGAAAACGAGGACGTCCATTTAGTCTCTTTCTTTACAAATTGACGCTCGCAACGTGAGGCATCATCGTCGCATCTTAAAACCTAAAAGTCTCTCTCTCTAATTTTGTTACAATATATATATATATATATATAAACTTATATACATATATACATATTGTAACAATATATAAAACAGGGTCGTGTACGTCCTTCTTCCTTTATTCTTAAAGCCCCTCGTTGGGTTCGTCAATATGTAACAATAAATAGGGGTCGTACCTGTTAAAATGTATCACACTTGTTTATATGGTGTATTAGTGTGATTGTAGTGTGTTTTCCTCACACTGGTTGTTACATAAATCGACGTCACTACTGGAGTCCGTAGCGTTGTCAATGTCACCAGTACAACCTACCTGTCAATTCATAGGGATTACGATTCCCGGGTGGCGCCAAATTGTTTTTATTAAAACAATTAAAACATTTAATTTTTAAAGTAATATGTGGTATTAGCATGGACAGCTGTGGCGTTCGAATTATTCCCGCTGCTACACAGGTTGTCGACTCGGCCACTCGTAACAAGCGCTAGTTGGCTGATACTTACTACTTCGCTAGCACACATATATTTTACAAAAATAAATCCTATGAAATAACAAGAGAATATTGTGTTGTACTGTATCTTTTAATACAAATTTAATTATTAATAAATATGACAATTGAATCATAAACAGATTATAATATTATGCCCCGGCTTAGAGCGTGAAACATAAACATCTCAAGGTTGGCAAATTTCGATTTTAAAACACTATCGTTCCGTTATGTCAACAAATTACTATGTTTTTAAAATCTGGAGTTCTTTTGATCATGAAAATAGACATAAACGTTGATTACATGAAAAGAAAGTACACTATTATACCTTATAGGTACTTAGAATTTATAATGTGTTTGTACAATTTGTTCCGTAGTGTCGTATTTCTGTTACAGTAATTATGTTTACAAATAAGGTTATCTTTATAAATGTTTTTTAATATAAGTAAATTATGCCTTTACCTTTGAAAGAAAATACTACTTTTAAATAGTGAGAAATTTTATCATTTGAAAATAATTTAAGTGATTTGGGGTTTTAGGAGTAAGAAATTATTCGGTACTTATCAGTTCGTCTCACGTTGGAGGGTCATCATGGGTAGGCGTGTATTTTTCGAATTTGGGCTGGTTGTAGGCTTCCAGCGTCTTCTTCAAACTGGTCTGGGTTTTTTCTTTAATTAGTTTGTTCAATTTCGTTCCTGGTCATCATTAATTCTGTACAGATCGACGTCTCTTCACATGGGATCATTTGAATTCACTAGTTGACTTGTTATAACTGTTTAAATTAAAGTTTTAGTTTGTCCAATTTCTTGTGTGGCGTACCCACGCTTCGTTTCTTCAGCGTCTGTATAATTTAACGGAAAAATAAGCCTCAAATGACTCGTTGTCATAGTAACTAATAATTCCATGCTTGTTTCATTACTCTTTACTTACATTGTTAGAGATATTTGAATTTTTATTCAAATTTATTAAGTATTTTCCCAATGATTTTATTCCCTTATACTTCCTTTGGGATAATAAATGACATCACTATTATTTTTCTTTCCTTTCAAAGTGTACAATGATACCTCATAAGGTCATATTTTGTTACACTTTAACTATAGTCTAATTAGTCGACATTTAAAAAATAACATATCTTTCTTGAATTAAATTATTACAATAATATTTCTGTGTAGAAATAACTGATATACAATCATTGTCCATTCACTGTTCTTAGATTAGTAAGATTTTTTGTGAAATTGATACAATTTGCATTTAAAATGTTCTTGGCAGTTAACTGTTTTTCTAGTTACAAACAGCCATGATTGTTTTCTAGTGTATTTCCCTTTTAAATTACATTCTGAATTCAGCCTGATGGGCTTCACTTGTTTGTTGGTGTTTTAATTATTATTCAACATAAATTTTCATTACTTTTCATTTAAAATATAATAGTTAGGTTTATGGACTGTAAGTCCCTTTTCAGTCATATTCCTTCTTTAACATTGAATCAACTATTCTTTATAAATCATAAATTATTCTTAGTACTAACATTGATTTCTATCTTGTCTTATAAAGTATGGTGATAAACATTGTCACTTTCTCTAATATTATTAAGGTTGATTCCCCTTTCAACATGGGGTGTTGTATTCTTTATAAATGTAATCTTTAATAACAAACTTTACTTCTATCCTATCATGCCATGTTAACACAAGTTATGGTACTGGGCTTTCTCCCTGATATGTCACATGCTTTCCTTATATTAATTTTAAATACTATTTTTAATTACTTCTAGGTATACAATTAATTATAATTCCACTCTAATCATTGGTGGTTTATCAATGTTTTAAAGAGTGTCTATTTCCTTAGCATTCTAATTTGAATGTTTCACCTTCACTATTTTATAGGGCATTAACACTTCACTAAAACACTTCACTTTGGTTCACTGTTTTGTAATTAGTGTTATTTAATGGGTAACCACTATACTTTTTCCTACCATTTCTCACTATTTTGTTCTAGTATTATGTTTACTATAAACAATATTAGGCTAGTTGTGTTTTGGTTGAATCTAACCTTTCTGACAGGGTTAGTGTACCCTTCCTATACTACATTGTTTTACAATTGTATTGTCTTAAAAATGGTTACATATGTTAAATCAATAATAATAATAATAACATTGGTTTCATTAATATATAATTATTTAAGGTTTATTGACCGTATTCTATCTTTAACATACAATCTTTCCCTTTTATATATGTGTGTTAGTTTCCCTTGGGTTTTATTTGTCTCCTCTTCATTCTTCCTCTTCTTCTTCTTCAATAATCTTCATCTTCATTCTTCATCTTGGTTTGGTTCTCCTTTAGTTCTGTGTCCATCATTGTTTTGTTAATCACATTTTCTTAAGTATGTTTGGGTTGTCGGCTCAATCATGTCAAAATATCTACATTTTAATAAGTATGTTACGTGGTTCCCTTCTTTATGTTTGTGTTTTTTGGCTCAACCACTTGGGTTGGGTAATATCGTGGTACGTCATGTCAAAGTATTTACATTTTAATCATTTTTTACACATTTTATTTCATATGAAGTAATTTTATATCAAGAATTATCTTTTTTATCACTGGTACGAGATTTGGCTTAATTGTATCGTTACAATATATATATATAAACTGCTTTCTACTTATTGCTTCAGCCTTAACCACAGTACTGTGGTCACTAACGTATACCACCTCACGTTTTCGCACTCGATTTTCACTGATGATGGCAGTCTATGGCACTGCCGAAAAGTCTGGTTTTTCCAAAAACATTGGACTAAAGCTAAACAGCCCGGGAAGGAATTTTAAAAAAGAACTACTTCTTTGTTTCCGATAACGTAGTACACATATACAAAATTCTCCCCTCTCCCTTCAACTATAATTTTCATTTATAGAAAATTACCCCCACCCCGTTCACCTAACCTCTTCTACAGTTCTACCCCGTTCACCCGTTCTACGTTTCTACAGTGGATTATTATGAGCTTCTTATCAGGATACTTTATTTATCAAAATTAAGTACTTTACTCTAGTTAAAAAATAAAACGTTGCAGGTAAAGTACCCCTATCTCTTAACCGATCGTCACCAAAATCAATAGACCTTCAGTCCTCTACATTGCAGGGATGCATGCAAAAAAATATTCGATTCCGTTTGAATGTGCGGCAGTTATCGTTCGTCATGGAAATATTTCTCTTGTTACAACATAAAATGTTGCAGGTAAACTACCCCTTTCCCTTAACCGATCTTCACCAAAATCAGTAGGCCTTGAGTTCTCTACAAGTCAGGGATGTATGCAACAAATTAGTTGATTCTCTTTAAATTTACGGCAGTTATCTTTCGTAAAAAAAAATTATCCTTCTTAAAACATAAAATGTTGCAGGTAAACTACCCTATTCCCTTAACCGATCTTCACCAAAACCAACAGGTCTTGAGAACTCTACAATTCTGGGCTGTATGCAAAACATTATATGATTCTTTTTTAATTTGCGGCTGTTTTCGTGCGCCATAGAAAATACCCTTGTTCAAACAAAAAACGTGGCAGGTAAACTACCCCTTTCCCTTAACCGATCTTCACCAAAAACAATAGGTCTTGAAAACTCTACAATTCAGAGTTGCATGCAAAAAATTATTTGATTATGTTTGAATTTGCGGCAGTTATCGTTTGCCATAGAAAATACCCTTGTTAAAACATAAAACTTTGCTGGTAAACTACCCCTTTCTCATAACCGATCTTCACCAAAAACAAAAGTTCTTGAGAACTCTACAATTCAGGCCAATATGCAAATAATCAGTTGATTCTTTTTGAATTTGCGGATGTTTTCGTGTGCCATAGAAAATACCCTTGTTCAAACAAAAAACGTGGCAGGTAAACTACCCCTTTCCCTTAACCGATCTTCACCAAAAACAATAGGTCTTGAAAACTCTACAATTCAGAGTTGCATGCAAAAAATTATTTGATTATGTTTGAATTTGCGGCAGTTATCGTTTGCCATAGAAAATACCCTTGTTAAAACATAAATCTTTGCTGGTAAACTACCCCTTTCCCATAACCGATCTTCACCAAAAACAAAAGTTCTTGAGAACTCTACAATTCAGGCCAGTATGCAAATAATCATTTGATTCTTTTTGAATTTGCGGCTGTTTTCGTGCGCCATAGAAAATACCCTTGTTCAAACAAAAAACGTTGCAGGTAAACTACCTCTTTCCCTTAACCGATCTTCACCAAAAACAACAGGTCTTGAGAACTCTACAATTTACGGCTGTATGCAAAACAGTATTTGATTATGTTTGAATTTGCGGCTGTTATCGTTTGCCATAGAAAATAATTACCCTTGATTTTTAAAAAATGTTGCTGGTAAACTACCCCTTTCCCTTAACCGATCTTCACCAAAAACAATACGTCTTGAGTACTCTACAAATCAGGGCTGTAAGCAAAAAATTATTTGATTCTGTTTGAATATGCGGCTGTTATCGTTTGCCATAGAAAAAAAATCTACAGACAGACAGACAGACACACGACACACAGACAGACACACACACACTTTTCGAAAAATGACTTTTTTTCATGTTTTGAGTGTAGTACAATCAGAATTTGCAATAATCTCGAACACGATTTTTTTTGCCATCACCATACTTCCATTTCCTTAAGGAACATGGAAGTAAAAGTTACCCTTGATAAAAAAAACGTTGCAGGTAAACTACCCCTTTCCCTTAACCCATCTTCACCAAATATCGGTATGGAGAACCATACATGACTTCCATGTTCTAAGATTTATATTTAAAATCTTATTCGAAATGAAATATTTCCATAGAAACTACGTCTTTCTACTTATTGCTTCAGCATTAACCACAGTACTGTGGTCACTAACGTATACCATCACACGTTTTCGAACTCGATTTTCACTGATGATGGCAGTCGATGCCACTGCAGAAAAGTCTGGTTTTGCAGATAACATTGGACTACGGCTAAACAGCCCGGGAAGCAATTTTAACAAAAAAACTACTTCTTTGTTGCCGATAACGTAGTACACATATAAAAAATTCTCCCGTCTACCTTTAACTATAAATTTTAATAGAAGAAAATTACCCCCACCCCGTTCACCTAACCTCTTCATTTATAGATATTTCATCTACGTTTCTACAGTGGATTATTATGAGCTTCTTATCAGGATACTTAATTTATAAAAATTAAGTACTTTACTCTTGTTAAATCATAAAATTTTTCAGGTAAACTACCCCTTTCTCTTAACCAATCTTCCCCAAAGTCAATAGACATTCAGTCCTCTCCAATTCAGGGATGCATGCAAAAAAATATTTGATGCTGTTTGAATGTGCGGCAGTTATTGTTCGTCATGGAAACATTTCTCTTGTTACAACATAAAATGTTGCAGGTAAACTACCCCTTTCCCTTAACCGACCTTCACCAAAATCAACAGACCTTGAGCTCTCTACAACTCAGGAAAGTGTGCAAAAAATTATTAGATTCTCTTTGAATTTTCGGCAGTTATCATTCATCATAAAAAAAATTACCCTTTTTAAAACATACTAATAAACTACCCCATTCCCTTAACCGATCTTCAACAAAATCAACAGACCTTGAGTTCTCTTTAGTTCAAAAAGGTATGCAAAAACGTAGTTGATTCTGTTTGAATTTACGGCCGTTATCATTCGTCACATAAAAAATTACCCTTGTTAAAACATAAAATTTTGCAGGTAAATAACCCCTTTCCCTTAACCGATCTTTACCAACACCAATAGGTATTGAGAACTCTACAATACAGTGCTGTATGCAAAACATCATTTGATTCTCTTTGAATTTGCGGCTGTTATCGTTTGCCATAGAAAAAAATTACCCTTGATAAAAAACTGTTGCAGGTAAACTACCCCTTTCCCTTAACCGATCTTCACCAAAAACAATAGGTCTTGAGTACTCTACAAATCAGGGCTGTATGCAAAAAATTGTTTGATTCTGTTTGAATTTGCGGCTGTTATCGTTTGCCATAGAAAATACCCTTGAATGTTGCAGGTAAACTACCCTTTTCCCTTAACCGATCTTCACCAAAAACAATAGGTCTTGAGAACTCTACAAATCAGGGCTGTATGCAAAAAATTATTTGATTCTGTTTGAATTTGCGGCTGTTATCGTTTGCCATAGAAAATACCCTTGAATGTTGCAGGTAAACTACCCTTTTCCCTTAACCGATCTTCACCAAAAACAATAGGTCTTGAGAACTCTACAAATCAGGGCTGTATGCAAAAAATTATTTGATTCTGTTTGAATTTGCGGCTGTTATCGTTTGCCATAGAAAATACCCTTGAATGTTGCAGGTAAACTACCCTTTTCCCTTAACCGATCTTCACCAAAAACAATAGGTCTTGAGAACTCTACAAATCAGGGCTGTATGCAAAAAATTGTTTGATTCTGTTTGAATTTGCGGCTGTTATCGTTTGCCATAGAAAATACCCTTGTTAAAACATAAAATGTTGCAGGTAAACTACCCCTTTCCCTTAACCGATCTTCAGCAAAAACAACAGGTCTTGAGAACTCTACAATTTAGGGCTGTATGCAAATAATCATTTGATTCTGTTTGAAATTGCGGCTGTTATCATTTGCCATAGAAAATACCCTTGTTTAAACATAAAACGTTGCAGGTAAACTACCCCTTTCCCTTAACCGATCTTTACCACAATCAATACGTCTTGAGAACTCTACAATTCAGGGCTGTATGCAAAATATTATTTGATTGTGTTTGAATTTGCGGCTGTTATCGTTTGCCATAGAAAAAAATCTACAGACACAGACACACACACAGACACTTTTCGAAAAATGACTTTTTTTCATGTTTTGAGTGTAGTACAATCAGAATCTGCAATAATTTCGAACACAATTTTTTTTGCCATCACCATACTTTCATTTCCTTAAGGAACATGGAAGTAAAATTACACTTGATAAAAAAAACGCAGGTAAACTACCCCTTTCCCTTAACCCATCTTCACCAAAAACAATAGGTCTTGAGAACTCTACAATTCAGGGCTGTATGCAAAAAATTATTTGATTCTGTTTGAATTTGCAGCTCTTATCGTTTGCCATAGAAAAAATTCTACACACAGTCACTTTTCGGAAAATGACTTTTCTTCATGTTTTGAGAGTAGTATAATCAGAATCAGCCCTTATCTCGAACACGATTTTTTTCACCATCACCATACTTCCATTTCCTTATGGAACATGGAAGTAAAACTGAGTAAGCTGAAATTTGTCAGAGAATTTTACTCGATATGAAGCTGAAGAGGATGCATATTTGAAGTGCATTCTTTCTTGCGATAAGACAAAGGAATGGCATTCGCAAAATGAAACCACTCCTGTCAAGATAAAAACAAACCTCTCAGCAGATAAGATTCTTGTCAGTGTTTTGGGGGACTACAGGAGTTGTTTATATAGATTTTCTTCTTGATCAAAGGACAATTAATTCAGCGCCATACTACTGCAAACTGTTGGACAAAGTGAAAGCAACATATTGGTCCAAAAGACAGGATGTCCTGATCCGCAGTGTAGCCTATTGATGCCCCATACTGCCATCACAACTCAAGAGAAACTGCAGCAAATCCATTGGGTCACTGTTGAACATTGTCCTTACAGTCCTGATTTGTCACCAAGTAACTACTATTTGTTTGAACCTCTAAAAGAAGCATTAAGGAGACGACTTTCTGATAATGCTTCTACAAGTAGAAAAATTTGTATGCAAATGGCTTCTGACATACCCCATAATGTTTTATGAAAATGGGATAAAAAACTGCTAACTGACTGGAAAAAATCTGGATGTTAATGGAAACTATGTGGAAAAATAGTGTATATAGTTTAAAAATTAATTAATTAATTTGTTCACAAAAAATTCTCATTTATATTTGACTGTCCTCATATGTTCAGGGTACTTCAGAAAGAATTTGTAGGATTGGAATGAAATACAGACTGCGTACTGCCTTTAACTCCCATAGCACTACAGTGAAAGTTGTGTGTAATACAATGGCCAAACTACCAAAATTAAGAGTCTAAAGTTTTATATACAGCCTCCTGCGTGAATGTGGACTATGGTATTCAGCGACACTTCAAGCCCTCTGAAGTTACATCTGGCACAACACAGGATAACATTAAATAGAGAAGACTTACATCTCTAAGTTCGCTGATCATGTATGGAATGAACACAATAAAATCCTATGGAATCAAGTAGCTATCGCTTGGTGGGAAATTAATACTAAAAAAAAAATATGAAAATCATAGACGCATCTTTTATGGCTGTAAATGATAACTGTATCAGCCAGATTAGAGCATGAGCGAAGGCGACAGACAGAAATCTTACTGCACAGAGACAGAGCGATTTACTGCGATGTTGCCAGACTGTTTTCGTCAACTGTCGTTTCTTCTACTGCTAGGTGCTTCTCGCCTAGCATTTAACAATGCTGCAACAAGCTCCGGTTTCTGACTCCGCCCCTCACTTAAAGAACTGATACACATTAAATACAATTTCCCGAGCTTGTTTGTACAACACTTGGCATGTTTTCTCTTTGTCAGCCATAACTGGCAATAAACTAACTAATGAAACTCATAACACTAAAAAAATAGTCAACAAATATCACTAACGTGACATGAAGTACACTCACACAGCAGAAATAAATGGCTGGTTGACGCTTTAGCTCACACAATCACGTGATACTGTGTTGCTGGTGCGCAGCCAACCCTCACCCCCTTCCTTTGTGCTCCAGAGTCTAGTAATGATATACCTAGGACCTGGGTATGAAATTTTAAGGAGTAGTATGCTGTTGTGAGCGGGATTAGTTATGGAAGGTCCCAGGATACTGAGTTGGGCATTTAAACAAAGCACTGTTTACCTCTGATACTTTTAATTGTATGAACCTGAATCAGTATTCTACTTCCTAGTTCTGCCCAACAGACTTACATAGTAAGTAGTGTTTCTTTTATATATTTATTCTATAGTTGTATTTTACTTTTGTATTTTGGTGGTGGTTTTCAACAACATGTATTCTTTTGATGGTTTACAGCTGTTAAAGAATGAATCTTGGGTAAGCCTAAGTTAGTCTTTAATGTATTAGTTTAATTTACAGATACTCCTGAAGACGATTACAGATATTTTACAGGCTGAAATTTTATGTAAATAAATCTGAGTGGTATCATCCGATTAAACCCTTCTGATAATGTTTACATACCATTGAATGTTAGGTTTAAACACTGATTAAGTTGTTCTGAAGACAACAAGTTTTAAACACATTTTCTCAATATGGTTGTGTCCTTGTAGAAGCAAAAGTGTGTCCTTGGCAGAACCAATTTACATGACATATAGACCACATTCATGGCTCATGTTTTTAAACTACTCAAGAATAAATAAAATTAAAAAATTAAAACCTGCAGAAGTGAAATTTTTTAGATAGTAGTCACATATACACAAAACAAATAAAAATGGTCACTTGCATTCACATTTTTTTTTATGATGTATACAGAGACATTTCGTAAATTAAGATAAACATTTTGAGTTTGTTTTGTAAAAATTTATCAAGTGGTTCCAAAGATATGATGAGATATGATGTTGCACCAAATATCACCAAAAACTAAAAAACATTAGATGCTAGTGCACAGTTAAGTAAAATTCTAAAGTATATATATCCAATGACACTTGCTAGATGAAATGCATCATTTGATATCTGATTCATCAAAATTGGTCCAGCCACTGTCTGCAAGCACACAAAGAAACTTACGAAACTCCCCTCTTTTGTGTGAACACAGATGGAAAGCAAAGTTAAAGCATGTTTAAAACATGCCTAAATTTGAAAATTTTACTTCTTATAATCTATACAATGAAAAGTATTAAAGATAAACACAAAACATTCATAATCATGCTTATATTCAAATTTGATGAAACCTGGCAAACCAGGTTATATGCTACGTAGTTATGTGATGGTATGGAATGAAGAGCTGTTAGCTGTTCCAGCCTTAGTTCACTATCTTTGCTATTGTTTGCCTATGTAGAAGACTCTGGTCCACTGTCCAATAAAGTCTTCACCAAAGTGAAGGCATCCAAAGACGTAGTTGAACAAGTTTGTAGCTTAAGGGGAGTTGCTAATGAAAATGGCAAAAATGGTTATTTTGTAACTTTATGGAGAACCATACATGACTTCCATGTTCTAAGATTTATATTTAAAATCGTATTCAAAATGAAATATTACCACAGAAACAACTTCTTTCTACACTTATTGCTTCAGCCTTAACCACGGTACTGTGGTCACTAACGTATACTACCTCACGTTTTCGCACTCGATTTTCACTGATGATGGCAGTCGATGGACTGCCGAAAAGTCTGGTTTTGCAGAAAACATTAGACTACGGCTAAACAGCCCGGGAAGGAATTTTAAAAAAGAACTACTTCTTTGGTGCCGATAACGTAGTACACACATAAAAAAATTCTCCCCTCCCCAATCAACTATAATTTTCATTAATAGAAAATTACCCCCACCCCGTTCACCTAACCTCTTCATTTATAGATATTTCATCTCCGTTTCTACAGTGGATTATTATGAGCTTCTTATTATGATACATTATTTATCAAAATTAAGTACTTTGCTCTTGTTAAAACATAAAACGTTGCAGGTAAACTACCCCTTTCTCTTAACCGATCTTCACCAAAATCAATAGACCTTCAGTCCTCTACAATTCAGGGAAGCATGCAAAAAAATATTTGATTCTGTTTGAATGTGCGGTAGTTATCGTTCATCAAGAAAACACTTCTCTTGTTACAACATAAAATGTTGCAGGTAAACTACCCCTTTCCCTTAACCGATCTTCACGAAAAATTGCGTTCTCTACAATTCAGGAAATTATGCAAAAAATTATTTGATTCTCTTTGAATTTACGGGAGTTATCTTTCATCAAAAAAAATTACCCTTCTTAAAACATAAAATGTTGCTGGTAAACTACCCCTTTCCCTTAACCAATCTTCAACAAAATCAACAGACCTTGAGTTCTCTTTAATTCAAAAAGGTATGCAAAAACGTATTCGATTCTGTTTGAATTTGCGGCAGTTATCGTTCGTCATATAAAACATTACCCTTGTTAAAACATAAAATGTTGCAGGTAAACTACCCCTTTCCCTTAACCGATCTTCACCAACACCAATAGGTCTTGAGAACTCCACAATACAGGGCTGTATGCAAAATATTATTTGATTCTGTTTGAATTTGCGGCTGTTATCGTTTGCCATAAAAAAAAAATACCCTTGATAAAAAAACACTGCTGGTAAACTACCCCTTTCCCTTAACAGATCTTCTCCAAAAACAAAAGGTCTTGAGTACTCTACAATTCAGGGCTGTATGCAAAAAATTATTTGATTCTGTTTGAATTTGCGGCTGTTATCGTTTGCCATAGAAAATACCCTTGTTAAAACATAAAACGTAGCAGGTAAACTACCCCTTTCCCTTAACCGATCTTCACCAAAAACAATAGGACTTGAGAACTCTACAATTCAGGGCTGTATGCAAAAGAGTAGTAGATTCTGTTTGAATTTGCGGCTGTTATCGTTTGCCATAGAAAAAAATTACCCTTCATTAAAAAAAACCGTTGCAGGTAAACTACCCCTTTCCCTTAACCGATCTTCACCAAAAGCAATAGGTCTTGAGTACAGTAATCCCTCATCAACCGCGGGTTCTCCAACCGTGGAATTCATTTATACGCGGTTTTATAAATGTGCAGTAGTTTCCAACCGTGGGGCTGGAATTCGCTTATACACGGTTTGTAGTAGCATCCGCTAGGCAGCGCTTCGTGCACACATAGCCCTTCAAATCGGATTGAAGTCAGTCAGTCGCGCGTTGCTCTTCTGCCGTGACGTATTGCGTGTTCTTTAGTTTTTAGTGTGCGTTGTTCTTATTACCTAGTGTTAATTTACTCTTTTTATAAACTATCCTTTCGTCATAATGTGTTCCAAACATTCGGAAAACATAATTGGCGGTGATAAGCTAGCCAAAAGGGCTAGGAATGTACTACCGCTGGAGAAAAAGCTCGATGTTTTGAATAGGTTAGGGCGCGGCGAGAGTGCTGCGTCTGTGGCCAGGTTAATGGCTGTCAACGAGTCAACTATAAGAACAATAAAAAAAAGTGAAGAAACAATAAAAGCTAGTGTTGCTAGTGGAACTGCTTCTAGTGCTAAAGTTACCTTTATGCCTCGTGATCCCATTATTGAAAAGATGGAAAAGGCACTTAATGTTTGGATCGAAGACCAAACACAAAAGAAAGTTCCTTTAAGTAGCTTAGTTATACGTGAAAAGGCACTGAGAATATACAAACATTTAGAGCAAGGTGTTGGCCAATCTAAATTTCAAGATAGTAAGGGATGGCTTGCTCGCTTCGTTCACCGCCATAGCCTTCACAATTTGAAAATAGTGGGAGAAACAGCCTCAGCTGACCATAGCGCTGCTGAGAGTTATCCTGAACAATTAAAAAAATTAATTGAAGATAAAGGATATTTGCCGGAACAGGTATTTATCGCAGACAAAACAGGTCTGTATTGGAAACGCATGCCCAAGAGGACATACATCTCTAAAGCAGAACGCTCTGCACCAGGTTTCAAGGTCTCGAAAGACCGTATCACCCTGCTCTTGTGTGCTAATGCTTCTGGTGACTGTATGGTGAAACCAATGTTAGTGTATCGATCGCTGAACCCACGTGCCTTGAAAGGAAAAAACAAATGTCATCTTCCAGTGTTTTGGCGTGCAAACAAGAAAGCATGGGTGACAGGTGCATTGTCAATGGACTGGCTGAATAACTGCTTCGTTCCTGATGTTGAACGGTATCTATCCAAGAAAAACTTAACCTTCAAGGTTCTCCTGATCTTAGATAACGCTCCAGGACACCCCGAGGCTCTCCAGTTGGCCCATCCAAATGTTGAAGTTGTATTTCTGCCCCCAAATACTACTTCACTCATACAACCGATGGACCAAGGAATTACCGAAACATTCAAGCGATACTATACACGACGCACATTCAACAGGATACTGGAAGCTATGGAGAATGACCCAAGTCTGACAGTCACTGATTGCTGGAAACTGTTCAACATCACTGACTCCATCACCATTATTAAAGACTCTCTTGACGAAGTAAAACAGTCAACTTTGAATGCCTGTTGGTCCAAGCTGTGGAAGGAGTGTGTTAATCAACGTTTGCAACCAAACTCCCAGCCGTTAAGGATATTGTAGATGTTGCAAGACATCTGGGAGGTGAAGGATTGGCAGACATGAAAGATGACGACGTCGAAGAACTTCTTCAGTCACACAAGGAGGAGTTGACTGAAGATGAATTGGAAGAAATAATACGATCGAGTGAGGATGGGGATGATGACGAGGAGGACAAAGAACAGAGAGAAATGACGTCTTCTAGCCTAAGCAAAGGAATACTTTTGGCTAACAATCTCGCTGAATTTTTTCTTGACATCGATCCCATCATGGTGTGGAGTATAAAATTCAAACGGGGTTTGGAGGATTTATTATCTCCATACAAGCAGCTTCAGAAGGAGTTTCAAAATAAAATGAAGCAGACTTCTCTTTTATGCTGTTTTAAATCATCTGGTGGCAAGTCAACTGACGTCCCTCACCCTTCCACAAGTGCCGATTCCCATACCTCGATTTAAAATTGTTTTCATTAAAATTTTGCGTTTAAATTGTTTGTGTGTTAAAAATTGTTTTTATTTTAAAATTGTAAGTTGAAAATTGTAGTAAGCTATAAAACTGGACTTACTTAGCACTAAAAACTGGCCGCTATTTTTTCCTTGTCTTAGCGGCTTTTTCGTTATAATGTAATACAGTATGTATTTTAAAAATTTTTATAATTTAAGTAACTGTCAGCTATTTGAAATCATTGGACTGGTTTTATACATTCGAACAATGTAGTATATACTGTATAATAAAGAGTTGTACAGTATTTTATATTTCTGGCTTTGTTTCAGATTCCCCTAATCTTACTTTTCCCATATAAAGTTAACTTCACCAACCGCGGATTCATTAACCGCGATGTTTTGTAGGAACCTAACCCCCGCGGTTGGCGAAGGAATACTGTACTCTACAAATCAGGGCTGTGTGCAAAAAATTATTTGATTCTGTTTGAATTTGCGGCTGTTATCGTTTGCCATAGAAAAAATCTACAGACACACACACACACACACACACACACACACACACACAGAGACACTTTTCGAAAAATGTCTTTTTTTCATATTTTGAGTGTAGTACAATCAGAATCTGCAATAATCTCGAACACGATTTTTTTTGCCATCACCATACTTCCATTTCCTTAAGGAACATGGAAGTAAAATTGAATTTTTTAACGTTTCTTAGCAACGTTTTGGGAATATTTTTCAAATTGCTATTCCATAAAACTAGAAGTCCTACGACCTTTTGGGAGGTGTCATTTTGAATGGGATAAAATTATCTAAAAAAACATGTATTTTTACTTCCATATTCCTTAAGGAAATAGAAGTATGGTGATGGAAAAAAAATCGTGTTCGAGATTATTGCAGATTCTGATTGTACTACACTCAAAACATGAAAAAAGTCGTTTTTTGAAAAGTGTCTGTGTGTGCGTCTGTATGTCTGCTGTAGATTATTTTTCTATGGCAAACGATAACTGCCGCAAATTCAAACAGAATCAAATAATGTTTCGCATACAGCCCTCAATTGTAGAGTTCTCAAGACCTACTGTTTTTGGTGAAGATCGGTTAAGGGAAAGGGGTAGTTTACCTGCAACATTTTATGTTTTAACAAGGGTATTTTCTATGGCAAACGATAACAGCCGCAAATTTAAACAGAATCAAAAGATTATTTGCATACAGCCCTAAATTGTAGAGTTCTCAAGACATATTGTTTTTGGTGAAGATCGGTTAAGGGAAAGGGGTAGTTTACCTGCAACGTTTTATGTTTTAACAAGGGTATTTTCTATGGCAAACGATAACAGCCGCAAATTCAAACAGAATCAAATAATCTTTTGCATACAGCCCTGATTTGTAGAGTACTCAAGACATTGTTTTTGGTGAAGATCGGTTAAGAGGAAGGGGTAGTTTACCGGCAACATTTTTTTATCAAGGGTAATTTTCTATGGCAAACGATAATAGCCGCAAATTCAAATGTAGAGATCTCAAGGACTTTTGATTTTGGTGAAGATCGGTTAAGGGGAAGGGGTAGGTTACCTGCAACCTTTTACGTTTTAACAACAGTAAAGTACTTGAAAATTCATTTAAACTTTTTCAAACAATGGTAATTTGTTAAAAATAAAATAATTTTGTTGCCAGGCAATAAAATTATAATTTTTTCATTTTAATGTAAATCATGTATGAGAGAAAATATATTGTTCGTGGCAGGCAAGCATATCTCAATTATGTAATGTTTACGTTTCCATTTTATTATTATGACTACCGCAATAAAAAGGCAGGGAAGACACACACACACAATTCGCGTTATTTCTGGCCTCATTCATGTTTATTTTCTTACATCTGCACGCTTTTTAAATGGAAAGTGCCGAAACCCATACCAATATAACGCGTGCAAGCCGAAAAAGTGTCCAGTGTGGATAGCGATTTGCTTCCTGTGGATCGCTGGGCAGTGTAACTGCACGTGTTTACAGAGGAACGATTCATAGACAGACTTTTCTTCTTTAGGGAATGAACCCTCTGCAAGATGCTGAGGGTCCATGAGTGACTTCGGAGCGCTCCTTCTTTTCTGCGTGTTTGTTCTGTGAAACGTACGCTGTAGATTCACAGCTTTACTCTAAGCAACGCTCAATAGGAAATGTTGAACATTTTTGTCCACGGTGTACACTCATACACACTAAACCTGCTCTGATGTTTTAATTACGGACATCATAATATTAAAACTTTGGAAACTTGAGCACTACTTAATGGAGATCAATCATTAACTTATACAAGCCATTAATTTTATGCACATTTTTTATATATATGTGTACAACGTTATCGGCAACAAAGAAGTAGTTTTTGTTAAAATTGCTTCCCGGGATGTTTGGCCGTAGTCCAATGTTTTCTACAAAACCAGACATTTCGGCAATGCCATCGACTTCCATCATCAGTGAAAATCGAGTGTGATAACGTGAGGTGGTATACGTTAGTGGCCACACTACTGTGGTTAAGGCTGAAGCAGTAAGTAGAAAGAAGTAGTTTCTACGGTAATATTTCATTTCAAAAATGATTTTAAATTAAAATCTTAGAATATGGAAGTCATGTATGGTTCTCCATACCGATATTATTAGGATGTAATTAAAAACAATTTTTTTGTGAGGAAAATAGTAAAAAAATTTTTTTATTTTTACATTTATAAATAAAAATTAATTACCAAGGAACTATAAGCCCAAATTAAATAAAAATAAGTGATTTTTTATGCAATTATATCCCAAAGATCTGTGCAAAATTTCAGAGCAGTAAGTAAGATAGTGTTTTAGATATATCAAAAAGTATGTATAAAAACATGAAAAACTGAATTTGCGGGAAACGCGGATTTTCTAAAAATATAACTTTCTGTTGGAAAATTAAATATTTATGGAGTACAAAGGCTTTGTATGTTTTTTTTTATTACTGTATGAGTATTAAAATAATAAATTATAATACAATAAACAATAAAATATTTAATGTTACATTTTTAATAATTTATAGAAACATATCAATATTCTTATCGGTCATGTCTCTGTAATCCACATTTCACTTTTTTACATTGTTGATCAATTGTTGATTTCTTTTACTAATGTTCAGTAAACTTTTCTTCTTCCTTCCCATATTTATTATTGGAAAATAATAACAATTCAAACACGAAACTGTTCCAAATCACATCCACAAAGCTCAACACAGCAGGAAACAAAACATTTCAAGTTATCAACAATACGTCAATCAGCTGGTTTACAATTCTGATTTTTGCTTTGTAAATAAAATAGCTGATGTTTTATACTTGCAACATTTATTTCCAAATTAGTACTAATATAATATATATGTGTAAAATTATATTACACAGTATAAATAATAGTGTTTTGTTATACTGTAATACCTAAACGAAACGTAAATCGCTTAGGTGCTAGGTTTTCCCAAACAATTTGTTTTTGCCTACAAAATATTTCGGAAAAAATGTTTTAGTGTTTTTTTAGCATAGAACAATTTGGGACAAAAAAATTTGGATTTTTTTATAAATTTTTGGCCATTTTCAGTAGCGATTCCTCTTAATGGACAATGGATCACAACCTTCCACTCACAAACTTCAATCAAAATCAAAGCTTTATTACAAATTTGCTAAAATTTCTGTAGTCATAATTTATTATATATATAAATTACATTTTAAATATATTCTTTACATTTACATTTATTATATATATTCTTTACATTTTAAAGAATATTTCTCTTTACCTTAAACATTTTATTCTCTTCTTCAATCGAAGTTAAGAGTAAATCAGTAAATATCTTAAACTGAGGCCTAAGCAGCATGTGTTCATTTGTTCTCAGATTGGATGCAGCCATCATGTTTCAAATTATCTTAAACACAAATAAAATCAACAAGTAAATAAAAACATGAAACAATTATACGGCTCATAAAACCTTAACACAGTTACTCATGAATCCAATCATAAATATAAAACTAACAATAACAATATATGGCCATCAGCAGTTCTTTCAAACCAAAGAATCGACAACCCTGAAAACATAAAATTCTCTTAAAAATAAGATTTGAACACTCGTACTTAATGTTTTCATACACACACATACACAAATGTAGTGTAATCATTGTTACCATTTGTCACTACACAAATTCATTACCAGTTATCCTCCAATGACTTTTCTTCATTACACTGTCCACTTCGTTTTCAGAATACATAACCAGATTGTCTCTCCATGGTGCAAAGGCCTGTCTCCAATTAGTGATATTCAGACCATCTGCCAACTTCACCCAGGCAAAATATCAATACTATACGCTGCTACTCACTTCCACAATATTTTTTATTTATTTTGTTCATACCTTTCCTATTCGGGTTTGGCTACATACCCATTTAATTGATTCTCATTTCTCCTTGTTATCCTTAAGATAAGTCTTTCCACTTCCTCAAGCCAACACACAGCTTTCGTATGATTCTCATTTTCACTGTACATGTTTCTAACATGTGATATAATCTGTATTTCCTTCAGTTAATATTGTTATCATTAATGACATGTTATTTAAAGTCAGTACCATATCAAAATCCTTTTCAAATATTCATTCATTTAGTTTTTAATACACTTGCAATAAAATAAAATAAAAAATTAAAGCAAAATTTCCCTAATTAACCATTCTAAATGTTCCTCCAAAGTACTAAAGGGTGTGTAAATCCTTATAGTCTTATTCCTCGATGAAGAAACTGTCCAGTCATCCCTTCAAGTGGGTGGGGATGGGAAAAACCTATGGGGAAATTACCCAGGTTAGTTCCGACCTGACGATGAGCTGTGAAGCTTGAAAGCACTAATCGGAACATAGAAAAGCACTTTTTCTATAGTGGTGTCCAACAGTGATAATTCTGTTTGTGATTACAACCACTAACGCAACTTTCTTAATTAAAAGTAGAGGTTAGGGGGAGTAACCTCTTGCCCTTGGAGTAAGAAATTTTCCTTAAAGGCATATAACCCTTTGTTGGTGAATGGTATAGGATGTAGAAGACAAGGAGAAACCATCACATTAAAGACGCTTATGATATCTCCCAAAGAGAAAATTACACATTACCAGACTTTAGTCTGGTAAGGCAGAGAGTTTATAGAAGACAACTCAGACAGAAAATTGGGCTGGACATTAAGCCCAAAGGTGTCAGTCCCACCATCATCTTGCCCTGCAATATTCTAGTAACATTCCCAGAACACATACCATATTTTCACGTATATAATGCACCTTCATGTATAACGAGCACCATTATTTTATCAGAATACTTCACAGAAAAAATGTAATTTATGTGTATGGTGCATCTGTATTTGTGATGAGAAACAGTTGAAAAAATATATTACGACATAGAAAAATATACACTATATTGTTTGAATATTAAATATAATGTGCAGAAAGTGTTTTACACAAAATAATAAATCAAGTGTACTTAGCATGTCTAATTAAATTTGAACACATCATAGTTTTTGTTTAGCTTGGTTATGTTTTTAATCTTTCATTAACAAGTACCACTTGCATTTAAAATTCCTATTCTTTGTTCTTCATTTAATATGTTAATATACTTCATCTGTTTCTGAAGAATACAGTATTGCATTATTATCCTCTTCTGATGTTCTGTCATCCCACAGCTTACATTCTTCATACCATCCAACTTGTTTCAAAATACATTTTATACAGCTTTTCATAAGTGTTTCACATTTTACAGCTTTGCAGGCATTTATGATCCATTCTAATACGAGTGAAACTGGAGGTCTTTTCAATTTTCCAGATAGCGAGTATATAAGGTCACCATTGCACATCCATTGTGCATAAAGTTTTCCAAAATTGCCCTTAAATGGTGTATTAACAGAACATATAAGGATCAATTACGGATGTTAATCCAACAAGAAACACTGATAAAATTTTTTTTTTTTTTTCTTGAACCCTTGGTTTTTACTTGGTCCGTCAAATGAACTTTGAAGCTGTCCAAAACTAATTTTTTCTTCTTCTTTAAGAGAGCAGCCCGCCTTTGGTTCCAAATGGTATCAATCCAATCTAAAACAAGCTTTTCTTCCATCTACCCTTTCTCCTGGATCCAAACGATTACCCTCCATGGAAAATTATTTTTACACAAAGTATTTCGCTTTATAACCACATAAAGAGATATCTTCTGTCCATCAGCTGTAATTGAAAGCATAACTGTGCACCTTCGTTTATCGTGTCCTGTTGATTTGACTGGCACAGATGTCACACCTTTTTCATCAATATTACTGACCACTGGCATATCCCCAAAGACAGGACACTGGTCTCCATCCCTATTCAAGACAAATAAAAATTGTCCGTGTGCCTCATTTGTACAATAAATTGACGAAAATCAATAATTTTATGGTTGTATTCTCAACTAGTAAATGTTGCGCCCTGTTATCTTACAAGCAGCTCTGTACAATTTCATAACCTTGGTATTTCAGTGTCTCACAGTGGTTTTCATGTTGACTCGTGGCGGATTTGTGCAGAGTGGCGTGCATTGTTGTTTGTGCTTGTGTGTGAGCGCTGTTTTGAAAATATCTAAGCTGGAATTTGAGCAATGAACAAACATTAAATCTTTGGTGAAACTAGGCAAGAGTGGGAGTGAAATACGGGAAATGTTAGTGTAGGTGTACAGCAAGAATACCATGAAGAAAACAGTGGTGTACAAATGTATTAAACGGTTTTCTGAGGGGAGGGAACAAGTGAGAACAAGTGACTGATGAAGAAATGGTAAAGCAGCCGGTAAAAAGCCAAACGGACAAAAACATTGCCAAAATTTGTCAAATTTTGTGTACAAATCGGTGACTGACCATGAAATCCATAGCAGACCAAGTGAACATTGATAAGGAAACTGCAGAAAGCTTTAACTGAAGATCTTGGCATGCACAAGATGAGTGCCAAAATGGTCCCAAAGGAGCTCACCGATATAAAAAAGGAAAGGAGGGTTGAACTGTGCACAGACCTGTTGGAGAGCCAAGACGAAGTGGCGGATTATCCATAACACTAGGGTATGCTGCAGCACCGGGCACCAGGGCATCAGCTGTCAGGGGCCCTAATTCACAAAAACTTTTTGAAGGTAATAAATGTGAAACAAACAAATGTCCTCAATACAAAATCATAAAAAGATGTGTGCACACTTTTTATGTGTTTTAAACATCTATAACATAGTGTAAACAAAAATTATGAAATTTACGAAATTTCATTTGTTTCTAATTTAAGGGAGCAATTTTCAAAATTTGAAAACAAAACCAAAAACTTAGATTCATTTATTAACAAAGAATATTGTGATGAAAGAAAAGGGCAAATAACAAGAAAGCTATCAAAGGAACACAGAGAATTTGTGGGGATCAGTGAAACCATCTATGAATAATAGACAAATTTATAGCTGAATTGACTAAGCGAAGCAAACTTATGATCACATTATGCAATAGTTTGTTTTTCTTATGCAGTTAATAACCATGGAGAGTGTTGAGTTCGAAAATCAAGTGAAAGCTCTTACAGAAGTTTACTCAAACGATGTGAATAACTATCTTCTAATACAATTGAAGCACTTTATGCCACGAATAAAACTGCAAGAAAAGTTTTTTTTTTTTAATCATTCAAATGAAGATGATAGATTCCATGATACTACAGTTTGCCTGCTCAAAGTATTAAACTGGATTATTGATCGTAAAATGGTTGATGTATTTCCAAATATACACATTGTTTATTGTCTGCTTTTGATGATTCCAATAGCTAACTGCGAATCTAAAAAATAATTTTCTATATTACAATGCATTAAAGATATGTTGAGTTCAACTATGGGAGATGAGAGATTATCTTCATTAGCAAACTTGAATATTGAAAGCGAGATACTTGAACCGCTTGACTTCGAAGAAATTATACAAGACTTTGTTAGGACAATATCAAGAAAAAATGGATCGATTAGTATTTTCTAAGCTTAAGTACTACTCTGCTCATTGAAATCACTATTTTGCTAAATATTTGTTATAATTTGAGAGTTTAATAAAATAATTGTTAACTTTTAAAATTGTGTATGATGTTTATCAGTATAAATAATGGATAAAATGTTGAAATTTGAATGGGGGGGGCACCAGTCTGATGGCAGCATAGGGCACCACATGCTTCTCCTGGCAAGATAAAGTTTTGGGCTAAATAATCACAGATGATGAAACCTGGATCTTCTTGTATGGCCCTGAACCAAAGCGACAAAGTGCCCAATGGAAGTCAACTGATGGTTCTCCATGACCAAAAAAGTTCTGTCAGTCAAAATCAAAACTTTGTTGATAACCTTTTTTGTTAGCTGAGGAATTGTTCACTATGAATTTGTACCACCAGGACAAACAGTTAACCAAGTTTACTGTTTGGAAGTGCTGCAAAGGTTGCGTGAAAAAGTGAGACGCAAACAACCGGAACTTTTCACCACCAACTCATGGCTAATGCATCACAACAATGCACCTGCGAATACGGCACCGTCTCTACAGGCCTTTTTGGCAAGAAAACCTAACTGTGGTAGACCACCCGCCATACTCACCTAACCTTGCCCTCAATGACTTATTTCTTTACCCAAAGATCAGAGAAGTTTTGAAAGGAAGACATTTCGATACATTGAGAACATTAAATCTAATACGACGGCAGCTCTAAAGGCCATTCCAGAAAGAGTTCCAAAATTGCTTAGAAGGGTGGAGTAGGTGCTGGTATTGGTGTATAGCTTCTCAAGGGGAGTACTTTGGATTACAGAAGTATTCAGCAGCAATAAGGTATGTTGCATATTTTCTAGGATGAGTTTCCGAACTTATTTGTCAGATCTTGTATATTGTAACGTCTCGCGGGTAAATCTCTCTTTAGAGTCTTAAATAGTACTTTACTTAATGGAATCTATGTTTTATTTGGCCCACGTTGTTAGCGTTATCTTGTAATGTCTCGTGGTCAAAGTCTCGGAGTCTATTTATTCTCCTCGAGAATCTCGCTTTCATGAGAGTCACTATTAATCCTTTATTGATTGTATTTGTAAATGTTCAGTGTCCGTTATAATTTATGTTTAACTTAAATTATATAAAAAAAAAAAAAAAACAGAAATCGAGAGTGTGTGATTTGGGAGAATTCAACGAAGTTGTAAGGAGAGAGAGAGGGCCAAAGGTATTAACCCCGGAGTATACAATTACTTAATTTAAAGTGTTCCGCCCATGAGACCAGCTGATTTTGACGTCTGCAACCCAATTTGAGGTTAAATTAACTGGATTGTCGGTAATATTTTTCCGGCTGTTCGTCCTCTTCTTTGTCTCCTGAAACTCTGTAAAAACTACCCTCTACGAGAAATGATACACATTTTATTTATAACAAAATATTCAGGGTATTTATTTATTAAATACACTGATTTTATCTTCTCCCAATACAAAAAGTTATAATCGATTCTCCCTGTCAACACAACATTGGTTCGATCTTATTTGGTAAACATAGAAATTATAACAAAATATTTTTTATCCTTGATAAAATATTAAAACAATAAAGAATTAATTTATTAATTTCCCAGGGTTAATGGTAAGTTCTTTGTGTTATGAGACGGTCAGAAATGAATAATAAAATACAAAGCTTTACATAAAAAAAATATAGATTATATTTGGTTGTCTTTAGTATGTAGTTCCAGGTTTATCCGCCATAGTACAGGTTATGTTCTTAGCTACAAACACGGAATTATTTAATGGATGCTGAAAACGCACTAAGTTCCGTTATGAAGGTTTTTTGGTTAACAAAAAATTAATAAAGTTTGTTTCACCTCTTTTCATGAAGTGTTGACTTGTATGGTGCTGTTTCTAGTGTTGAAGTTATAGTTGTTTTGTAATTTAGTTAATTTTTATTAGGATACGGTCTCACCAAAAATCTCGAAGTGTAGTCAAACTAGGCCTGGACTGGTAGTTGGATTATTTCAAAGTTTCATCAAATAAAGGACGTGAATGTTGATACTTGAAGGAGTTCTAACATAAGGTGGACCTCACTCATTAATTTTTATTAAATTTCGCACTATTTCCAAAAGTATTCATTAGGTTTTTTCAAATTTAAATAGGCATTACACTTTTTTCAAACGTTCTTTTTCCCAATCGTTTTAACAATTAACAATTATCTTGTTAGTTGGTTACTGTTAGTAACCAAGAATTTTTATATGATTTTTTATTGGTGAATCTATATACTTTTGAGTATATAGGCTGTTTTTAATTATTATAAATTTATTTCTTATTTATAGAAAAATAATCCTTTTTAACTTTTGTTTATAATCCAATTTAATTTATATAGGGTTTCTCTTTCTATTTTCTTTTAAACTTATACATAGGTCTTTAATATTTTGATTTCCTTCAATTGTATTTATTTATTATTTATTATTTGCTTAAAGTATCCTTACACTAAACTATTTTACTCTGCCATCTTACTTATATAGTATTATTTTATACTATTATTTTATATTTAACCCTGGGTTTTTTCTTATATTTAAACACAATGATTATATCAAACATAAAAATTATACCTAGGTACAAGACCTTTGTGGCCTACACAATACAAATTATACAAAATACAAACAAAATACAGAATTAGTCAGTAGCAATATTGTCTACTGTTACAGTTAATTGTTTCTCCATCTACAGTATAAATCTGTGAGATGCTCCTTTTTAACTACTTACTTTCTCACTATGTACACTATATCGCACTTTGTACACTATTTGTCACTTAGTTATAGTTTATAGTGTTCTGTAGTACAAAGTAATCTATAGCTAGGTACATAATACCCATTTCTGACCTTTAGAGTGGGGTGATTATGTTATCATTTTTTTGGGCATGGGTTATGTAACGTTACAATATATAAAATGGTGTAACTTATAGAAGGTGCGCAGCTGCAGAAGTAGGAATCATAAAGAAGGAATTGAAAAACAAGATACATAGCTGAGCCTTTGTAAATGAATGAATATTAATAGTAACAGTAAGGGGGTATAAAACATACCCCTTTATATAGCTCAGATGATGATTGCAAAGAAGACTTAGAAGAATTTTATGAGACTCTATAGAAAGATTGTCAATAATATAAACGGAATGATTTTGTAATAGTAAGAGGGGATTTCCATGCATATGGACGATTGGAAATTTGGTGCGAATACATCGAAAAAATTGTATGGGGTTATCTTAAAAATGAAATAATTGCTGAATAATAAAACTAAAGAAAATTTATTTATGAGGCAATTTAATTAGCTTAGAGAGTGACTGTGATAAGGACAACAGTGGTAGTAATGATATCTCTGTTGTGGAAGAAATATGTATCAGTGAATAATTTTTGTGTAAAATAGGTATAACGTGTAGTAAAAAACGTTTGCTTTGTGTTAAATTATCAGAGGTGTATTTATAAATTGTTAACTGACTTCATGGCATTTTTCACTCAGCTATACTAGAGGGAGATATAAGTGTGATGTTTGTATTCCTATATATTAGTGGGCGAAGTTTTATTACAAAATGCTTAATGGTCGAGTGGCAAAACATCTGGCCTGACAATAGTATTATTCACTATTGTGTACAAAATAAGGTGATGTGAAAAATATTGTTACACTCATAATTATGAGATATTTCAATCTTAATTATCTCCTGTACATTTGCTGCCACTCGCAAGCAGTGCAGCAATATACTGTTGTTCGGCTGGTAAATGCTAAGCACACAGCCTGCTAATGGTATTTATTTAAGTTATAATCCACAACAACCTCATTTATCCTTTGAAAAAGAAGAGGTGTTTATGGATAACTCAAATGACTAATCATTAAAGGGAAATAAAATAAATTATAAAAAATTCTGAATAATCTGTAATATTAACATGGACACCAAAAACAATGTCATATGTGACAATATCTAAATACACAAAGCTGAAGTGTAATGAACACAAATATCATAAAAAACATCTTATTGTTATTGGAGGGGGGACTAGTATATTTGTTATTGTTATAAGTTTGTATATATAACCCACCACGTTTTGTACACAATTGTTTTTACAAACTGCAGTTTTTCTTTAAATCATGCCTCAAGTTTGAATAAGAAATTCCTTTCTCACTTTTTTTTCTATAAACTACTAATTTTTTAACACTGTTGCACACCACTATAGAAATTATCGTTTGCCATAGAAAAAAAATCTACAGACACACAGACACTTTTCAAAAAATGACTTTTTTTTCATGTTTTGAGGGTAGTACAATCAGACTCTGCAATAATCTCGAATACGATTTTTTTTGCCATCACCATACTCCCATTTCCTTATGGAACATGGAAGTAAAGTTATTCCAATTAATGCTTTCAAGCTCATCAGATTGGAAATGATTAATGACATAGTGGTGTGCAACAGTGTTAATTCTGTTTGTGATTATAACCACTAACACAACTTTATTAATTAAATCTACTAATTTTTTGAAAGTCAAATTGGAAATGTGACTAACCTCCCTCACAGTACTTTTTGTAAACATTCTTTTCTTTTGGGAGAATGATTCGGAATCATACAAGGAGTGATTTGTATAGACATTGCTGGTTAATGTTAACATATATCAAATCAGGTAATAATACTTAATGAATAAATCAATTTAAATATCTCAGACAATGAATAAAAGTTGAGTAAACAAAGAATTGAATATTAAATTCTACAATAAAACTTCAAAACGTTATGCAGGCTAGTGCACAGTACCAATGTGCACCCAGTTTGTTTTACCCAGAGTAAACCATTGGTTCACTTGGACCAGATAAAACTCGCATCAACTCGCTTGCATAATAATACCTATGTAGGTCTAAACCTGCATAGATAGGATCTGGTAAACACAATAAACATATAATCCACTTGAACACATCAGCCTAAACTCCACATTTTTGAAGCATTACGGTAATTATCGGCTTTCTAGCCAATGCTGGTATTGAAGTGACATTTTTTTTCTATTCTTCTATGTTATATAAACACGCGAAAAATAATTTTAAACGGCGGTCAAACCTATTTACGGAGAAAAAATAAAATAATTACTCCCATAAGCATGCATGCAAAGGTGAATGAGCGGCATATTACAGTGCTATTAAAACAATCTGCATCTTCTGACAGTTCTTGCGTGTTTACAAGCGGTAGTTGCTATGGTAACTCGGACGAGCCTCCGAGGTGAGCCAATCACCGGCAGGCGTGCGCTTTCCCTCCCCCTTTCTCCTCAGTCAACAGTCCCCACACTGACCTCAGTGTTGCCAGTGCAAGTACATACTTCACTAACAGTGAAAGCTTTTCTTTGAGAGTATTGATTTTAATTGCATTAGTTTTTGTGTTTTAATAAGTGCTCCGTTATCAGCATCATTTTTAGTGTAGTGTGGTATAGCGTATTTTGTTTTACACATATCGTATTATTTTTTCAATTATGTCGAAACCAGTGCAAGGTGCTGATAAACGTAAGCGTGGGCAACCAAGAATTCATTCGCCTCAAAAGAAGGCAAGCATAAAAGGAAGACATGGCTTTGTTCTTCGTGGTCAGGCTCGCGATATGGTGTGTGCGTTACGCGAATATTTCGAAGCTGAAAGGGAAAATGGAGGTCCCCTAATAGACATCAATAAAGTTGTAGAAAGAACTGCAGCAGCTTTAAAAATATCTAAGGCGACAGTAATTAGAATAGGGAAAGAAAAAGAGAAGAGAGAGGAGGAACCTCGGGAAGAACAAGAGGAAGAGGAGGGTGAGATTGAGAACGTAGCTGGGCCATCACATGCAGGGTTGGAAACACCCGGAAAAACTCGGAACTATGCCAAACGAGTAACCAATATGGACAGTTTCCAGCAAGGTGCAATTAGGCGTCATGTGCATGCTTACTACGAGAGAAAGGAGCATCCTACTGTAAGAAAGCTACACAGCAGTCTTAGAGAAAACCAGTTGTTTAATGGTAGTGAATCATCCCTTCAACTTTCTCTTCTTGATTTGGGATTTCAGTTTGAAAAATATTCAAACCGGACCGTCCTTCTGGAGAGACCTGATATTGTTGCTTGGCGATGCCGCTATTTGAGAAGTGTCAAGAATGTAGATTACGAGAGCATTGTGTGGCTGGATGACTTTTGTTAACGCTGGTCATACCTTACCCAAAGGGTGGTCAGACAGAACACCCCAAGGCACAATGAAAGCCCCGTTAGGAAAGGGAGGTAGGGTCATTGTCCTACATGCTGGAACTTCCCGAGGCTTCGTGGCAAATTGTTTACTCATGTTTCGATCGCAAAAAACAGGGGACTACCACGAGGAAATGAATGCTGTTTGTTTCACGGAGTGGTTTAAAAATTCGCTCCTTAAGAACATCCCTCCCAAATCTACCATTGCTCCATACCATTCAGTAATAAGAGACAGGGTTCCAACCATGCAGTGCAGAAAAGCTGACATGCTGGCTTGGGTACAAAGAAATATATAGCCTCAGATAAAAGACATCACCATTGCACCTGGTGCTACAAAATCAGAGTTAATGGAACTGGTGACCACTTACAAACCAAAGCCATTATATGTCATCGATGAACTCGCAAAAAGCAGTGGACATCAGGTGATACGGCTACCTCCTTATCACGCCCACTTGAACCCCATTGAATTCATTTGGACACAAGCAAAGGGTTACGTGGCAAGGAACAACAAGAGATTCACCATCACCGAAATAGAAAGGCTAACCAGAGAGGGAATCGACTGTGTTACTGCAGAAAATTGGGCATCCGCGGTTAAACACATGAAAGAACTCGTACAGAAGCAGTGGGAAACGGAAGGCATCTTGGATGATCATGTGGAAGAAATTATCATCTCCCTCGGTTCCGGCTCCAGCTCCAGCTCCAGCTCTCAGGGTGAAGAAAGTGATTCGTCACTGGGGATGGCTCCCTTGACACCAGGAATGTGAGTAACTTTCAGTCAGCATGATGTATTTACTGTAGAGCAAACAATATAATTCCTTATGTTTAACGTTCACAACATCTGAATTTTATTTAGTTTTTAATTTTAGCAATTTGTTAAACATTTATTAAAGTTAATTTCAAATTTTCCTAAAAAATAATACTATTCGAAAAAATGGAATGCATTGTGGTCTTCACTTCTACCATTAAGTGAGCAAAATATGTATTTACAGTAAGTGTTCATATCAGAATTCAAATGTAACCTAAGGAGATCTTTAAAATTATCATAGTGTTTTATGTTTTAATTTGCTCAGTGTTGTTGGTTTTGGTGGTAATGTTTTGTTGTTGTTGTGTTCCCTTCTCATCAAGGGAGAAGCTTCGATTGTCGTTCAATGGAAATGAGATTTTAGAATAATCACGTCCTGTGGTCAGATAACGTTACGTTACGTTTCATTTTATCTTAACACCCATTACTTCTGAGCCACCGTGGTACAATGTCACGGTGACAACGATTCTTTTAAGTGGATATTATTTTCCACAGCCCCAAACGCTGAGCGAGGGAGCGGGCTCGGCCTAGCGGACCATGTGGCAACACAGCGCTACCGCAGCTGTGCCGAGCCCCACGTGCTTCTTAGCTGTCAGAAGACGCAGATTGTTTTAATAGCACTGTGTAGACAGTGAAAAATGACATTTAACCTATCTTGCTTACACAGTCGTTTATATGCGATAACGGCTTCACTGATATCACGGTTACCTGTGCCATCACATAACATAGAAGAATAGAAAAAAAAATGTCACTTCAATACCAGCATTGGCTAGAAAGCCGATAGGGGAGGCCGGGGTAATAAGAGACACGGCCAAAAAAACGCCCTAAATATCAATTCAAAATGGTAAAAAATAAGTAATGGTAACTTCAACACTTTTTTTTTTCTTACCATACACTTACTTACGAACTAATATGAGTTTTTAAATTTTTTTACACTATTAAAAAATACCTTCACTTTGAACTTACTACGGAAGTTCGTGACTTTTCCAAAATAAAATTTTATTGTGAAAATTGAGTTAGAATTTTGAAAATGACTGATATGTAATTTTGTGACTAGGATTATGAAGATTGGTGTGAAATTTTTTAAATTGCTGAAACATTTCATTTCAGGTGAATTATGGGCTTGCCTCTTATTACCCCTTTTTGAAATTTTCAAGGGGTAATAAGAGACAGCCTCTTTTTAAAACTTATGTTTGTTTCAGGTTTGTGAAATGAAATATTGAGTGCATAGACAGATTAAAAGTTAATAGACAGTGTATAAGTAATAACCAAAAAGCAGTGCTAAGACAATCATTTAAAATGCCAAGAAAATATATTAAAAAATATATTTGGTGTCAATTTGACCCAGAAAACATGAAAAAAGCAATTGCGGAAGTTAAGAAGGGAGTATCAATTAGAACAGCAGCTAAAAATTTTGAAGTCCCTCCCTCAACATTAGGAAAACACTACAAAAATCCTGAAGACAAAATTGGGGCTGGACGCAAGCAAGAAATTCCAAAAGAAGAAGAAGCTGCACTTTCAAAGTACCTGGAAACATGTGCTACACATGGAGAGGGTCTGACGAAATCAGAAACTTTAAACTTAGTAAAAGAATTCTTGGACTACAGTAAACTGAAGACCAGGTGGAATGACAATAAGCCCTCTGATGACTGGTTTAACTTATTTTTAAAAAGGCACCCACAATTAAGAATCCGAAAAGGAGAGCAGTTGAGTAACCAGAGAGTGAGAGGCGCAGACCCCTTTACAGTCAATCGTTTCTACAAGGATGTCAAGAAGCTGTACATTAAAGAAAAATTAGCAGAAGGAAATGGAAAATTCATTTACAACTGTGACGAAACTTCATTTGCACATGACCCAAGTGATGTCCGTGTCATTGCTAAAAAGGGTACCAAAAGAGTTTCAAAGAATGTTGCTGGTTCAGGAAAATTGAACACGACTGTGCTAGCTTGTGGTTGAGCTGACGGTACAAAGATGCCACCTTTCATCACCTTCTCTGAAACATACGTTTGGAGTACCTGGATTCCTGAAAACGATTATCCAGGAACAGTGTACACTGCACAGAAGAAAGGCTGGATGGAAGGGACCATCTTTGCTAATTGGTTTTCAGAAGCGTTCTTAAAGAACATCCATTCAAAAGAACAGCGCAACAACAAGAAAAACATTCTGTTCTTTGATGGCGTTGCCTTCCATGTAAACTATCCATTGATTAAAATGGTGTATGATAACAACGTGATTTTGATCAAACTTCCGCCAAACTTGACACATTTTATGCAGCCCCTTGACTTAACAGTTTTCAAGCCCCTAAAGAATGCTTTGAACAATCTAATGGTGCAATGGAACCAAACTAACCCAGGCACTCCTCTGCCTAGAGAAGAGTTCTCAAAGAAAATCAAGGTCCTGTGGGAAGAGCACTTCCATCCAAGGCTTTTAGTATCAGGGTTTCTTCACACTGGCCTGTTTCCAGCAGATGCTTCAAAGTTTCCAGAGGAGGCTTACAATCCTATAAAACTCCAGAGATTTAAAGCTACTGAACAAGCTACAGCTTCAAAACATGGATCTGTGACACCCTCCAGTAAATCCACACCAACTTCTGTGAGACCTTCGGGTACACCCAGGACTTCTTCTCCAGCACTCTCTCCTGCTTCAGCAAATCCTGCTTTACCGAAACCTCTTACTACATCTGAAACATGCACTGAAGTTCCAGCTACACCAATTGAACATGAAAATCAACCTGGATGTTCATCTTGGCAAGCAGGTGATTATGTGCAGCATTCAACCTCATTTGAGAACTTCATTCGGTTTAAACTTACTGAAAGTGTCATGTAATCTACACCAAAGCTGGCAGGGAAGCACACAAAAATTTCTGGAAAAAAGGGAGAAATCCTAACATCCAAAAAAGTTATGGAGAGGGTTAAAAAGGCTGAAGATGAAAAGACACACAAAAAAGTGAAAACTACTGGGAAAAGGTCAGAAAAGCAGTCCAAGTATGACAAACTAAGCGGTACCTCCAAGATTACCAAAGGCAAAAAACCTCAACCTAAAAAACGCAAAGTCAGTGTATCCTCGGACTCAGAATCCAGTCAGAGTCTGTGCATGGATACTGACGGTGAAGAATCCAATATTCTTTGGATCAACTAATTTCATCATCATCCGATGAAAGTTTGCCTGAAGAAATTGACCCGACCAGAGTAGAACCTCGTTTAGAAATGTATTACGCTGTGTACTACGATCTTGACTGGTATGTTGGGAGGGTTATTGATTTTCCAGACGAAGGACTCTGCAAAGTTAAATTTTTGAAAAAAGAACTAAGTAGTTTCAATTGGCCTGCCCATGATGACATTCAAACAGTCCCATCCAGATTTGTGTTTTATGGACCTATCAAACTGGAGGGAAATGGGCCATTCCGGATTTCGAGAGGACAGCTCCAAGAAATTCGTTTTGTTTACAGCACAGCCAAAAAGGGATTTTGAAACTCAACCAGAAAGTTCAAAAATGACTCTTTTTCTGTTGGTATTGTATTCTTAATGCTAGTTGAACTCATGCTTAGTGCCTATATGCCGAAAGTGCTTTTATACATTTTTCCTATGTTCATTTAAGTAGCCTAAGATAGAGTTTATCTGCTATAATTATGTTACACTAAAGCTAAAGTTTAAATTAAATTTGTGAGGTTTTTAAATGTTAACTTTAAGTTTACATAACATTGAAACCCTCTAATAAAACTCTTTTGTACATTTTTCACATGTTCATTAGACTGTAGATCAAATAAAGGTTGTAATATTCATTTAAATGTTTTTAGAAAATGTAGTTTAAGTTAAATTTTGGTCAACATTAGCTTTAAGATGTTTTTCAGTGTTCTCTTCTTGTATGATTATGATTTAACAGCTGTTACAGTTCATTTGAGTTAGCTAAAACTATTTGTCAAAATAATTTGTTTTCTTAATTCACGATTTTTACACTTCTTAAAAGTGAGTTTTAGAAATTCTCCAGAAAATTTCTTGTCAACATTCTTTTTTATTTTGTAGTGCCAGGTTTATCCATGGTGTATGTAGATTCCATAAAACTCAAATATCCTTTGTTTAAATGATTTTTGATATTTAATGCTCAGTTAAATAAATTTTAAGTACCAACTTGTGAATTTCATTTTTTAACCCTTGGTATTTCAGGAAAAATGTAAATACTTCAGATCCAAAAAAAGTAAAATGTTCAGAATTGTCTGAAGAGATCTCTTAAAACCCCTACTCATTTTATATTGCATGTGTATGGGCAGTGAGAGCTCTGTCTCTTATTACCCCTAAGGGGTCATAAGAGACACTATTTTTAACCAAATTTTCAATAATTTATTTTGGCATGAAAAGTAACAGGAAAAATGTGTTAAAAAATCAGTAAGTTTCATTTATTTAGTACAATAACATATATTTTTTTTAAATTCCTCACGAAATCAATGCAAGTGCTATAATTTTTGTTGTCTCTTATTACCCCTTCTGTTTCTTATTACCCCGGCCTCCCCTAATTACCTTTTAATTAATTATGAAACAGAAGACGCAAATTTTCATGTTGTTGGTAAAATTATAAAAAGTTAACACTTTATAGTAAAAAGCTTCATATCACTTCCTTCTATTAATTTCTATTTCTCTCTACACAAACTGTTTCATTTGTTTTTCTGTGTAAATTACAATTTAAAGGTGCATGTATTATATTATATTTGGTCCATCACTTACAAGATAAGAATGTTTGGTAAATATGCATTCAACATCAAGCGGTTCAACTGTTTACTCACACTACACATTGACATAAAATGTTTACAATATCTCATTGGAACGAAATCTTTAAAATATTCGTTTAGAGCATCTAACTATGGTGTCTTACAATAACCACAGTAACTTACCAGCGCCACACAAACACTTATTCCTTCAAGTACACGTTGGTTCAATATTGCACACGAAGAGCTTGTAGCAACCGGTATGTTACATAGTCAACACATATAAGCGAAGTTCTTAAAAATTTACATATTAGTTGACAGTCTAGACTTACCGTAACGAGGCGGTTACTTATTTTAACAACTGAGTCTTGGTTCAATATAATATTCACTGTTTTAAAGCTTTACCACCTAAGATCAACTTTCACATCAACTTAAATCAAACTCTTTAACGGTTTTTACACATTGTTGCCAATCGATAAATGAAAACAGAACAGTCGTTTACATGAATTTCTTCAATTAAATAATTGTTGATCAATTTTCAAACCAAATATTTGTAGATAATTTCACGTTTTTATTATTTATATGTTTTACATGCGAATATAATGTTCAATGTTATATACGTTAATGAGTAATAATGAATGCATTCTTTTGTGACAAACTCATGAGACTTTAACACGCATATACAATACACGGTAGAACACGTAAAAATATTAAGTTACAAATAAAGAAATATTAATATACTGATTACGTTAATTACATTAAATTCCCTGATTTTGTTGTCCACGACGTGTCCGTTGTTATCGATTAACTATATATTGATAACACTACCGACTCGGATTTCAAATTATTACCGTACTGATAAAAATGATAGATTTTTCCCTGATGGCCTAAACTAGTTTCGCTTCGTCAGAGGCTAGTTTAGACCACCAGATAAACATTTATAATTTTTATAAATAATAATTTGTGATACGATTCGGTAGTGTTATATATAGTTAATTAAGTATATTAACTGTACTATTTACCGTTCTTTGTTTATTAACACATATTACTTATTTTCGTTGTTTAGTTTTCATCTGTTCTGTACTAAAAACAAACTATAATTTGTTGATAACACAGTAACAACACTCATTTGACAAATTAAGAAATATCAACATATGAAGAATATAAAGTTATTTCGCTTTGGTGGTACTCCACTGTCAATTTAACTGACAACATTTGAGATTGCATATTTATATTGAATGTGTATACCTGATTATAAAAATAAATTAAAAAAAAACAAGAATGCAGATATAACCTATAGAAAATGCATAATATTACACCTCCGACGTCTATTTCGTTTTGCTGCTATATACCACTCATTAGCTTCGTAAATCCATACGATTGGCAATGGAATTTTGGAACGGCATTTTGAACTAGTGTGTAATGTTTACAATTACTATTTCAGTTTTGGATATGCTAGCGTAAGTACGTGTGTTCATGTAAGAACTACAGTTTCTGATACATAACTTCCAGATGAGTATAACTTACCTAAGCGGACATCTTCCACACACACACACAGCACTATATATTGTGTTCCGAGTCGGTAGTGATTTAATTATACTACCTGTATTATTAATTACATTATTATTATTCCAGTAATATATTTTAAGTTGTCTGATAATCTTCGACTGGTATTTGAGATGATTTGAGTTCCCATCTGAAACTTAAACTTACCGGTACCTCCAACAAAAATCTCAGAAGGAAGAGTTCATCTGTTTTTGTTGATGCCTTCTAAGGAAAATGCCAATCTTATCCACACAAATTGACTATCTTACTGATATATCGAGGGCTCAGATTGGTTGAATTGATTTCTGTCATACATAAGTCTCTATTACACCACGCAACTGATTTCAAGCCTTCATGAAACTATATGCACAGTAGTAAAAACAGGCTGCAACTGCTCTGAAATCACTTGCAGAGTAAACATGGCGTCTATACTAATATTATAAAGAGGTAAAATTTGTTTGTCTCGGCTAACCTCAGAAACTACTGATCCGATAAAAAATGTCTTTCACCACTGTGTTCCTTGAAGTTTGAGGATGGTTTTAGACATGAATTTGAACCAACATCTTTAATAATTTTCAAGAACAGCTTTAAAACTGTCCCATGTCATGAATTTTTTTTTAATTTCCATGTTGTGAGATTTTTGGCATGTAATAAACTTTTGTTCTATATGAGATAGCAGTATGGTATCAGCAAGTGAAATTTAGACAAAATTACAAATTTTATTTTGGTTTTTGTTTCAATGAAATCCTCCTTTCCGTTTTTGCGATATCGGCGGTTCTGTAAAAATTGTATGTGTTGCGCCATCCCATGTCTTGAAATTTTTTTCGTTGGCTACAGAATGCGCGCAGGCAAATTGCATGCAGTCAGTTGCATAGTGTAATAGGCTACATTTGAATCAATGCCCCACAACGAGTGCCTGAAACTAAAAGTTACACAAGCAGTTGCAAGGCTTGCAACTGTTTTGCAATCAACTACAAGCTGTGCAACCGATTGTAGTAAGTGTAATATGCTACAGTTAAACCAATGCCCCACAACTTCTTTTGTAATCAGTTGCATGGTGTAATAAAGGCCTAACAGTTTGGTAGTTATAACATCTGTTCAGGGCTTGCAGAAAGTAGCAGATTCATGTCTGACTCTTATCTGCAAATTTTATGACTATCAAATTAATCAACATATAAAACTGTATAGAAAAACATATACAGATATGCTGAATCATTCAAACCTGTTTAGAAAACTAATATAAATATGATTGCATATATGATTTATAGTTTTTCCATGCATGATGTACATCATTATAAATATGCTTTTAAGTAATCACCAAATTAAAAGAATTAAATTTATAATTATGAGCCTCACTTTAATTATATTGTAAAAATAAAATTTACTTTATACTGATAATATGTAAATCAGTAAAATTAGAAACGTTAGTAAATCACAAAATTAAATAATACTGAGAATAGAACATTTACCATATAAAAATCATCCTAATGGAAACACTAAACAATATGTATCTAAAGAATTATTTAAGTATAGCATTTTTATCTCAATTAAGCTACATATAAAATTTCTCATTTTCCATTCTATTACAAATTTGTTTACGTTATGCAAGAAAAATTTACAGTTTTACATTTTAAAAATTCTTCTTATCTGCAATTTTAGTCTTTTTATTTTAAATAGATCAGTTCATCATTATCTGTTGATCCTGTTGATCACTCTTAACCATGTGTGTGTGTGTGTGTGCGCGCGCGCGCGCGCGCGTGCGTGAGAGAGAGAGAGAGAGAGAGAGAGAGCATGTCTCAGACACAGACCTTGACAGACACTAACATGCATGATTGATCTGCAAAATGTGACACATTACATTGACCTGATTCCAAAAGATAGTGGTCTGGACACACACTTTTATATATACAACTATACAATATCTGCTTTTTGAGGGGGGGGGGTGAGACTAGCTTCATGGTTGGACTCCGTATTTTCCTCAGTACAAATGTGGTTTCAAGATTATTCCCATATAATTATTTATACAATTATCTATAAGTCTTTATTTTAACACATGCAACTGGCTTTAAAATAGGCCTACGTTAAGTGTTTTGAAATTTTTAAAAGCTCTGGGGATGGGATTGATTCCCCTGATCCCTCCCCCATACTTAAACCACTGGTCTAGCATTGCATTCCTGTCAAAGACTGCTTAAACACCTCATATTGTGTCCCAGACTGTCATAAGAGGTGTGGTGTCATTATCAACATATTTTATGAAAAATAATTGCATATCTCAGCACATTTTGTAGACAGTTGAACATTCACATAAAATTCAATAGTTGGACTTGATTTGTAAAGTTTGCATACATCACAGTGTTTTGTATTACTCTACAAGTTTTGAAATCTGCATGGGTTTGTAGTATGCAACTTTAGGGTTGCACTCAGAAATCCAACATTAAAATAATCCAAACTTTTCAATACACAAAGGCCTTAGAGTACTTTGATGCACTGTGGTATGTAAGAAATGATGTTAACTATCAAGACCTGTAAATACCTATGGTTACTACGAGATGTAAATAGTTTTTGGACAAATATAAACAAAGAGTTCATAAACATCAAAATAATAAAGTATTATAACCTATTAATAGTCATAGACTTGTTTGGTGGTTGCAGAGACAGAAACTGTTTCAACTGTGTAAGCAAGTAAAGTTTTTAAAGAAATATCTTCACACGAATAACATATAAACTATAGTGAGAAGTGCACCAATGGTAGTTACATGTTAATGTACTTATTAGAATAAAATTGCTTGATAGTTTGAACTAGTTGCAATATAAATAAATAAAAAACTGTCTCTATTACCTAGTATCTTCCACTTATTCACACCAGTGATCCAAACATGTATTACTGGTAGCCTTTTGTAGTTCAGAGTTGTACGCTCACTGATTTTAATAAGACCTTATATGGGTAATTTTATTCTGCATTACCGTTATTTTCCAACCATCTTTACTGACTTTATTAGTAAATTTATGTAATTTTAATTTTTTCTCCTGTGCTGTACAATAAGTAGCATGTTACTCGACTCACAGATGACACACGACTTGGACTAATGTGGCCATGCATGACACTGTACAATCGCCCACAGATATGTTTCACTCCTGATCTGCAAACAGAATGGCTGTTAGCATTGGTGTGCATTTTTGTGGGATGCATATTGTATCGTGACCTGTGTGTACGGTTTAAGCCACACTGTTGAGTTTGTCAATTTATTATATTTCTCTCGTATGTACCTCTCTTTGATTATTTTAATATTTTTCAATTTCTTATATATCTGGGTTTGCTAGATATAGTAATATCGTTAATTATAATTATCTTATCTCTCTATTTAATATACAAGTGTTAGTGTGAATGTAACTTATGTATGTAGGGTGTTATTCTAAAATTCCGCTCAGACCTAGTCTGCCTTGCAGAGAATTATCGAAATTTCGTATGTAGCTCTCTTCTCTTTGGTATCGGTGAATTCCGCAACAAGCGCTGCAGTTCTGAAACAAACGAAATTTATAGGTTAACCCACCGTGTACGGTGACTAGTTATTATACACTTAGTCTGTTTAATTCTTATTCCCAATTCATTAAATAATACCCAAATAATAAGATCCTGAAATTATACAAGGTTTCTTTATTAATTCAACTTGTTAACATTCAATAAGATTTGTTTTACTTGATATACGAAAGGCTATACGTTGCGTTAATCGATTATTGTTCGGTCCAATATTTTATTTTAAATTCAGTTATATTTTTTTATAATTAAATTAGATTCAGGGTGTGAAGGTTCTTTCAACTGCGGGGAAGATTAAAAATACATAGATAAGAATGCAAGCTATTACAAATTTAAAGTGTTGTTGTGTTTAATATTATTTATACAATTGAAAATTACCATACGGAGAACTAAGCGACTCTGGAAGGCGGTTGTTTGTAACCTCGTGAGTTGATGCCTCGTGTCAATCAGAAAGGAGATGATTTTCTTTATTCTTGTCTTCAAGTGGTAATAAAGTTGAATCCTTGGTCCTGGTTGATTTAGAAATACCGCTCCCTTTGTTCATCAACGGCCAAACTAGTGATTACGTTCTTCGGCAAACTCTGGATCCAAATACGTTTTCTATCGTATGATGTAAACTGCGATGTCTAATGTGATGTTAAGGTTATTATTTTTCGTTTGGTTTGTAGGATTAACTCTTTTCACCAGTAGTTCCTTATATGGTATTATTATTTCATTAAATTATCATTTGTTCTTGATCTGATATTGGGCAATCCAGGTCATTCCTTTTTGGAATTCAATTACTTATTATCGTTTGTATGATGCCATTATACAATTTAGTTAATGGTTGCTGGCCTAATTCTGACAGTTAATTATTCATATATGGTGACTTGTTACTGTATTTAAATAATTTAGAATATGTTAGTTTTATTAACCATTTCTCTGGGTTTTAATCTCATCACGTTCAGATCATAAATTGCAATAATACAAATCAACAAATTATATTAATTTTTGTTGTCCCTAGCAACAAATTTTTTATTCTTTTTCAATGTTTTGTTATATAGTGATAATTTCATATATTATTCTTCCACTCATCAAAGTAATTCCTTATTAAACTTCCATTATATCGGAATATAATATTATTTATAGCTTGTTTACTGATTTCTATATATATTCTGCTGGTTTTTCAATCTTAGTCTGTTTCTTTTCATAATTATTATTTTTCCGATATCAAACGTTATCAATCGATATCATTGCACTATGGCATTATCATAATTTGTTTATATTGAGTTGGTTTATTATTTATTATTAATTATCATAGGTTTTTTCTAACTCCTTGAACTATACTCATTAATTATTATTAACTTCTTTACCTAACCTTTATATTCTGAGTTGTTATATAGTGTTATTGGCTGTTAGGCCTTTTATTATATTTGGATCTACTTTTGATTATAACTGGTTAACAACTATAGCCTCTTTATATAAGTTTACAAACATAATCAAACCTTAACTATGTACATGTACACAAATAATTATTCTTATTATATCTAACAACTTTATCTTGACCTATGGATCACATATAAGAAAAATTGAGATCAATTAATACTAATTAACTGATTTCCTTCACCTTTCTACAACAGTAAACAAATAATACTTATTGCTTCATTACTTGATATTACATCAACAAGTAAGCTTCATAAGCTAACACAAACTTTAACATAACATTTATGGTAACAACATAACATTATTCAATTCAGAATCATTACTTTCGATTAACTAGTAATGCATATTATTGACTCATTTTTATCTATTTTCACCGTCATTTACTTTAACATTTTCGATATTGGTTTCTTTCTTATAATTCTTATCAGTATTTTTGATTTATTTACTTTTCACTGAACATTGATTTCTTACTATTGTCTATATTACAGGTTTATTTTTTATTGCTATTACTACCTTTCATCCTTATTCATTTTTACACAATGATAAAGGTATTTATTTGACCCTTGTATCAGTATGGGATTTAAATATTTATTTCCCTATGATATTTCTAATATTTTTATTTATGTAACGTTGAGGACCGCATTTCTGTTGCGTTACAATATGTATTACAACAACGATTATATTGTTGGCCTCCTCGCATTGGGATCCCAATGTTGTCCCTTAGGTTGTCGGGTAGGGTTCACCGCAAGTAAGTTTTCTGTTCCAGACTTTATAATATGTAGATAAACTGTAAATTAAGTCTAGCATTATAGAAAATATATATGGTAATTTATTCTTTAAAAAAAAGTAAACAGATGTAGGTATTTCTAATGCACTGGGAATACCTGGTAGTATGATATAGCAATGAGATTTTCTATGTGATCACTATATCCTGTTTATACTGTCATTAAATTTATATTTTACTAGCTGTTACCCATGGCTTCGCATGCAAATATTTGACTTTTAATATGTATTTTAATATAACATTTATTGTCTATGTCTATATGGCGTTCTGTCAACTCATGTAACAATTTTGTACTCATCAGTCGGCATTCTCTCAAAAGCTATTTTGAACACTTGTACTAAATTATTATGTTGGTGCAACAGCTTTTGGAGATTTAAAACAATATCCTTTCTTATATCGGGGATGGCTTCACAGTGTCAGTTGGCCTGGGCTTGATCGTTTCCCATGAAATAGATTTGTAAAAACTTCGCATCTTCTAAATATATCACTACCAACTCAGAACACAAATTTTGTGTTCCCAGTCAGTAGTGTTATACTTATATTTGAAGACCCCAGTTTCAAAGACGGACATGTGCTCCCTGGGTCATTTTTAAGTACCAATCGATTCTTGTAGTATTTTTTCAATGGTAGCGTTAGTTACAAAAACAGACAGAAACATCTTTTTTTTTAAGTTTAAAGATGTTAGTTACTTTCAAACACGGACATGTGAGTAACTGGTTTGCATCAAACTCAGACATATGCGTATAGACCAATGAGATACCACTGTTTTGTCATGTGACCTCCTAAAACTGCCATGGCGTCTAGCTTCTTTGCTTGAAAGGGTGTGTCTCAGTTGTTCTGTGATTGTTCCTAATAAAAAAAGTTATTTTCAGTTAATTTTACTAGTCTAGTAAAAAATATGGATACAGAAATATCTGAAGTTTCTCCTAGTCAAGCTCATGAAAGGATACGTGACCTATCTTCTTGGAAAAGAGATGTTGAAAAACGGAAAAGGTGAGTATAACCTCTATCTGAAAGCATTATTTTTAATTAATTGAAATTTGCCTTCTGAAAGTTATGGATATTGTAATACCAAAATAAAAGATATTGTAATGCCATTAAACAATGCCTTTCATGGGTTTTGGTCTGTAGCCATTAAAAATGAAACCAAATTTTAAGGCACTAACATAACCTCCTAAACTGTTCCTTGTTTATGTTTACGTTCATTATTAGTGCAGCTTTTAGTATTTTTGCCTTATATTTTTGGCATAACATAAATGTGTTTTATATTTTAAAAATTTTCTTGTTTACAACTACAGTAAAACATTTTCTGTCAAGTTAGTGTACATTTTATTAATTTTCAGGTACTTCTTTTTTATTTCAGGTACTCTGCTAAAAATATTGCTGTTTACCCAACATGTCAACATAGAAAAGGATTTAAATGCACTCTTCTTTCCATGAAAGATGTAAAAGATTTTCATGCTGCTTTCTACACAATACCAGAAAAGAGTAAGCAAGATGCTTTTTTATTAAAATTTTGTAGGTCTTCACCACCAAAATGCAAAGTAACAAGTCTTGACTCACCATGTTCTAAATCAAATTCACTTGAATACACAATCACCAATCAGGCAGGAAATCGTCTACTTGTCTGCAGGGATACATTCCTAAAAGCTCTTCAGATAACAAAACATAGAATCATTGGAGTATTCCAAAGGTTTAAAAAAAGATAATGCTCTAGTTCCTATTGAAACCCGTGGGGGAAACCACAAGGAACACCTTTTCAAAAGGAAAAGGATTGCAATCATTGAATTTATCAAAACATTGAAGGCCTGTGAGTTACATCATGGGAAGGGGAAGAGCCAAAGGGTCTACTTATCTTCAGAAAGAAGTGTACAAAAGCTTTGGGGAACTTACTATTTAGAGTCCGCTAATGATCTGAAGGTGAAGGACTCTTTTTTCAGGAGGGCATTCAATACAAAATTTAACATTGGATTTTCAAATCCTGCAGTTGACGAGTGTAGTACTTACCTCCAGCTTGATCAAAAAATCAAACTAGAACTGAACGTAGAAAAAAGGAAGCACTTAAGCTGCGCAAGGTAATTCATAAGAAACAACCTAATTGTTTCTTTGAACATCTAAAGACTACAGACGATGACTGTTTTCTCCTCTCCTTTGATTGCCAAAAGAACCTAGTTCTCCCTAAAGTAAGTGACCAAGCGGCTTATTACTCTAGACAATTCTACTGTTACAACTTATCAGTGGTAAGAGGACTGTCTACTGACTCACTGAATTGTAACAATGTAAAAATTTATTCATGGACTGAAAATGAGGTTCGGAAGTCCTCAAATGAAGTAGCTTCCATCATATACAATGAGTTGAAGACTGCAGTGCTAGAAGGTTATTCGAGTATTCGTCTGGTGGCTGATGGCTGTGCCGGCCAAAATAAAAATATAATTATTATTGGAATGTGTGGTTCATGGCTGGAACGCGACTTTCCTGACCCAATAAAAAAGATTGAACTATGAACCCAATAACCAGCCATTCATTTCTTCCATCTGATAGGGTCTTTGGACTAATTGAAAATGTTTTAAAGAGGAAGAAAACCATTATAAAATCCACTGATTATCATCATGTGTTTTCTCAATATGGCACTCTGCATGAGAATGGCAAGGACTGGTTCCCATTTAACTGGAAAAAAGAAGTTGAAACTCATATGAAGAAAGCTAGTGCTTTGCATTTCAATGTGCAGAAAAGTAATTCTTAGAAAAACTAGAAAAGGCAATGTGGTAGTCAAAGGGGAGATTGCCTACAACAGTGAAACAGGATCTGAAAGGTCAATCATTAAACCAGGTGAAGATCTCCAAAATATGACCCCTGAACAACTCCACGTCGGTGTTCCATTGAAGAAAGAGAAGGTAAAGGATGTCAAATCACTTCTTGTGAAACACTTTGGAGAAACGTGGGAAGAACAAGATGATCTTCGATTGTACAAGGCAGTAATTGAGGAAAACGAGGCCAGTAATGAAGATGTAAATTACTTGGAATGTGATTATCTAGCACCAACATTTGAACCTGATGATCCTGAAGAATTGCTCAACATAGCTTGTGGAAGTGAACAAAGTACTCCATAAGCTCTTGCCTAATTATTAGTGGTTCTAATACTTAAATCAAAGACCTTCAGTAAAAATTTCAATGTATTTTATTCAGTTAATGTAAACATAATGCATTTTGGGATGAAATAATTTTAATAATGTTTACTTTGTGAAATATTAACTTTAAAAAGCACCGTAGTCTTTTTATGCATTTTTATAGAACAGGAACACATACTGAACAATAACAAATACACCGATAAAATAATATATTGGCACAGGTATGTTGATGACATTTTACTCCTCTACAACGGCAACAAAAGACAAATAGAAAATTTCCACAAATACATTAACACTATACACCATAAATTAAAATTCACGCTTGAAATAGAACTAAATAATAGCATAAACTTCTTAGACCTTACAATCACCAAAACAAACAACACACACACATACAAAATATACAGGAAACCCACCACATCAGACATGGTCATACATAACTCATCCAACCACCCAACTCAACACAAACATGCAGCTTTCAACCACATGCTCCATAGGCTCACTTCAATACCCCTAAACACACATGACTACCAAGAAGAATTAAACACAATCAAATATATAGCAGGCAACAATGGATACAACCCCGATTTAATAAATAAACTACACAAATGGATCCTAAACACAAAAAGTAAAACACATCAGATCAACAGCACACAACCCAGTAAATACATAACACATACTACAATTCCAATACGCACAAAATTGCAAACACATTTAGAAAACATAATTATAAAGTAGCCTACAGAACCAACAACACCATTAGGAAACACATAAATAATACTAACAAAAACACAGACACATACAGCAAAACAGGGATATATAAATTAAATTGTAATGATTGTCACCAATTCTACATCGGCCAGACGGGAAGATCTTTTTCTTCCAGATTTTCAGAACATTTAAAAGCCCTCACCACAAACTACATACATTCCACATTTGCCACACATTTACAAAACGAAAACCACAGTTACACGAACATAGAACACAACATGGAAATATTACACTACTTACCTAAAACTAAACACAGCTGAACAATTTGAAATATACAGACATCACGCACTACAACCAAACAACATATTAAACAATTACATTATAGATCACATACACTATTCGATACATTGATCCAAACACACAATTTGAACCTCAGCGTCAGTTCCCTCTCACCATCAACCCCCACCATACACACCAGTCCATAACCGTTATACTGTTAAAATGACATTCAATATTTAATCCCACTGAGGAAGAGGAACATCACCTCGAAACGTTTGGGAAAGATAAATGAAAATAAGTTCAATTGTGAAAGTTTATATATATAATAATATTTTATAAAAATGTTTTTTTATTTTATTTCAATTTTATTTTTAAAGAATAGAAGTTTTTGTATCATTAGTAATTTTAAATTTAAAAATGTAGCAATAATCTGAACAAAAAAACCACTGTAGTCTGTTAGTATTGATTTTTGAAACTTATTGATATTTTTGGATTTCGTTGTCCATGACGTGTCCGTTACTTAACTAAATATAATTATTTCACAACGACTCGGAACACAAAATTTTGTATGGGTAAAGTAAAAACGTAAAAGTTTTACCTTACAACCTGAACCGGTTTTCACTTTTAAAAAGCTTTTTCAGAGGTTGCCGCTGGTAGCACTGTCCGTCTTGTTGTTGGCGACAGAATCGATTTTCGAAAGATCGATGTTGTGTGTGTGGGGTGTGATATGTTCGAATAATGCGTGTGATTTGAATTGTGTCTGTTCGTTTAGGATATTGTTTTTATTTGTTTTCGTGTGTTTGTATATTTCCAATTGTTCTAGAGTGTCTAGTTTTCAGCCTTTTGTGTGTATGTGTAGAATGTTCATGTTATTGTCGATGATCATCTCCACAGACGACCTACACAACAAAGTACAAAACTTCATGGAACAGAACAACATCACAGAACTAAAACACGACCCCACCGACAGATACCAAAACACAGTAAAACAACTAATCAACAAAGCCAAACACATAATGACACACAAACAAAAACCCTACATGAGACAAATCTGACCATCAGCCCTTACCCTCCAAGCGCTTCCCAAACTCCATAAAGAAGAAATTCCGATCCGCCCCATTATCAATTACTCTAATGCCCCTGCATACAAACTCGCAAAACATCTAGACAAAATTATCAGACAACACAGACCTAGTAACAAAAATAAAAGACATACACATCCCCCATAATGCCACATTAGCCTCTTTGACATTAAAAACCTGTATACAAACATCCCCATCTCTGAAACAATCACCATCCTACAAAACAAACTCAAACAGAACAACACACCAGACGAACTTATCAACGAAATAACAGAAACTCTGAACATTATCACAAAACAAAACTACTTTACATATAACAATAAATTTTACACACAGAATGATGGTCTACCTATGGACTCACCCATATCCAGCATTCTATCAGAAGTCTTCCTCCAACACTTAGAAAAAACAAAAATCCTCACAAACAATGACAGACACTCACATAAAATACTATATTGGCATAGATACATTGATGACATTCTAATACTATACAGGGGAAACAAAAGACAATGTGAACAGTTACTAACGCACATAAACATAATACATAAAAACATAACCTTTACTGCCGAATACGAACACAACAATAGCATAAACTTCTTAGACCTCTCCATCACAAAACTTGAACACAAGCACAAATTCAGTATATACAGAAAACCAACTACAACTGACACACTAATACACAACTCCTCCAATCACCCAATACAACACAAACTAACTGCCTTCAGAACAATGATACATAGACTTAACAACATCCCTCTAGATGAAAAAGGCTACAAAGACGAACTAAACACGATAAAATATCTAGCAGAATCCAACATATACGACAGAACAATAGTCAGTAAACTCCAACACAAAGCAATCAACAGACAAAGATAGAAAACAACAAATTCATAACACTAACATACATCAACAAACAAACTGAAAAAATAGCCCACAAATTCAAAAAAGCAGGATACAGAATCGCTTACAAAACTACTAACAAAACAGAACACACACTATCAAAACACGCAACACAAAGCACAAAACAAATTCGAACTACCTCGTGTTTACAAACTAAATTGCTCAGATTGCAACACATTCTACATAGGCCAGACAGGACGTAGCTTCAAACAAAGATAATTGAACACACAAAGGCACTCCACTCCACTACAGAATCCACCTTTGCAAACCACCTCATTGAAGCAAACCACACATACAAAAACATCGACAATAACATGAACATTCTACACGTACACACAAAAGGCCGAAAACTAGACACTCTAGAACAATTGGAAATATACAAACACATGAAAACAAATAAAAACGACATCCTAAACGAACAGACACAATTCAAATCACACGCATTATTCGAACATATCACACCCCACACACACAACATCGATCTTTCGAAAATTGATTCCGTCGCCAACAACAAGACGGACAGTGCTACCAGCGGCAACCTCTGAAGAAGCTTTTTAAAAGTGAAAACCGGTTCAGGTTGTAAGGTAAAACTTTTACGTTTTTTTCCTATAGAAAGTTTTGTGTTCTGAGTCGTAGTGAAATAATTATATTTAGTTATTGATATTCTTTTACTGTACCTATGTTAGTTTAGTTTTTTCAGAATAGAGGTTTTTGTTTTAAAGCAGAAGAATTTGTTATAAATTTGTTTAAATGGATTTATGTAAGATTAATATTAGTATTCATTAAAACATTTTGTAATATCAATAAAATAGTAACCTCACATTATGTTATTAGTGATTTTTTTACATTTGTTAAATATTTAAAAAAAAAGTTGTACCAGTAGACTGTCCTATTTTTAAAAATTCCATTGTTATACTTTATTTTGTTTTAAAAAGCGAATTTGTTTAATTTTGAAATAAAAATAATAGTCTGAAATAATACTCTTTAAGATCTTTCTTCCACATCAATGTACTTGTATTAGTTATAACAATACACATTATGTAATAACTCTCAAGTTAGTTTTGGTTTTAGTAATTTAATTTTTTTAAAGTTAAAAAACAGTTGTAAATTAAATATTAAAAAAATCAAAATTAGTTAAAAGTTTTATATTACAAAAAAGATAGTTTGCTTTTTTTCAGCACATGTCCGTTTTTGATAGTAACTCTGAAACTTGGGGAACAAACAAAAACGGACAAGTGACTAACTGTTGCTTACAAAAGTGGACATATGACTGAATTGCTATCAAAAACGGACATAGCAGTTTTTGACACTAAATTTAAGATACTTCATGAAATAATTTGAAGTGGAACTGTTGAAAAAAATTATTTTGAGCCCCCAAATTTAATTTTCAGCAAAAAAATATATTCAGAGTAGCGAACAGAAGTGTGGTACAAAAACGTGGCTCTACCTGAAAATTATGTTCATGTCACATGTCCTACTTTGATACTAGGGGCCTCATTTATTTAATTAATGGACATGTTTAATTAAAAAATTATGCAAACTATGATATCGTGCATGCTGCAGGTGTGTTTACGAAATCGCTAAAATGAACAAAATATCGGTATGGAGAACCATACATGACTTCCATGTTCTAAGATTTATATTTAAAATCATATTCGAAATGAAATATTTCCATAGAAACTACTTCTTTCTACTTATTGCTTCAGCCTTAACCACAATACTGTGGTCACTAACGTATACCACCTCACGTTTTCGCACTCGATTTTCACTGAGATGGAAGTCGATGGCACTGCCGAAAAGTCTGGTTTTGCAGAAAACATTGGACTACGGCTAAACAGCCCGGGAAGGAATTTTAAAAAAGAACACTTCTTTGTTGCCGATAACGCAGTACACATAAAAAAATTCTCCCCTCCCCATTCAACTATAATTTTCATTTATAGAAAATTACCCCCACGCCGTTCACCTAACCTCTTTATTTATAGATATTTCATCTACGTTTCTACAGTGGATATTATGAGCTTCTTATCAAGATACTTTATTTATCAAAATTAAGTACTTTACTCTTGTTAAAACATAAAATGTTGCAGGTAAACTACCCGTTTCTCTAAACTGATCTTCACCAAAATCAACAGACCTTCAGTCCTCTACAATGCAGGGATGCATGCAAAAAAATATTTGATTCTGTTTCAATTTGCGGCAGTTATCGTTCGTCATGAAAACATTTCTCTTGTTACAACATAACATGTTTCAGGTAAACTACCCCTTTCCCTTTACCGATCTTCACCAAAATCAACAGGCCTTGAGCTCTCTACAATTTAGGAAGGTATGCAAAAAATATTTGATTTTCTTTGAATTTACGGCAGTTATCGTTCATCATAAAAAAAATTACCCTTGTTAAAACATAAAACGTTGCTGGTAAACTACCCCTTTCTCTAAACCGATCTTCACCAAAATCAACAGACCTTCAGTCCTCTACAATTCAGGGCAGCATGCAACAAATTATTTGATTCTGTTTGAATTTGCGGCTCTTATCGTTTGCCATACTAAATACCCTTGTTAAAATATAAAACGTTGCAGGTAAACTACCCCTTTCCCTTAACCGATCTTCAACAAAATCAACAGACCTTGAGTACTCTACAAATCAGGGCTGTATGCAAAACATTATTTGATTCTGTGTACATTTGCGGCTGTTATCGTTTGCCATAGAAAAAAATTACCCTTGTTAAAACATTAAACGTTGCAGGTAAACTACCCCTTTCTCTAAACCAATCTTCACCCAAATCAACAGACCTTCAGTCCTCTACAATTCAGGGCTGCATGAAAAACATTATTTGATTCTGTTTCAATTTGCGGCTGTTATCGTTTGCCAAAAAAAAATATTACCCTTGATAAAAAAATGTTGCTGGTAAACTACCCCTTTCCCTTAACCGATCTTCACCAAAAACAATAGGTCTTGAGTACTCTACAATTTAGGGCTGTATGCAAAACATAATTTGATTCTGTTTTCATTTGCGGCTTTTATCGTTTGCCATAGAAAATACCCTTCTTAAAATATAAAATGTTGCCAGTAAACTACCCCTTTCCCTTAACCGATCTTCACCAAAACCAATAGGTCTTGAGAACTCTATAACTCAGGGCTGTATGCAAAAGAGTAGTTGATTCTGTTTGAATTTGCGGCTGTTATCGTTTGCCATAGAAAAATATCGGTATGGAGAACCATACATGACTTCCATATTCTAAGATTTATATTTAAAATCATTTTCAGCCAAACAGCCAGGCTGTGCCTTACCTGCCTTTTTATTGCTGTATTAAATGAAAAATATTATATTACATTAAAATGAAAAAATTATAATTTTATTGCCTGGCAACAAAATTATTTTATTTTTAACAATTACCATTGTTTCAAAAAGTTTAAATAAATTTTCAAGTACTTTACTCTTGTTAAAACGTATAAGGTTGCAGGTAAACTACCCCTTCCCCTTAACCGATCTTCACCAAAATCGAAAGTCATTGAGACCTCTACAATTCAGGGACGTATGCAAAAAATTATTTGATTCTGTTTGAATTTGCGGCTGTTATCGTTTGCCATAGAAAATACGCTTGATAAAAAAACGTTGCAGGTAAACTACCTCTTCCCCTTAACCGATCTTCACCAAAAACAATAGGTCTTGAGTACTCTACAAATCAGGACTGTATGCAAAACATTATTTGATTCTGTTTGAATTTGCGGCTGTTATCGTTTGCCATAGAAAATACCCTTGTTAAAAAAACGTTGCAGGTAAACTACCCCTTTTCCTCAACCGATCTTCACCAAAAACAATAGGTCTTGAGAAATCTACAATTCAGGGCTGTATGCGAAACATTATTTGATTCTGTTTGAATTTGCGGCTGTTATCGTTTGCCAAAAAAAAAAAAATTTCCCTTGATAAAAAAAAGCGTTGCAGGTAAACTACCCCTTCCCCTCAACCGATCTTCACCAAAAACAATAGGTCGCGAGTACTCTACAAATCAGGGCTGTATGCAAAAAATTATTTGATTCTGTTTGAATTTGCGGCAGTTGTCGTTTGCCATAGAAAATACGCATGATAAAAAACGTTGCTGGTAAACTACCCCTTCCCCTCAACCGATCTTCACCAAAAACAATAGGTCTTGAGTACTCTACAAATCAGGGCTGTATGCAGAAAATTATTTGATTCTGTTTGAATTTGCGGCTGTTATCGTTTGCCATAGAAAATACCCTTGCTAAAAAAACGTTGTAGGTAAACTACCCCTTTCCCTTAACCGATCTTCACCAAAAACAAAAGGTATTGAGAACTCTACAATTTAGGGCTGTATGCAAATAATCTTTTCATTCTGTTTGAATTTGCAGCTGTTATCGTTTGCCATAGGAAATACCCTTGTTAAAACATAAAACGTTACAGGTAAACTACCCCTTTCCCTTAACCGATCTTCACCAAAAACAATAGGTCTTGAGAACTCTACAATTCAGGGCTGTATGCGAAACATTATTTGATTCTGTTTGAATTTGCGGCTGTTATCGTTTGCCAAACAAACAAAATTACCCTTGCTAAAAAAAAACCGTTGCAGGTAAACTACCCCTTTCCCTCAACCGATCTTCACCAAAAACAATAGGTCGCGAGAACTCTGCAAAACCGGGCTGTATGCAAAAAATTATTTGATTCTGTTTGAATTTGCGGCAGTTATCGTTTGCCATAGAAAAAAAATCTACAGACAGACAGACAGACAGACAGATAGACAGACAGACACACAGACAGACAGACACACAGACAGACACACAGACACTTTTCGGAAAACGACTTTTTTTCATGTTTTGAGTGTAGTAGAATCAGAATCTGCAATAATCTCGAACACGATTTTTTTTGCCATCACCATACTTCCATTCCTTAAGGAATATGGAAGTAAAAATTACCCTTGTTAAAACATTAAACGTTGCAGGTAAACTACCCCTTTCTCTAAACCAATCTTCACCCAAATCAACAGACCTTCAGTCCTCTACAATTCAGGGCTGCATGAAAAACATTATTTGATTCTGTTTCAATTTGCGGCTGTTATCGTTTGCCATAGAAAAAATATTACCCTTGATAAAAAAATGTTGCTGGTAAACTACCCCTTTCCCTTAACCGATCTTCACCAAAAACAATAGGTCTTGAGTACTCTACAATTCAGGGCTGTATGCAAAACATAATTTGATTCTGTTTACATTTGCGGCTTTTATCGTTTGCCATAGAAAATACCCTTCTTAAAATATAAAATGTTGCCGGTAAACTACCCCTTTCCCTTAACCGATCTTCACCAAAACCAATGGGTCATGAGAACTCTATAATTCAGAGCTGTATGCAAAAGAGTAGTTGATTCTGTTTGAATTTGCAGCTGTTATCGTTTGCCATAGAAAACAATTACCCTTGTTTAAAAAAAAAACCGTGGCAGGTAAACTACCCCTTTCCCTTAACCGATCTTCACCAAAATCAATAGGTCGTGAGTACTCTACAAATCAGAGCTACATGCAAAAAATTATTTGATTCTGTTTGAATTTGCGACTCTTATCGTTTGCCATAAAAATACCCTTTTAAAACATAAAACGTTGCAGGTAAACTACCCCTTTCCCTTAACCGATCTTCACCTAAAACTATAGGTCTTGAGAACTCAACAATTCAGGGCTGTATGCAAAAGAGTAGTTGATTCTGTTTGAATTTGCGGCTGTTATCATTTGCCATAGAAAACAATTACCCTTGACTAAAAAAAACTGTTGCTGGTAAACTACCCCTTTCCCTCAACCGATCTTCACCAAAAACAATAGGTCGTGAGTACTCTACAAATCAGGGCTGTATGCAAAAAATGATTTGATTCTGTTTGAATTTGCGGCTGTTATCGTTTGCCATAGGAAAAAAATCTATACACACACACACACACACACACACACACACTTTTCGAGAAATGACTTTTTTCATGTTTTGAGTGTAGTACAATCAGAATCTGCAATAATCTTGAACACGATTTTTTTTGCCATCACCATGCTTCCATTTCCTTAAGGAACATGGATGTAAAAAGTGATTCATAAATAAAAGGACGCTTTGTATGAAAGTTACAATTTCTAACGTATCCTGGACATGTCAGATGTCCAGTATGGAGAGTCCAGTATAAATACGACCGACAATTTTGGGGCATTCTCAGACTCAAGGAATCTACACAAGGACACTATGTCCGTTTGATAAGCTATTTCCAAAGGACATCACACTGCTGGTCTGCAGATCGACATGGACACACACACACACACACATACACACACACACACACACACACTCACACCAAGATGTAAGGAGGAATTCTGGAGCATCAACAACAACAACACTTAGAGACAACGACCACAGCAACAGAATAACCATCATCAACATCTTCATACTCTCAGAATTCTGGACACACACACACACACACACACACACACACACAACGGTAACAGCAGTATGCAGGTGATGACTAAATATTTATAATTTTGTTGTGAAAAGAACTTTCAGAAAGACAATTTTACATGAACAGTAAGACTTAAAAATTTTTAATGTAAATAATACTTAAAGTCAATAATTTAATTTTATTAGAAAATTTGAAAGTTACTAAATCTTTTGTTATATGTTAAAAATTGGGTGTGTCAATAGAGTTAAATAATAGTTTGAAAGTAAATGTAATTAGTTTATTTTGTCTATAGCAACTAGTAATTTTATGCTTAAGTTTAATATTATTTTTGTTTCTTTTTAAATGAGTTGCTATTAGCATTTGAAGATTGAATCAAAGTCAGACACACAATAAATGAAAGAATTTAGATGACTTATTTAACATGTCTGTTTAGTGAATAAGAGTATATGATTGTTTAGTTTTTAGATGTTATGAACAGCCTAATATGTGTGAAACTTATAAAAGTGGATATTTGATCTAGCTAATTTTTGAATTTTTTAATATTGTAATATTTTTCTATTAATGAATAAATCTTAGGATGATTATTTGTAAATGGTTATAAATAATTATTTCATGTCAACCACATCTCACTCCTCTTTAAAATTTATTTAATTATTGTGCAACTACATATACTTGACGCAACAAGAAACAAAAATCCTGCAACCTGGCCGGTGTACTACACTTAATAGTTGCGTTGAGTACATGATTCTGTATTTGTGTGAATTTATGAAATCATCGTAACGTTGCAATATATTGTAATGCGACATAATGAGCATAACCCAATAAGTGTATAAACCCCGATATAATATGACATAAACTAAACAATATACCTAACCTTGCTAAACCAATGAGAAAGGTTAAAACCCAAAATAAGCAAAAATAAGTACAATATAAGCTAATGTAGAACAAATATGTACTCTAAACCATTAAAAGTGACTGTTCATAGCAATAATAACTAATTGTAAAAAGAAAATGTAATCACAACAAGAACAATAAGTGATTGAGTGTAAAATGTAAATATAAGATGTTGGTTACTAACTATACAGACAGGACTGTTAATAATAGTGGTAACTTATTGTGAATGAAATTTATAATCACAACTAAAGACAATGTGTGATCATATAATAATATTTAATGTGTGAAATATCTGATATTCAATTTACCTGTGTATTACCAATTTGCCAAAAGACTTCAACCTATAAAGAACCAGAAGGTGATTTAAGTTGTTAATTTAATTTATTTTAATGTTAACTGAATAACCTTGATTGTATAAAATAGTTCCATATTTTATTTTTAATGTTAACTGAAGGGAATAATAAAATCATTTGTGTTGTTTAAATTAATGTGTTAAACCTTATTTAGGGTAATAAGAATTAGATTGTTTAAATTTACCAGGTGTCAGTAATACTTAAAAATAGGTCATAATAAATTGACCAACTATACTATTAGATATTGTAGCATGACAGAAAATCCATCTTATTATAAGACCAAAAACGAAGCAAAAATAGAATATAACATAGATTATTAAAAAACCAAACTGGCAAAAAAGAAAAAGTATTATAATAATTAATCAAGAATAAAAGTAAAATGAAATCCGAAATCAAAAGAAGTGAAGTTCATTAAAACCAACTTAAGTGATAATCCAACTTATATAGTATATATACCCAGGTAGAATAGGAGCAGTTAAGAAAAAACCATATATAAACCAAAACCACCGAATAAAAATATAACTAGTAAGCACATAAAAACAAAACCCCCAACAAAGTATAACAAAGAAAAGTACAATACAGTAGAAAAAAAAGAAACTATGTAAATTAAATATAAGTAGAAATGATATTAATTGATGACTCGTTGGGCACTTGGTGAAACATATTAATACAAAGGTTTTGTAAAATATATAAAAACACTTGGTAAGTTTCACAAATTTTTTAATTAACTCTGACAGCTGTTTCGACTAACTAAGCCATTGTCAAAGAGGGAGTGAATGAAATTACTGAACACAGGATATTAGTGGAGTGGAGGTGGTGAACATCTGTTTAGGGCGTATCTGGAAATCTGTGTTGTGATGGCGAGGGGGGAGTGTGTGCATGAGACAAGGGAAGGTCAGGTGTCTTTAAAAACTAAATACAATCATGAATGCAAAATATAAAATTAACAACTAAAGTCCGTTCAACTAAAGAAGATCGCTGACTTTCAAAGCCTGCCGTTTCCAAATTTTCAAAGACAAAAAATAAATGAGCATATTGTTGGAATCGGCATTCCTTTCTGCGTTACTCGTGTACATTTCATATTTTTTTGATTCTTCGTTTTCATAACGTTAAGAGATATATTAAAAAAGTCACTGTTTTTTAGCCCTTCTACAACGATTGTCAACTTTGATAATTCATTACAAAAAAAGTACAGCGTCAACAAATATTTCCTGTTCCACGATTATTTTTACATTCATCCTACATCACATATTCCCATTTGAACTCTCTGCGATTATTTTTATAGGCGTTATTAATTTTTTTTGTTGACCTCGAACAACTCGTAAATGGGAGCACTGTTAGAGTTGAAATTTGTGCCAACACTGAGAAGACAACGCTAACGAACATTCAAGTTGAGTGAAAACAAGCTTAAACAGCTACTATATTTTACATCAACTTATATTTGAAGCGCTCTTTCGCTAAAATGTAAAGTGACGGACAAAGCGTGGAGTACACTCAATTCCGTACTGGGTCCATTTTATCCGCGCACCGACAACAACACGAACCATAATGTTAATACTGTAATAACTTGTGTGTCAAAATCTAATAAATCGAAATAAATATTGTTTTTATTTATTTGTCTTTACGGAGATGTATTACTGCTTTGTATATATTTGTTTTTGTGCTGTAAGGTATTATAATAATGAAACGTTTTCCATTAATGAAACAGCCAAAATTTTAAAAGAAATTAAGACATTTCTTTTGAATTGTGCTAACCTTTACTCGTCGTTGGACATTACCGAGATCCCTAATTCAATTCAATTGTGCCACAATGTTAACATTAATAAGTGATTTCATTATTGTCAGGTGTTGATTATCGCATTTTAACAGAAATATCTTAATTTTGTCAAAATTGCAGTAGTTTAATTTCTAGTACAATGGCCACTGTCTGTGCGGCGGCGGCCGTTATTTCTTAGAACTAAATGTCACCAAGTAATTGTTATAGGCGTTAAGTGAATGTTAATTACGGTTGTATATAGCTACACTTTGTAATATATTAATTAAAAAATGTTATTAAAGATTGAAAGCACATTTATGCTTGCCCTCTAATTATGTAGGCCAAATTGCTTACCGCGCGCCACAACCTGATGAGTCAACCGTCTATAACCTGATAAGGTCACTGCTATCACACACCCCACCACATACACAAAATACCAACATACTTTAGTTTGGTGGAGTGTTCTGTTTTGTAAAGTGTTGGCGTGTGAGATAGCTGAAGTGTTTTTTTTTTCAATTATATTTTTTAATCTTAGAGATGGTGAGTGACGAAGAAAGTTTACCATCAACAAGTGCCGGGAAGACTGTTTTTCGGAAAGGAAGTACAATAAAGAGTCAAGGAAGAGAAATGATCGTGAGTATCCGGGAGTTTTTTAAAAAAGAAAATGATACCTTGAAAAAACTGGTGAACCTGTAATACCTTTTTCAAAAATAGCGGAGAGGACCGCATGAGCTTTACAAATTGGAACTGCAACAGTGACACGAGTGTGTCGTGAAAAATCACCAGCAGTTAAAGCTGGCCAAAGCTCCATCTCGACGCCTGGGAAAGAGAGAAAACTTGCGGCCAAAGTTACCGAACTAGACCCGTTTCAAGAGGATGCGCTTAGACGGCACGTCTACGGGTATTACAAACGTCGTGAACACCCCACACTGGATAAAATGCTGGTATCAGCGTCAAATACAGGATTGTTTAGCGGTGCAAAAACTTCTCTCTGGACAGTTCTTCGCGATCTGGGATTCCATTATTCCGAAGTAAACGGTAGAAAAGTTTTGATGGAAAGGGAAGACATCATTGCTTGGCGTTGCCGTTATCTGAGCAGTGTTAAACAAAAGGATTTTACACAAATTATATGGCTTGATGAAACATGGGTGAATGCTAGTCATAGCGAAAGTAAGGGATGGACTGACAACAGTCTCGAAGGAACAATGACCTTTCCAATCGGCAAAGGAGGCAGGCTCATTGTCCTGCATGCCGGCACATCAAAAGGTTTTGTTCCCAATGCTTTACTTATGTTCTGGTCTAAGAAGACAGGAGACTACCATGAAGAAATGGACCATAACAGATTTTATAAGTGGTTTGAAGAGCAACTATTGCCGAACATTGACCCAAACTCAGTAATAGTTATGGACAATGCTCCATACCACACAGTGCAAATAGACAAAGCGCCTACAATATCGTCAAAAAAATCTGCGATGATTGAGTGGTTGGAGAGACACGGAGTGCAAGCAGGGCCAGAACTCAAAAAAGGCGAATTATTAGACATGGTTTTGGCTCATAAGCCAAGATTTCCAATTTACAAAATTGACGAGCTGGCAAAAAGTCATGGCCACGAAATAATTCGACTGCCTCCTTATCATTGCTATTTCAATTGTATTGAAATGATGTGGGCACAGTTAAAAGGAGACGTTGCAAGGAACAACAAAAAGTTTACTTTGACGGAATTGGAGTGTTTGATAAATGAAGGGTTTGGGCTAATCGGAGAAAAGGAGTGGACAGACGTCGTCCAACACGTGGAGAAGCTGACCAAGGAAGCCTGGGAAGCAGAGGGAATCCTTGACGAAGTAGTAGAGCAGTTCGTCATAAACATAACGGGAAATACTTCCTCAGAGTCAGAAGAGGACGACATGGACATTGGCGATGACTCAATTCTGGAGGGGATCGCACCTTTGCCACTATCACCTTAAGTACCCTTCATTGTGTTGTGGTATGTAGCCTATATAATTATGTAATTAATATTGTAGTACAATTTTTCTAATGTTTAAGAAATTTTATTTTGCCTGAATTGTTTTATAATGCATAAAATACGTTGAAATTTTAATTGTTATAAAATATAAAATGTTAAAAAGTCGTAACAATAATTTAAAATATTATTGAGGACATTAACAAAAATATAAACGTATATGTAGCCGTAGGTCTTAAAATAAATAAATTCTGGTCACTTCAATGTTTTGGGACACATAATTCAGACACCAGAACATACGAACAGACATCTGGTTAATAATTACTTTCTTTAATAATTCATAATGCACTTCACGGGTAGTTAAAGTGTAATAATTTTAGTGTATCAAGCCACAAGTTCATACAGTAATTTTAAATTGAAATTTTGTACTATAGAGAAATACCAATTACTTGGCCAATATCAAAATAGAAATTATTGTAAATCCAACTATTAAACCATCACAGCACTGTAATAAATAGTAAAAGATGGTATAAATACTAATATATGCTTTATTTAAGTGTCAGAAGCAACATTTTAATTAATTAATGGAATTTTAATGTGATTTGAAATGTCAAAACCTACATGGAATGGCTTATGAGATGAAATTTTATAAAATGTTAAATTAATTATTAGGACACACACCTATGCCATGTGAGGTATCTAAATTTTTGTCTTCTTATAAGGAATATTGTAGGCCTACTATAAACCAATTTGAGATGAATTATGTAATAGACAGGGAGTAATTGTAGCTAGAAAATGTAAATTTTGTATGTTAAATAATTAAGGTCATGTGACCTCTTAACCCGACGATTTTTACCAATTAGAAATTTTGAAATTTGGTCAGGCCCTTTGAAGGTATAAGGAAATTTCTTCACTTGATTGTTAGACTCAAAAGTATAAAGAACTAGTCTATGCTACTCTGTGTAAAAAGTATATGATAGACTCAAGTCCAAGTCAGAAGAAGTGTGAAAGTAAAATAATTAACAGTGTCAAACTAGTAAAAAAAAATCTCTGAAACTAAATAAAAGTGATCTTGTCGTTGAGATATTTACTTAACTAAATATCACTATTGTTTGACGACTCGGAACACTAAGTTTTTATAAGTAAAATCGTAAAGATTTACCTTACAGCCTAAACCGGCTTTCACCTTTAGAAGGCTTCATCAGAGGCTGCCGTGGGTAGCGTTGTCCGTCTTGTTGTTGGCCACGGGATAGTTTTCCGAAAGATCGATGCTGTGTGTGTGTGTGGTGAGATGTGTTCGAATAATGTGTGCAATTTGAATTGTGTCTGTTTGTTGAGGATGTCGTTTTTATTTGTTTTTGTGTGTTTGTATATTTCTAATTGTTCTAGAGTGTCTAGTTTTCGGCATTTTGTGTGTACGTGTAGAATGTTCATGTTATTGTCGATGTTTTTATATGTGTGGTTTGCTTCAATGAGGTGGTTTGCAAAGGTGGATTCTGTAGTGGTGTGGAGTGCCTTTGTGTGTTCAATGTATCTCTGTTTGAAGCTACGTCCTGTCTGGCCTATGTAGAATTTATTGCAATTTGAACAATTTAGCTTGTATACACCGGGTAGATCGAATTTGTTTTGTGTTTTGTGCGTGCGTTTTGATAGTGTGTGTTCTGTTTTGTTAGTAGTTTTGTAAGCGATTCTGTATCCTGCTTTTTTGAATTTGTGGGCAATTTTTTCAGTTTGTTTGTTGATGTATGTTAGTGTTATGAATTTGTCTGTTGTTTGTTTTGTGTTTTGTGTAGGAGTTTACTGACTATTGTTCTGTCATATCCATTAGATTCTGCTAGATATTTTATCGTGTTTTGACGTCACACTCACAAAAAACGAACAAACACTCCTTGATAAAGGCCTAAAACATAACATACATTACAAACATAACAACCAAACACTAACAAAGCTCATAATTGACACAGAAACAAATATACAAAACACAGCACCAGAACATCAAGACACTCTGGTAAGACATAATATAAACAACATAATAGGAGTACATAAGACACCCGACAACAACAACCACAACTCAGAAATACACACAGCCATTAAACTGAGGGAAAAGGCACACAAACACAACATCACATTTGTAAAAGCAGACAAAGGCAACACGACTGTAATTATCCCCACAGACAACCTACACAAAAAAGTACAAAACTTCATGGAACAGAACAACATCACAGAACTAAAACATGACCCCACCGACAGATACCAAAACTCAGTAAAACAACTAGTCAACAAAGCCAAACACATAATGACACATAAACAAAAGCCCTACATGAAACAAATCCGACCATCAGCACCTACCCTCTAAGCGCTTCCCAAAATCCATAAAGAAGACATTCCGATCCGCCCCATCATCAACTACCATAATGCCCCTGCACACAAACTCACAAAATATCTAGACAAAATTATTAGACAACACACACAAATAGACAACAACATTGCAGTAAAAAACAACACTGACCTAGTAACAAAAATAAAAGACATACACATCCCCCATAATGCCACATTAGCCTCTTTTGATATTAAAAACCTGTACACAAACATCCCCATCTCTGAAACAATCACCATCCTACAAAACAAACTCAAACAAAACAACACACCAGACGAACTTATCAACGAAATTACAGAAACTCTGAACATTATCACAAAACAAAACTACTTTACTTATAACAATAAATACTACACACAGAACGATGGCTTACCCATGGGCTCCCCCATATCGAGCATTCTAGCAGAAGTCTACCTCAAACACTTAGAAAAAACAAAAATACTCACAAACAATGACAGACACATAAAATACTATATTGGCACAGATATGTTGATGACATTCTAATACTATACAGGGGGAACAAAAGACAATGTGAACAGTTACTTATGCACATAAACAAAATACATAAAAACATAACCTTCACTGCCGAATACGAACACAACAATACCATAAACTTCTTAGACCTTTCCATCACAAAACTAGAACACAAGCACAAATTCAGTATATACAGAAAACCAGCTACAACTGACACACTAATACACAACACCTCCAATCACCCAACACAACACAAACTAGCTGCTTTTAGAACCATGATACATAGACTTAACAACATCCCCTTAGATGAAAAAGACTACAAAGACGAACTAAACATGATAAAATATCTAGCAGAATCTAACGGATATGACAGAACAGTAGTCAGTAAACTCCTACACAAAACACAAAACAAACAACAGACAAAGACAGAAAACAACAAATTCATAACAATAACATACATCAACAAACAAACTGAAAAAATTGCCCACAAATTCAAAAAAGCAGGATACAGAATCGCTTACAAAACTACTAACAAAACAGAACAATCACTATCAAAACGCACGCACAAAACACAAAACAAATTCGATCTACCCGGTGTATACAAGCTAAATTGCTCAAATTGCAATAAATTCTACATAGGCCAGACAGGACGTAGCTTCAAACAGAGATACATTGAACACACAAAGGCACTCCACACCACTACAGAATCCACCTTTGCAAACCACCTCATTGAAGCAAACCACACATATAAAAACATCGACAATAACATGAACATTCTACACGTACACACAAAAGGCCGAAAACTAGACACTCTAGAACAATTAGAAATATACAAACACACAAAAACAAATAAAAACGACATCCTAAACGAACAGACACAATTCAAATTGCACACATTATTCGAACACATCTCACCACACACACACAGCATCGATCTTTCGGAAAACTATCCCGTGGCCAACAACAAGACGGACAACGCTACCCACGGCAGCCTCTGATGAAGCATTCTAAAGGTGAAAGCCGGTTTAGGCTGTAAGGTAAATCTTTACGATTTTACTTATAAAAACTTAGTGTTCCGAGTCGTCAAACAATAGTGATATTTAGTAAAAGTGATCTACAAAAGTGGTGAGACCGAACCTTATATATTGTAACGATACATATAATCAGCATACTTTGAACCTAACATTGGACACAACATGACATAATAATTAAATGAGACAAGACCTACGAAGGATTCAGAATGGCGTACCAAGTATTAAAATCATTTAAAGAAATAATAATTAAAGAATGTACCTACAAATAAAGAATAAAAGTAGTAATGAAAACTAAACAAGGAAGGAAATATAATAAAATGTGATTAACCCAATGACCCAATAGATTAGGTCAGTGAGCAACCAAGAAACATAGACAATAAAAATGAAAAGAAGTGAACGAATCAACAATAAAATTCAATAAAAAGATAAACAAATGAAGAGATTTTAGAAACTTGTTTTAAATAGTTGGGAGGTAAACAACTCTATCGTTGCTTAGCGTCAGTCTGCCATCTTGGCACAGCCAACTGAAACCAACGCTGAGTCGACACTAACTATTGTGTTCTCACATCAGACCAAACAACTATTTCATTGTATTTTCTTGATTTTAATTTTATTGTTATTAGTAAGTAAGAATTATTTTAATTGTAATATGCTGTACTTCTTAGTGTGCATTTCGTACTTTTTAATAACAGTCAAAAGAATCCAAGAGTTTATATAACTATTGAAAGTGTAACTCTGAATCGAACTGATATTAAGAATCGACTTGTGCATTGTACCAAACAAACATTAGAGCAACGAAGGCAGTAACTTATGAAAATAAATAATGATATTTTTCCCTAATTGATGCGAGTTGTCTTTTATTAAAAAAATAAAATAGAAATGAAGAATTTTATTTCAGAATAAGAAGATAGAACCCGACCACGATGACGTAAGTAATTCCGTCAAGCGTAATAGCCTACGGTAAGTGAGTGTGCTAACCTCAATCTTGACAACTCAACACGAAAACCAACACCCGTCCCCAAACAAACAGTACTCCACGTTAATAAATAAAATTGTTTTGATGGTTCATCCTCTTCATTCACAGCACTTAATATTAGTGATTATCTGTACTTTCACTTGTGAAAACTTACGTTTCTTATCGTCCTCGAACGTTTCGGTGTGGTGTACACCTTCCTCAGCGAGGTTTGAATACAGAATGTCGTGAACAATTGTAACGGTTTTTTCACAGGTTCGTGGGATGTGTGGGGGGGTTTTGGTGGGAGGGGGTTGGTGCTGGGATTCAAAGTATAGTTTGGTTTGTGTATGATTGTGTCAAATAGTACGTGTGATATAAAGTGTAGTGGTCATTTAATATGTTGCTTGGTTGTAGTGTGTGGTGTTTATATATTTCATACTGTTCAGCTGTGTTGAGTTTCCTACTTTTTAGTAAGTAGTGTAGTATTTCGAGGTTGCTTTCTATGTTGGTGTAGCTGTGGTTTTCAGTCTGTATGTGTGTGGCGAATGCGGAATGTATGTAGTTACTAGAAAGGGCTTTTAAGTGTTCGGAAAATCTTGAAGAAAAAGATCTGCCCGTTTGGCCTATGTAGAAGTGGTTGCAATCACTGCAGTTTATTTCGATGTTGGCATAGCTGTGGTTTTCAGTCTGTATGTGTGTGGCGAATGCGGAGTGTATTCTACATAGGCTAAACGGGAAGATCTTTTTCTTCAAGATTTTCCAAACACTTAAAACCCATTTGTACAGTAATGTGGTAATTTTCGCATTCATAGGTTGGCTAATCTGTACGTTTCCAAATTGTGCTTATCATGTTTTTACTACGACACAGTTCTCCGAGTTGCAGCAGGCGGCAGACGTCATACATTTGCTCGCTTGTTCTGTCATCATTCATTTTTGTTGTCGTCAGACAATCATTGTAGGCCTTAGGCCACAACATATATTGCATACTTGCAATACATTGCTAATTCTTTTTCATGTAGCTTGAGTGACGCGTACTCGCGCCTCAACCCTTATGACAATTCAAACGACATTCGTCTAGGCCTTAGGCCTTAACATTTTAATCTGAGTGCTGCACATTTGTGCCTCATCTAACATGTAGCATTCTTAACGACTCTGTTTAGTCAAAATTAAAATCTGTTCAGACTTAGCCAATCTCAACACCATGATTAAAGTGTACAACAGAAACATAAATGTATTATACAGTCCACTATCGTCATTATTCTGCATCCTGGCAATAGCACCACAAACATCATTCTTCCTAATAGAACATTTTTTGGTACACACGTGCCGACATCAACATTTTTTAGGTCCACTCGGACCGGATCTCAACATTTTTTTGGTCGCTCCATGCCTGGATTCGTCATTCACCTTTTGCAACTTATTTGTGACAGTACGAAAATCCTGATGTCGGATTTATGGTATGAGTGGTAGCAAATTATTGTATTTTATTGTTTTACACACACATACATGGGTAGGACTATTTCCCTTTGTAAAAAGACAACGACGCAGATTTCAGCAGAGCGAAACGATTCCAAGGTCAGGAGCAGACGTGTGAAGCCGAACATATACAATGGCTGTATAAGTGAAGACAGACTCAATATCCATTTTCATTGGTCCATAAGGTGGGACGTCATTAAAAATAAAAAGATGACATAACAACAATGACATGACAACAGGGCGTGAGCCATATTGAAACAAAAGACAATGACGTGGATGCGCTAACACATACGCAAAAAATGTGCTTTGCATCCCCCCAGTCAACATCAGACCATCAAGGCGTCAACACGCTGTGAAAATCGCCGGCAGCTATTTGCCAGCGAAAGTGTTTGCTTTGTCAAATTATCAATGTGTTAACATGAAATAGTAACCATTAGACAGAAATAATTACATAACTATTCAAAATGTAAGCTAAAGTCAGTGTAACCAAGAAGACACATGGGACGTTCGGCCGAACACCTGCCTGACCATGATCGACATCTGAGGACAGCTTAAACTCTACAATGCATATCCAGGAAAGTTAAATTATATATTCCAGTCTTTCTTATCTAAATTGAACTCAAAAAACCCAAAATTCAAATGTATGAGTAAATCGCTATTGGCAAAATGAGAGTGTGTGAGTGTGTATCAGACCGTACCGGTACATTTAAGTAATATTTTTATGAGACTTTGGTTTGTGTCATTTTAGATGTAAGAAATTATCAATCTGAAAATAATAATTACAATTTCAAAGTTACATTTATTATAAATTTCATAATGAAGTTAACACGTGAATAATGGAAAATAATATAATAGTAATATAGCGGAACATGTGGTCGCCATTTTGTTAATTTGAGTATAAGTATTCCATTTTGTTTTGTTGATTTTGATGTCGATCTTGATTTTCCATGTCATTAAAAAGCAACTATATATATAATACGCTGTTTGATTTAATTATTCGGAACAATCGTCCTGTCTCTGATGATCGCTTAATCGAATCCTGGGACCCTTACATAAAATTATCGAATCATGAGGTTGGTACTACAAGATGGCCGCCGAATTAGTATGACATATACGATAAATATGGTACCGAAAGGTAAGATATCAAAACAAACAAAAATACAGAATTATTATAAAAAACAAGAGAGTGAAAGTTAACAGATGTCGCCCAGAACTAGGGACTTATTATTTGTATTGTTTTGAAAGTTAACAAATAATCTAAATCTCATAATTATTCAAAATCATCCTCCTAATTACTGTGACAGTACGAAAATCCTGATGTCGGATTTATGGTATGAGTGGTAGCAAATTATTGTATTTTATTGTTTTACACACACATACATGGGTAGGACTATTTCCCTTGGTAAAAAGACAATGACGCAGATTTCAGCAGAGCGAAACGATTCCAAGGTCAGGAGCAGACGTGTGAAGCCGAACATATACAATGGCGGTATAAGTGAAGACAGACTCTCAATATCCATTTTCATTGGTCCATAAGGTGGGACGTCATTAAAAATAAAAAGATGACTTCTTGGATTTCGTTGTCCATGACGTGTCCGTTAATTAACTAAATATCACTATAATATTGACGACTCGGAACACTAAGAACAAACAAACAGAAAAAATTGCCCACAAATTCAAAAAAGCAGGATACAGAATCGCTTACAAAACTACTAACAAAACAGAACACACACTATCAAAACGCATGCCCAAAGCACAAAACAAATTCGATCACCCCGGTGTATATAAGCTAAATTGTTCAAATTGCAATAAATTCTACATAGGCCAGACAGGACGTAGCTTCAAACAGAGATACATTGAACACACAAAAGCACTCCACACCACTACAGAATCTACCTTCGCAAACCACCTCATTGAAGCAAACCACACATATATATAAACATCGACAATAACATGAACATACTACACGTACACACAAAAGGCCGAAAACTAGACAGTCTAGAACAATTAGAAATATACAAACACACAAAAACAAATAAAAACGACATCCTAAACGAACAGACTCAATTCAAATCGCACGCATTATTCGAACACATCTCACCACACACACACACACAGCTTCGATCTTTCGAAAAACTATCTCGTCACCAACAACAAGACGAACAGCGCTACTAACGAAAGCCTATGATGAAGCCTTCTATAGGTGAAAGCCGGTTTAGGCTGTAAGGTAAAACTTTACCTTTTTACTTATAAAAAACTTAGTGTTCCGAGTCGTCAATATTATAGTGATATTTAAAAAGATGACATAACAACAATGACATGACAACAGGGCGTGAGCCAATTTGAAACAAAAGACAATGACGTAGATGCGCTAACACATACGCAAAAAATGTGCTTTGCATCCCCCCAGTCAGCATCAGACCATCAAGGCGTCAACACGCTGTGAAAATCGCCGGCAGCTATTTGCCAGCGAAAGTGTTTTCTTTGTCAAATTATCAATGTGTTAACATGAAATAGTAACCATTAGACAGAAATAATTACATAACTATTCAAAATGTAAGCTAAAGTCAGTATAACCAAGAAGACACATGGGACGTTCGCCCGAACACCTGCCTGACCATGATCGACATCTGAGGACAGCTTAAACTCTACAACGCATATCCAGGAAAGTTAAATTATATATTCCAGTTTTTTCTTATCTAAATTGAGCTCAAAAAACCCAAAATTCTAATGTATGAGTAAATCGCTATTGGCGAAATGATAGTGTGTATCAGACCGTACCGGTACATTTAAGTAATATTTTTATGAGACGTTGGTTTGTGTTATTTTAGATGTAAGAAATTATCAATCTGAAAATAATAATTGCAATTTCTTTCAAAGTTACACTTATTATAAATTTCATAATGAAATTAACCCATGAATAATGGAAAATAACATAATAGTAATATAGCGGAACATGTGGCCGCCATTTTGTTAATTTGAGTATAAGTATTCCATTTTGTTTTGTTGATTTTGATGTTGATCTTGATTTTCCATGTCATTAAAAAGCAACTATATATATAATACGCTGTTTGATTTAATTATTCCGAACAATCGTCCTGTATCTGATGATCGCTTAATCGAGTCCTGGGACCCTTACGTAAAATTATCGAATCATGAGGTTGGTACTATAAGATGACCGCCGAATTAGTATGACATATACGATAAATATGGTACCGAAAGGTAAGATATCAAACAAACAAAAATACAGAATTATTATTATTATAAAAAACAAGAGAGTGAAAGTTAACAAATGGCGCCCGAACAGGGACTTATTATTTGTATTGTTTTTTTTTAAAGTTAACAACTACCGCCCGAACTGGTGACTTGATATAAATAAAAGTTTTATACAATAAGCAGGAGTCAGAGACGGAGGGTTGTCGGAAAAAAGGAAGTGATACATAAGATATACCTGGTACGTAGATAATAAGTTATACCATGATTATAGGTTATGTGGTGATATTAGATATATATAGAGCTAGTATAAATTGAAACAAAGATAGTTAAACAAGAATTTTCTTTGTTTTTTGTGCTTTTTTCTCTTCTCAATATGGCAAACCGTAGTGAAATAAGCATTACTGAATCGCAAATTATGAGCGAAGGCGATCAATCAACACCAATCGTAAATAGAAAAACCGAAGAAAATGAGATTGTAAAGATTATGCAAACACTTTTTGAAATACAAAGTAATAAATTTGATGAGAAATTTAACGAATTGAAAGATCAAAATAGCGATTTAAAAAATGACATTAAAGAAATTAAGAAACAAAATTATAATATTGACGAAAGGTTAAATGAGATACATGTATGGTTAGACGAGATAGAGTTAGAAAATAAGAGGGGAGTAGACAAATTAGATATAAACAAAGACAAGGTAAGTGGGGGAGAAAATTTTGACAAAATAAATAAAAGTATGATATTAGAAAATGATTATGTAAACGGGGGTAGTGATAATGAGATTTTATGGGGAATAGAATATAATAATGATGGAATGATAGTGTGTGTTGAAGGGTTAAAGAGAGTGTGTAAAGAAAGTATAATTGTAAGGGGATTGCAGGGGGTAAAATTTTCCCTTAATGATGGAGTAGAGGGTGAAGCCCATGTGTTTAGGAAGGACGAGAGTGCTTTCGATGTATATTTGGGAGACGATAGGTCTACAAATAAAGTTGTCCCTGGTTTTTTTAGTGCACTTCACAGGTGGTGCAGTAATTGTGAATTAGTGTCCCCTGCAAATATATAGAGAGAGAATGTAGCTTGGTGTGATAGAGAGAGATGTTTTGAAAGTGAGAGGTATTGTGAGAGAAAAAGAGAAGTAGAGATTTTTAAGATAAGTAGAGATTATGAAGAATTTATGGAAAGGTTAGGAGTAGAGATGATTGATAAATATAGTAAATACTTGCCTTGTAATAAAACTGAAGTAGTAGGAGATAATGAAAATAATGACTTTGCAAATTACCTAATTATGACTGATTATACTGAAGGTGACAGAACCATACCCGATCATGAATTATATGAGTTTGAGGATAATGATAAAAAGTTGAATGGTATATGTATTTATGATGTTAGTATAAGAGAGTCAACATTAAGCAATGTATATAGATATAAGATAAGATTATTGTTTGACGATGGAGGTAGATATTTTATTGTGTTTATGAACATTTAATAATGTGATAGTGTCTTTCAAGATGGACTGCTTTCTGACTGATTTATGGTATATGATAATGTGGATTGTATATATTTTGTATGTATTAATGTCAGTGTATTTTGCTGTTGTGTATTTTGTGTAAACCATGTACTGTAGAATTTTAAATATTCAAGAATAATTAATTATGAGAATGATTTTAAATAATTATGGAATTCAGAGTCTAATGGTTAGTAAATGATTACGCATATGATATATTTGGATATTGAGACGTATTGTTGTTAGTAGGTAAGTGATGAATTTTCTAGTGGTATATTGAAGTGAAATGTTGTAAAAGAATTTGGGTGATAATGATAAATAAGGACATTGGAGTTAGTTAAATAGAGTTATTAGGAGTTAGATAAATAGAAAGTTGAGATACAGATAATATACAAAGAGGTGTTAGATATTTTAGGGACATAGTGGTTAGTGATTATATGTAGAGAGGTGAGTAATGTGAATGGTATATATATATTTGTTGATGATGGTATTTTGTAGTAAGGATCCGGTGTAATGAGTGACCAGCGTGCAGCGTTATGGCAGGCGGAGCAATTTTGGGTTAGAGTGTTTGCCGATATTTGGTGGAGGGCAAATGGTTAGGAATGGATATGGCCAGGTAGGGAACACATCCTAGTACAAAAGACGAGCGGTGCCAGAGGATTTAAATGGGATTAGTGAAGGGGGTTATTATTGAGATATTGGTGTCATAATATATTAATGGTTAGTAGCGGTTGTTTGTAGAAAAAAGGGGTAGTAAGGTTAGATGGACAAATACCAAAATAAGATATAGAGAATAATGAATAACAGAGAGTCACCGAAACTAATAAGGATTGAGGAAGGGTTAGAAAAGGAAAATTCATAGCAGGAAGGTAATGTAACTGAAAGGTGAATAATAAATTTGAATTTTTTTATAGAATCTGATATAAATGAATGTTAAATAATAAAAGTTAATAGAGAGTTGAAGTAGTAATGTCTTATAAAGTTTGCTACAAGTTATGTAAATGTAAATTATGCAAGGTAAATGTAACAGTGTTAATGTTTAATGTACAATGTTTTATTATGTTGATGGTACAATAGTGTGTGTGGTTAGCAGGTTGCTACAGGGGTAGCAACGACAACAAATATTAAGTGTCAAGGAAATAATAGTGATATTGGTGTTGTTTATCAAGTCTATAATGATGATTCTGTTGTAAAGAAAGATAAGTGTAACGAAAGTGGAGTAAAGAAAATATAAAGAGTTTTGAAGGTGTTTGCCATAATAGGTATATGTTTCAATATTGTATGAAGTAGAATAGTAGAGTTAGTGGTTGTTGCTTAGAAAATTGGAATTTGTTTTATGCTTAGGATAAGAATATATTTTCATGTGGTAAAGAGAATGAATATGATCGACTGGAGTCAGAAAGTTTTGCTAAATGCAGGGGTGTTAAAAGGAGAAGGGGATCTTCTATCCTAAATCTTGCTATTTTGTTTGAGAATTGTAAGTTAAACAAGCCAACGTCTCAAAACACAAACCAATGCATCTAAGGGGAGACATATCAGTTGTGGATATGGAGATAGATAAGACCACAATTTTAAAATTTGGTATTGCATGTTTCAGAGTTTGATGGTGTTGTGACCGCGGTCCTGAGCTGGCCGGTGCGTCAGAACAGGAGCGTTAAGTGCCTAATGGCCTTATGGTGTTGGGATCTCTCCTGAGAAGTCCAATAAGGTCAGATGGTACGATCATCATCATTGGACCAAGGGTAAGTGATTGTATTTCTTTTATATTAACATTAAGGGGGTTATGGCAACATATCTGAACTGATCCTTTTAGAAAAGTGTGAATGAGTCAATGAAAGTTTTTATGTTTCGACATAAAACCTTTCATTGAGGGGGTTTTGTGACAGTACGAAAATCCTGATGTCGGATTTATGGTATGAGTGGTAGCAAATTATTGTATTTTATTGTTTTACACACACATACATGGGTAGGACTATTTACCTTGGTAAAAAGACAACGACGCAGATTTCAGCACAGCGAAACGATTCCAAGGTCAGGAGCAGACGTGTGAAGCCGAACATATACAATGGCGGTATAAGTGAAGACAGACTCTCAATATCCATTTTCATTGGTCCATAAGGTGGGACGTCATTAAAAATAAAAAGATGACATAACAACAATGACATGACAACAGGGCGTGAGCCATATTGAAACAAAAGACAATGACGTGGATGCGCTAACACATACGCAAAAAATGTGCTTTGCATCCCCCCAGTCAGCATCAGACCATCAAGGCGTCAACATGCTGTGAAAATCGCTGGCAGCTATTTGCCAGCGAAAGTGTTTGCTTTGTCAAATTATCAATGTGTTAACATGAAATAGTAACCATTAGACAGAAATAATTACATAACTATTCAAAATGTAAGCTAAAGTCAGTGTAACCAAGAAGACACATGGGACGTTCGGCCGAACACCTGCCTGACCATGGTCGACATCTGAGGACAGCTTAAACTCTACAACGCATATCCAGGAAAGTTAAATTATATATTCCAGTTTTTTCTTATCTAAATTGAGCTCAAAAAACCCAAAATTCAAATGTATGAGTAAATCGCTATTGGCGAAATGAGAGTGTGTGAGTGTGTATCAGCCCGTACCGGTACATTTAAGTAATATTTTTACGAGACGTTGGTTTGTGTCATTTTAGATGTAAGAAATTATCAATCTGAAAATTATAATTGCAATTTCTTTCAAAGTTACATTTATTATAAATTTCATAATGAAGTTAACTCATGAATAACGGAAAATAATATAATAGTAATATAGCGGAACATGTGGCCGCCATTTTGTTAATTTGAGTATAAGTATTCCATTTTGTTTTGTTGATTTTGATGTCGATCTTGATTTTCCATGTCATTAAAAAGCAACTATATATATATAATACGCTGTTTGATTTAATTATTCCGAACAATCGTCCTGTCTCTGATGATCGCTTAATCGAATCCTGGGACCCTTACGTAAAATTATCGAATCATGAGGTTGGTACTACAAGATGGCCGCCGAATTAGTATGACATATACGATAAATATGGTGCCGAAAGGTAAGATATCAAAACAAACAAAAATACAGAATTATTATTATAAAAAACAAGAGAGTGAAAATTAACAGATGTCGCCCAGAACTAGGGAGTTATTATTTGTATTGTTTTGAAAGTTAACAAATAATCTAAATCTCATAATTATTCAAAATCATCGTCCTAATTACTGTGACAGTACGAAAATCCTGATGTCGGATTTATGGTATGAGTAGTAGCAAATTATTGTATTTTATTGTTTTACACACACATACATGGGTAGGACTATTTCCCTTGGTAAAAAGACAACGACGCAGATTTCAGCAGAGCGAAACGATTCCAAGGTCAGGAGCAGACGTGTGAAGCCGAACATATACAATGGCGGTATAAGTGAAGAGAGACTCTCAATATCCATTTTCATTGGTCCATAAGGTGGGACGTCATTAAAAATAAAAAGATGACTTCTTGGATTTCGTTGTCCATGACGTGTCCGTTACTTAACTAAATATCACTATAATATTGACGACTGGGAACACTAAGAACAAACAAACAGAAAAAATTGCCCACAAATTCAAAAAAGCAGGATACAGAATCGCTTACAAAACTACTAACAAAACAGAACACACACTATCAAAACGCATGCCCAAAGCACAAAACAAATTCGATCTACCCGGTGTATATAAGCTAAATTGTTCAAATTGCAATAAATTCTACATAGGCCAGACAGGACGTAGCTTCAAACAGAGATACATTGAACACACAAAAGCACTCCACACCACTACAGAATCTACCTTCGCAAACCACCTCATTGAAGCAAACCACACATATATATAAACATCGACAATAACATGAACATACTACACGTACACACAAAAGGCCGAAAACTAGACAGTCTAGAACAATTAGAAATATACAAACACACAAAAACAAATAAAAACGACATCCTAAACGAACAGACACAATTCAAATCGCACGTATTATTCGAACACATCTCACCACACACACACACACACACACAGAGCTTCGATCTTTCGAAAAACTATCTCGTCACCAACAACAAGACGAACAGCGCTACTAACGAAAGCCTTCTATAGGTGAAAGCCGGTTTAGGCTGTAAGGTAAAACTTTACGTTTTTACTTATAAAAAACTTAGTGTTCCGAGTCGTCAATATTATAGTGATATTTAAAAAGATGACATAACAACAATGACATGACAACAGGGCGTGAGCCAATTTGAAACAAAAGACAATGACGTGGAAGCGCTAACACATACGCAAAAAATGTGCTTTGCATCCCCCCAGTCAGCATCAGACCATCAAGGCGTCAACACGCTGTGAAAATCGCTGGCAGCTATTTGCCAGCGAAAGTGTTTTCTTTGTCAAATTATCAATGTGTTAACATGAAATAGTAACCATTAGACAGAAATAATTACATAACTATTCAAAATGTAAGGTAAAGTCAGTGTAACCAAGAAGACACATGGGACGTTCGGCCGAACACCTGCCTGACCATGATCGACATCTAAGGACAGCTTAAACTCTACAACGCATATCCAGGAAAGTTAAATTATATATTCCAGTTTTTTCTTATCTAAATTGAGCTCAAAAAACCCAAAATTCAAATGTATGAGTTGTAGCGTGACAGATATAAGCATAATATTGAATGGCAATTGATCATTAGAATAATGAAGTTATAATATTTAAATTTGGAAGAAAGCATTAAGTTTAATATAAATAGATTAATTCATAGCAACTGTGGAAAGAAATCATTATTATAAAGAAAATACAAGTTAAAATAAAAGGAGTTACTAGTGATGAGTCATCCAAAACCAGTCTCATAACCAAAGGTTTTCAAGGTATAACCCAGGAAGGTAAAATAGTAAATAACAAAGCAGTACACAATATGACCAAACCCACAACGAGGGAGAATAAATAAAAGAGAAACCCTAAAATAAGCCAAGATCAACCAATACAGGTTGTGTATTTCTGAATTAAAGAAGAAGATGGAGAAGATCCCAAGAAACCTGATGGCATCAAGAACAGATGGAGAAGATACCAGTCCCAGAAGGCAGGAGAAAAGAAGACTGAAGAAAGAAGAAGAGGGCAGCATCCTGAAGAAGACGTCATGCTCTTATAAAAGACACCCAAATCCCTATATCCCCAAAATATATATCTAAAAACAAAAGTATAACGAAATAAAAACCACATGTATATAAATTTAAGAGAGAGAAGTGAACAAAGTAAAAGTTTCCTGTGAACTAAGATGAAACAATAATATAGTACCCATGGAACAAATCTCCATTGAAAAAACGCTAACCAATTTATTATGTTAATAAGACTATACGACCATTTAGCATTAACATAATATATAAGTGCAAAGTGAACCAGTGATAGTTTTGGGTATTATAAAAAATGAACCTTGTGTTTCATTCTTGGCAATCACAAACATTGGATGCAATGAAATATGCATTTTTCAATGACTTAAAATATGTACGGTGACAATATGTTGTTCATAAGACATGAATCTGTTTAAAATAACATTTTTGTTTTACATGAAAAAAGAAAAACAGATTTCATAGTGCTTTGTGAACGGTTCATACTATTTATTTGTTAATGACAGGGTACAATTCCCCAAAGACAAGGTATAAAAGACTGTATAAAAACTTTAGAATCCTACTTATAATAATAGTTAGAAATAAGAATATAAATATAAGGTTTTAATGTATATAGTACAAGAATGTTTAAAAATGTTTTAGATATAAGGCCATTTGTTTGGGTCTGAAACAACTAACATCAGAACTATAAAAATAATTACCACTTGTAAATAGTAGAGAGTAATTAAGATGTTAGTTAGTACAAAACCTTTGTTGTAAACCATATTTCCATGTTGGAAATGGGAATTTTGTTGCAAAATGTCTGATTTGAAGACAACCATTTATTTAAAAAAAAAGTTCTTTATTTTGTGTTAACTATTGTTTGTATTGTAACCAATACTAATTGTTTTTGTGTAATTTGAAAACATGTTTAATTTATAATACTATTTGTAAAAAGTCAGAGAGGGTATCACACATCATATATTGTTTGTAAATTATTTTGTAAGAAAAATTGTTAAAAAATCATAGGCCAAAAGAATGGAAACCAAACTTCATCAAAACAGAGAAATTGCTCAATTAAATGCAAATAAACAAAAGGGGTTTAGACAAAATAAACTTGAGATCATGCCATATAATTGCACATACCATTTAGAGAGATTTTAATAAATTATATTCAGAATTATGAATAAAAACGAAAATGACTAAACTCAGAAATTTAGACATGGGAGTCATATATTTCAGAATAATGTTTCAGAATACAACTAATTCAATTAATTACCAGAAAATAAGGGAATAGGAACCTTTTAATACAATATAGGATTATTAATATTAAATATAACTGATAAAATGGCTGAATTTATATAATGACAGGAAGTAAATTTTGATGTTTTGGACTCTTCAGAGTATACCCAAACTGAAAGTAAAATTACTATTTTTCGGACAGAAAACACTATAAAATGGCATTATTTAATCTGAAAATAACCAGAATGAACTGAAAGATTAATTTAAATCAAATCTAGTGAATAAAATTGACAAATAACCAAAGTTTAGGCATTCATATAGTGAAAATGTAAAAATGTATACAGGATGTGAAAAAATATTTGAACAATGTTAAGGATAATATTATATGGGCTAAGAGTTTAATTGAAACTGAAGGAAACAGTTAGTTAATTATTGGTAGTTGAACGGTTAACATGACATACCTTTGATAACGTGAATAACCTAACCTATAATCGTCATACAAAGCGAGTGTATAGTGAGTTATTGTGAAATCGCGAGTGACTTGTAAAATACTTCTGAAACTATCATATTAGAACAGAAACGATCAAGTAACACTCCATAACACAGAACAATATAAATCTACTCCGAAAAACACCATAAAACACTAGAAAACTGTATAATACATTAAACCAAATTAGTGACGGAATCGGAGAAAGTGTTTGAACTAATAATTATACAGATACACTAAATACAACCCAGAATCACTACACCAGTCACTACACAACATATAACAAGAGATTTGCGGACACGAGAACAGAAATATTGCGTCAAAATACATTATTTGGAACGCAGCAGAGACGAGTCACATTTCGATCAACTTGACGGCGGCCATTTGCTTTGACCATCCCAGTGCCTCTTCTTGGTTCAGAACAGCTGTTTGGTGAAAACAATTATTATATTTACAATTTATTATTCAATGTCTGTGTTTATTAATAACTATTAATTTGATTGTAACGTTATACTTTTTAAATATTAGCCCGATTTCTCTGACTTTGGTAATAACTGGCTGTTTAAAGAACCCTATATAATTTTTATAACATATACTTGTAACTTTTTTCGATATCCTGAGAATCGATACTAATCGATAAGAGTCAATATTGCTGTTACTTAATAAAACATTAATACTTTTCAATACTTAATAGTTCTTTATTTCTTCAATAATACTAATTACCAATAATATAATTCTAATTGATAATCTACAAGGACTTTACCACCCGTAAGTGAAGATAACCTAAAAAATAGAAAAGTAAACAAATATCGATTGGTTTACAGACAGTCTTATGAGTGGTGATAGATTATTTAAATTATACTAAAACTTTAATAAAAATTTTCAGAAGAGCATTACACTGTTTAAAACTTCACAGCCCTATATTAATTAATTGATCCTAATTAATTAATTAATAAAATTAAAATTTTTTTTTATTATTTTTTTTTATAAACATAATTTTTTTTTTAATTTTCTTCAAAACAATAATTTTTGTTTTGAAACTTTCGGTGAAGCTGAGCATATATATTTCTTCATCAACTTTACGCTACTCGACCGGTCTTGCTACCATTGGGACTCGACCAGCTGGGAAACTTAAGGAAGTGTTTCAGGCCAGTAAGACGTCGAGAGCCACACCAATTAAACACCTTACAACTTACAGATTCACACATCAATCTTATTTATTTTATTACAAATTGAATAGTCCAAACAGAGGGGCTTGATTACATCGGAGTCGAACTTCACAACCACAATCTCTTATATCATCAACACACTTACACTAATATTTATTTTATTACAAATTGGCGCACAACTTTAGGGGCTTTAATTAGCGATTGGAAGGCCAATACATTCTGCACAATCACTAGTTGGAGCTAGGCAACAGCTACAAAGCCAGAGAATTTCAAGGGAAAATGCAACGACGTGCGACATCTAAGAAACGGGCGGCGGAGGCCGAAAAAGAAATAGAAAACGATATGGACAACAAAGAGGCAACGCCAGTAGAGGTGGAAGAGGTATTAAAATCGGTGTTGTCCAAACAAACTGAACAACCCGAAATGCCTACTCAGACAGGGGAAGTCAATGTCCGGAAGGAACCATTGGAAAAGCCGACACGAACGGAGGATGGGGGTATACAAGAGATGATCAGAGCAATGATGGAACAAATGGAGGAGAACAGGAAGAAGGACAACCAAACAACAAATAAGAAGATGGAAGAATGGAAGGAAGACTTGAGTAAGAAAATGGGGAGTGATAACCAGTCCTTGAAAGAAGATTTAGGAAATAAGATCGAAACAACAAATAAGAAGCTGGAAGAGAAGATAGAAGAAAACAGCAAGAAGATGGAAGAAAACAGCAAGAAGATGGAAGAATTGAAGAAGGATAATCAATCCACAAAAGAAGAGTTGACTGGGATGAACAAGAACATGGAAGAATTGAAGGAAGACAACCAATTGTTCAAGGAAGAATTCAAGTCGACCAAAGAAGAATTGATTAATAAAATTGAAAATACTAATCAGAAAATCGATGAAACCAGGAAGAAGATAGAGAAGAACAACCGACAGTTGAAAGAAGAATTGAAGGAAGACAACAGGAAGTTGGAAGAAAAGATGGGGGAGAAATTGGAAGAATTGAGAGAGGACAATCAAATTCTGAGAGAAGAATTAAGAGAAGTCAATCAGGAGAATTTGGACAAACTGGACGAAAGGATGGAATTGTTGCGAGAAGAACTGAATAAAGAAATCAACGTTAACAAAAAAGTGATGAATAAGAAGATGGAAGAAGAAAATATAATGGTCAATCGACAGATTCGAGAGATTGATGGAAAGTGCAACCAGACCGAAAAGGAGGTGAATGAGTTTAAAGAAGTGGTGAACATCAAGTTCACAAATATTGAAGAACATAGTCGTAGGAAGGTAGAAGAACAGAGAAAGGAAAATCAAGAAGAATTCGGAAAAGTACGCGACCAAGTCACAGAACGATGTAACGATATACAAGAGACCGTGGCCAGTATCACCGGTCAGGTGCGACAAAGCCGAGAGGAGATGGAAGCGATTAGAAACAGACCGACTCATTTCACCGGATTGCCTGTCAACGAAAGCCGAGAGTGGCTCAACTTCCGGCAATACAAACGCAAGCCGATGGAGTTCCTGGCAAGGGTAGAAGAATATTTGACCAAGCATAAAATTACCCAATGGAGCCATAGCAGGGAGATATTCGACGAGTCCTTCCGAGACATTACAGATAATTGGTGGATGGCCAACCGGAGTGAAATTTCTGACTACCAACAGTTCCGGAAAATGTTTAAGACAAAATACTGGTCTGAGACCACCCAGAACTTGATACGTGACAATATTTGTAACGGAAGATACAGGTCACAATTAGGTAGCAGTATGACGGCATATTTCTTGGGGAAGGTGTGTATGGCAAAGCACCTTGAGCCAGCAATCCCAGAAGAATGTTTAGTGAATAAGATATCTTATCACTATGATGAGGACATTATCAGGGCCCGGAGAGGTAGTCAGATCAAGACGATCCAGGGAATGACTGAGTTATTGGAGGGATACGAGAATGAAGAGTATTATCGGCAGAGCAGGAAGAGAAATGAGAGACCAGAAGCAAGGCCGACTACTTACCCCAATAACGGCAATAACCATACAAATAACCGGAACCAGCCCAGTAATTACGACGGCCCTAACAACCAGCCGCGTAATAACCAGTTTAACGGAAATTTTAACGGCGTGAGAAATAACAACCCCTACCCAAATAATCGAAACCACTTTTATCAACAAAATAATAATGTTCCATACAGTCAGAGAAATCCATATCCCAACAATAATGGTAACAGGCCTTACCCACCTAACCGAAATTACTATAATGATAATATTAATAATAATAATAATAGCAATAGTAATAACCGAGTGTCGCGCCCTAGGGTAAATTTTATAAGAGCAGAAGATCGCGGACCCAGGAGATATTATCAACCGAGGAGGAGCAGCTTCCACGGCGCGACCGAAGATGGCGGAGTGCGGAACGAGACGGCCCAAGATACGAACAGGAAAGACGAAGTACCAGCCTGGAAGATCTTGGCAGACAACCGAACAGGGCGTTAAACATCAACCAGGGTACAGAACGTCAGGAAACAAACCAGAGTTTCCCGAACGATGCCTCGGTCAACAATAACTTAAACAATGACCAAAATGCTTTAAACGAGAGGAGGCAGTAATCAACAACGATGACCCGTTACTGCTTATACTTCCTGGGTTAGAAAAGGATGATTTGCAACAAGCAAACAATGATAAAAACATCACTATTATCTGTAACCATTATTTGAAAGACATACGAACTGAACTTTTGGAAGAGAACGAGAAGAGTCTCAGCAACAGTAATAATGAGATAATTTATATAACAGCGGAGGTGGAAGGAGTTCCCGCTAGAATAATGATAGACACAGGAGCTAATATTTCAATAATAAACTCCAATGAGTTGGAGAGAATACAGAGTACATGTGGTAAAACTTTGCCAATGTTACCAGTCAACAACATTGTATTGGTAGGTGCAACTGGTCGCCAAAATAAAACCATCAGGAAGCAAGTTTCCTTAAGTGTCGTTAGCCGTGATATAGCTTTAGACATGGAATTTTTAATCGCCACCGGATTACCATTTGACATCTTAGTCGGTTGCGATATTCTTCGTAGATATTCGGCAGTAATCGATCTTAATTTAAATAAAGTATCACTTTTCCCAGACGGAGTAACATGGACCGCAGATCTGGTAGGAAGCACAACTATACTTCCCAGCCCAATACATCAACAACTTCGAAAAATTAATATTATAAGAAACAGCCCTCTTTCTAAACCCATAATATACAATAATGGAGGAGAGGATTTATGGTCAGTTAAGATCCAAGAAATACGTAATTTCCAGTGCGGAAGCGATAACAAGAAAATACCAACGCACATGGCTGATCGTCTAATTGCAATATATGAGAAATACAAGGCGGTGTTTTCTGATGAACCAGGGAAGGTAAAAAACTACCAGTGCCAACTTCGTTTTAAAGAAAACGTAGAGTTTAACCGGAGGTCATATCCAATAGCGCAGTCGCTCAAAGAAGCCGTGAGAACAGAGATAAACAAGATGATTGAAAACGACATAATTGAGATTAGTCAATCACCTTACACTAGTCCAATTATTGCTGTTCCGAAGAAAGACGGACAAGTCCGGCTCTGTTTAGATGCGCGTGAGTTGAACAAGACAATTGTGAATGACAGAACATCTCCCGGTGAAATAGAAGAAATCTTAAAGCGTTTTCATGGTACTAACTTTATTAGCACCTGGGATACGGTCTGTGGTTATTGGCAGGTAGAGCTGCATCCACAAAGCCGCCAGTATGTAGCGTTCATTTTCGAAGGGCGCAATTACCAGTTCAAGAGACTGCCCTTCGGACTTGTCAATTCTGTCGCCATATTTGTGGCATGCATGGACCAGATTTTGGGACCAGAAGCGCTCCAATTTACCACCGTCTATGTTGACGATTTACTAATCACATCCGGAACCTGGGAGGAGCATTGTTACAGAGTGGAATTTGTACTAAACAAACTAGCGCAGAACAACATAACACTGAAGTTGGAGAAATCCAAATTCATAGCGCGCGAGGTACAATTCTTAGGCTTCAACCTAGACGACAGAGGTATTACCCCATCAGCAGAGAAAGTGGAGGCAATTCAGAGGTTCCCGCAACCAAGAAACAGGAAACAATTGCAATCTTTCCTCGGACTCTGTAACTATTACAGGAAGTTTCAGAGCCGATATTCCGAGTTGACCGCCAAGTTTCAACCACAGTTATCTGCCAAAAACAAATGGATTTGGGGTGAAGATCAAGATATTACTTTCCGATTGATAAAAGAGAAGTTTCTGGAGAGTGTGATACTTCGTCACCCAGATTTTAAGAAACCGTTCTTTCTAAACTGTGACGCTAGCGATCTAAGCTTAGGAACGACCTTATACCAGGAAGATGAGGAGGGACAACATCTGGTAATAAGCTTCGCTAGTCGCACACTGAACCAGTGCGAAAAGAACTACAGTGTGACAGAAAAGGAATTGTTGAGCGTGGTGTTCGCATGCAGCAAGTTCCGGACGTACATTCTCGGATATCAAGTCACGGTACGAACTGATCATAAATCCATCTCGTTCCTTCGTAGGTGCAAATTGAGTCACGGCCGATTGGCTAGGTGGGTACTCGCCCTACAAGAATATGACCTGAAATGGGAATACATTCCAGGAAAGAAGAACGTGGTAGCGGATGTGTTGTCACGTATAAATCTGGAAGATCAGACTTTCGAGGGAGAGAAGGAGAGCTTAGTAAAAATTTATAACATATTCACGACCAGAGCCGATTTACAAGCTTTGTTAATAAATATCCGAATCCATCAGCAGTCTGATCCTAAGCTGAAAAACATTGTGAGTCGTTTAGAAGCCAATGATGAAACCATTTCTAAATATTACCACCTTAACAAGGGAATTTTATTCATAAAAACCGCATTGGACGATGAGACATGGAAGGTGATAATCCCGCACCAAATAGAAAAGGAGGTCATCATCGATTACCATGTCAGGTATGGTCACATGGGAGCGTTAAAAGTGATACAAGCTCTAGAGGAAAATTGTAAGATCAAGAATATCAACCGCAAGGTGAGAACATATATCAAGTCCTGTAAGATCTGCCAATGTGCAAAAGTAAACAATGAAAAGACAGAGGGTATCATGATACCGATAACTTCCAACGCAAAACTGGAAAAAGTGTTTTTGGATATATGCGGGCCATTTCCCCGTAGCGGTGGTCGACACAGATATAAATACTTGGTAATCATAATGGATCACTACACCAAGTATATAAAGCTATATCCGGTTAATCGGGCAACGACAGCAAAGGTTTTGGCGGTGATTATTGATTTGTATATCCCAGAGATCGGTAGACCATTTTCTATTATTACCGACCATGGTACACAGTTTAAGGGGAGGAGATGGCGAGACACTTTATTAGCACTTGGGGTCAAAACATATAAGACATCAGTCTACCACCCAAGTAGCAATCCGGCTGAGAGAGTACTAAGAGAAGTGGGTAGGATATTGCACACGTACTGTCACAACCAACAGAAAAAGTGGCAAGAGTACCTAGCAGCGACAGAAACATTCCTAAATTACGCCCACCATCCAGCTATAGGAATTCCACCGTACTCAGCCATGTATGAGAAGCCGACTCCCCGAGACATTGAACAAATCATTGAATTTCCAACGAACAACAATAGGAAATTCAACCAGTTGAAGTTTTACAATAAGGTAGCAGAAGATCAGGAAAAACGGCAAGCCAAATACCAGAAGGCAATAGGGCGAATTGTAACATATAAAGAGGGTGAAAAAGTCCTCCTAAAAAATAGAGAGCTGCCTAGCACCTTAGAAGGCATAACCAAAAAACTACTATTACTATATACTGGCCCATATGTTGTGGTAAATGATAAGCATAACAATACATATGAGTTGAGGGAAATCATTTCAGGAAAAATCAAAGGAGTGTACAATCAAGCTTCTATGAAGAAATATTATGAAGAATGAGTTGTGAGTTTTAGAATTTTGAATTTAATTAATTTGTAAAAAATTTTAAAATAATGTAAGTACATCTTACAACCTAATAATTTTGGAACAAACTTTATGGAAGAAAGGAAAAGAAAGACTTTTGAATTGAAATATAATTATAAAAATTTAAAATTGAGTAAGTACTTCTTACTACAACCTGATAATTTAGAACAAAACTTTATGGAAGAAAGAGAAAGAGAGAGAATTTTGAACTTAATTTAAAAAATTTAAAATTAAGCAAGCACAGCTTACTACCACTGAATTATGAGAAAAACATTTTGGAAGAATTAAGAAGAAAGGAATTTTGAAGTTAATATACAAAAAATTTAAGAATAAAGTAAGACTAACTTACTATAACTAAGTTTATGAGAAAACTTTATGGTAAATAATTAAGAAGAATTTGAATTTGGAGAAATACCAAAACATTCAAAAATAATAGTAAGATCACATTACTATAAACAATTCTGAATGAAACAATTCTGGGAATAAATGAATTAAACAGAATTTGAATGTTGATAGAACGTCAGAACTTCGAAACAAGATAAGATCAACATATTACAAGGATTTATGAGAAATATTTTTCAATTAAATAAAAGGAATAGTTTGAATTTTACATTAAAACTAACCAAGTTCCAAAAAATAATTATGTGTCAATTATGATTGAATTGAGAAGAAAATAAAGGGATTAATTCAGAAAAGAGAGTTAACGTTAATCCAGAATAAATGCTAACATTCACAATAGAATTTGAAGGAGTAGAGAAGAATAACAAGAAAGAGTGTAATATGCCAGAGAAGGAAAAAATTTGGAAGCAAAGAGACTAATTACCTATGAAACGATAATGAAAACAGTTAATTAAGAGCAAAGAAGAACAACTCATACCAAACAGATGGAGAAGATGATTTTGAACCAATGATAATAATAAGACCTATATGAAATGCAAAGAGAATAAATACCACATGAAATATAATATAAATGAATTAATGCTAATGAATGCAAAGACGGATTAATAACTTTCTAAGAGAAAGGAAAGAACCAAAATGTTTAAATAAAATGATCAATATAACAACCTGTATATCTAATGTAAAGATACAATGTTAAAAAATTAAATATAATATATTAAGACCATTCAAATAATGAATACGAAAGACTATTTATAAAGACCATGCTAATACTATGGATAACCAGAAGAAAGTATAAAGAGAATTCAGATGAAGAAGAAAGAGAGTTACACTGTAAACAGTAAACAGAATTATTAAAAGAAAGGTTTTCAACCATAATTAAATTAAATATATCAGACAAGTTAAGAGTTTTGGAAAAATATATATGTAATGAGTATAATAATGATTATGAAGATTTATTAAGATAGAAAATGTGAGATAATCTGAGAGACTACGAAGTGGAGAATCCAAAGATATTTTTATTAGTCGAAAATGAGACTACTTTTTATTTATTTATTCGATGACTGACTGAAGATAATTCCAGCAGCATTATGTTTTTTGAGCAGGGATGGATATGCCCCTGTACTCAATTTATAGAAGTGGTGTATGGCCAGCAGAGAAGTAGCGTACAGTGCCCCTCTGATCTGCCCCAGCCCACGTGATAGGGAATGTTAGGGAATTAATATCCCAAGGATACAACACGAAGTTGATATAGAAAGAAAATGTATTACAATTATAATATATCTCAGAAGACACTAACTATCCGAAAAGGATCAGTAGTAAAACAAATAATTATATATATAAAATTAATAAAACTCTAATATAAAAAAGTCGATATAAAAATGGAGAAGAAAATGAATTATAAGAAATGATGAAATTATCATAAGAAATTATTTCATCCATAAACATGTCTGAAATAATTACTTCTGGAGGAGAGCAATCTGTAGCGTGACAGATATAAGCATAATATTGAATGGCAATTGATCATTAGAATAATGAAGTTATAATATTTAAATTTGGAAGAAAGCATTAAGTTTAATATAAATAGATTAATTCATAGCAACTGTGGAAAGAAATCATTATTATAAAGAAAATACAAGTTAAAATAAAAGGAGTTACTAGTGATGAGTCATCCAAAACCAGTCTCATAACCAAAGGTTTTCAAGGTATAACCCAGGAAGGTAAAATAGTAAATAACAAAGCAGTACACAATATGACCAAACCCACAACGAGGGAGAATAAATAAAAGAGAAACCCTAAAATAAGCCAAGATCAACCAATACAGGTTGTGTATTTCTGAATTAAAGAAGAAGATGGAGAAGATCCCAAGAAACCTGATGGCATCAAGAACAGATGGAGAAGATACCAGTCCCAGAAGGCAGGAGAAAAGAAGACTGAAGAAAGAAGAAGAGGGCAGCATCCTGAAGAAGACGTCATGCTCTTATAAAAGACACCCAAATCCCTATATCCCCAAAATATATATCTAAAAACAAAAGTATAACGAAATAAAAACCACATGTATATAAATTTAAGAGAGAGAAGTGAACAAAGTAAAAGTTTCCTGTGAACTAAGATGAAACAATAATATAGTACCCATGGAACAAATCTCCATTGAAAAAATGCTAACCAATTTATTATGTTAATAAGACTATACGACCATTTAGCATTAACATAATATATAAGTGCAAAGTGAACCAGTGATAGTTTTGGGTATTATAAAAAATGAACCTTGTGTTTCATTCTTGGCAATCACAAACATTGGATGCAATGAAATATGCATTTTTCAATGACTTAAAATATGTACGGTGACAATATGTTGTTCATAAGACATGAATCTGTTTAAAATAACATTTTTGTTTTACATGAAAAAAGAAAAACAGATTTCATAGTGCTTTGTGAACGGTTCATACTATTTATTTGTTAATGACAGGGTACAATTCCCCAAAGACAAGGTATAAAAGACTGTATAAAAACTGTAGAATCCTACTTATAATAATAGTTAGAAATAAGAATATAAATATAAGGTTTTAATGTATATAGTACAAGAATGTTTAAAAATGTTTTAGATATAAGGCCATTTGTTTGGGTCTGAAACAACTAACATCAGAACTATAAAAATAATTACCACTTGTAAATAGTAGAGAGTAATTAAGATGTTAGTTAGTACAAAACCTTTGTTGTAAACCATATTTCCATGTTGGAAATGGGAATTTTGTTGCAAAATGTCTGATTTGAAGACAACCATTTATTTAAAAAAAAATGTTCTTTATTTTGTGTTAACTATTGTTTGTATTGTAACCAATACTAATTGTTTTTGTGTAATTTGAAAACATGTTTAATTTATAATACTATTTGTAAAAAGTCAGAGAGGGTATCACACATCATATATTGTTTGTAAATTATTTTGTAAGAAAAATTGTTAAAAAATCATAGGCCAAAAGAATGGAAACCAAACTTCATCAAAACAGAGAAATTGCTCAATTAAATGCAAATAAACAAAAGGGGTTTAGACAAAATAAACTTGAGATCATGCCATATAATTGCACATACCATTTAGAGAGATTTTAATAAATTATATTCAGAATTATGAATAAAAACGAAAATGACTAAACTCAGAAATTTAGACATGGGAGTCATATATTTCAGAATAATGTTTCAGAATACAACTAATTCAATTAATTACCAGAAAATAAGGGAATAGGAACCTTTTAATACAATATAGGATTATTAATATTAAATATAACTGATAAAATGGCTGAATTTATATAATGACAGGAAGTAAATTTTGATGTTTTGGACTCTTCAGAGTATACCCAAACTGAAAGTAAAATTACTATTTTTCGGACAGAAAACACTATAAAATGGCATTATTTAATCTGAAAATAACCAGAATGAACTGAAAGATTAATTTAAATCAAATCTAGTGAATAAAATTGACAAATAACCAAAGTTTAGGCATTCATATAGTGAAAATGTAAAAATGTATACAGGATGTGAAAAAATATTTGAACAATGTTAAGGATAATATTATATGGGCTAAGAGTTTAATTGAAACTGAAGGAAACAGTTAGTTAATTATTGGTAGTTGAACGGTTAACATGACATACCTTTGATAACGTGAATAACCTAACCTATAATCGTCATACAAAGCGAGTGTATAGTGAGTTATTGTGAAATCGCGAGTGACTTGTAAAATACTTCTGAAACTATCATATTATAACAGAAACGATCAAGTAACACTCCATAACACAGAACAATATAAATCTACTCCGAAAAACACCATAAAACACTAGAAAACTGTATAATACATTAAACCAAATTAGTGACGGAATCGGAGAAAGTGTTTGAACTAATAATTATACAGATACACTAAATACAACCCAGAATCACTACACCAGTCACTACACAACATATAACAAGAGATTTGCGGACACGAGAACAGAAATATTGCGTCAAAATACATTATTTGGAACGCAGCAGGGACGAGTCACATTTCGATCAACTTGATGGCGGCCATTTGCTTTGACCATCCCAGTGCCTCTTCTTGGTTCAGAACAGCTGTTTGGTGAAAACAATTATTATATTTACAATTTATTATTCAATGTCTGTGTTTATTAATAACTATTAATTTGATTGTAACGTTATACTTTTTAAATATTAGCCCGATTTCTCTGACTTTGGTAATAACTGGCTGTTTAAAGAACCCTATATAATTTTTATAACATATACTTGTAACTTTTTTCGATATCCTGAGAATCGATACTAATCGATAAGAGTCAATATTGCTGTTACTTAATAAAACATTAATACTTTTCAATACTTAATAGTTCTTTATTTCTTCAATAATACTAATTACCAATAATATAATTCTAATTGATAATCTACAAGGACTTTACCACCCGTAAGTGAAGATAACCTAAAAAATAGAAAAGTAAACAAATATCGATTGGTTTACAGACAGTCTTATGAGTGGTGATAGATTATTTAAATTATACTAAAACTTTAATAAAAATTTTCAGAAGAGCATTACACTGTTTAAAACTTCACAGCCCTATATTAATTAATTGATCCTAATTAATTAATTAATAAAATTAAAATTTTTTTTTATTATTTTTTTTTATAAACATAATTTTTTTTTTAATTTTCTTCAAAACAATAATTTTTGTTTTGAAACTTTCGGTGAAGCTGAGCATATATATTTCTTCATCAACTTTACGCTACTCGACCGGTCTTGCTACCATTGGGACTCGACCAGCTGGGAAACTTAAGGAAGTGTTTCAGGCCAGTAAGACGTCGAGAGCCACACCAATTAAACACCTTACAACTTACAGATTCACACATCAATCTTATTTATTTTATTACAAATTGAATAGTCCAAACAGAGGGGCTTGATTACATCGGAGTCGAACTTCACAATCACAATCTCTTATATCATCAACACACTTACACTAATATTTATTTTATTACAGAGTAAATCGCTATTGGCGAAATGAGAGTGTGTGAGTGTGTGTCAGACCGTACCGGTACATTTAAGTAATATTTTTATGAGACTTTGGTTTGTGTCATTTTAGATGTAAGAAATTATCAATCTGAAAATAATAATTGCAATTTCTTTCAAAGTTACATTTATTATAAATTTCATAATGAAGTTAACTCATGAATAACGGAAAATAATATAATAGTAATATAGTGGAACATGTGGCCGCCATTTTGTTAATTTGAGTATAAGTATTCCATTTTGTTTTGTTGATTTTGATGTCGATCTTGATTTTCCATGTCATTAAAAAGCAACTATATATATATAATACGCTGTTTGATTTAATTATTCCGAACAATCGTCCTGTCTCTGATGATCGCTTAATCGAATCCTGGGACCCTTACGTAAAATTATCGAATCATGAGGTTGGTACTACAAGATGGCCGCCGAATTAGTATGACATATACGATAAATATGGTGCCGAAAGGTAAGATATCAAAACAAACAAAAATACAGAATTATTATTATAAAAAACAAGAGAGTGAAAATTAACAGATGTCGCCCAGAACTAGGGACTTATTATTTGTATTGTTTTGAAAGTTAACAAATAATCTAAATCTCATAATTATTCAAAATCATCCTCCTAATTACTGTGACAGCACGAAAATCCTGATGTCGGATATATGGTATGAGTGGTAGCAAATTATTGTATTTTATTGTTTTACACACACATACATGGGTAGGACTATTTCCCTTGGTAAAAAGACAACGACGCAGATTTCAGCAGAGCGAAACGATTCCAAGGTCAGGAGCAGACGTGTGAAGCCGAACATATACAATGGCGGTATAAGTGAAGAGAGACTCTCAATATCCATTTTCATTGGTCCATAAGGTGGGACGTCATTAAAAATAAAAAGATGACTTCTTGGATTTCGTTGTCCATGACGTGTCCGTTACTTAACTAAATATCACTATAATATTGACGACTCGGAACACTAAGAACAAACAAACAGAAAAAATTGCCCACAAATTCAAAAAAGCAGGATACAGAATCGCTTACAAAACTACTAACAAAACAGAACACACACTATCAAAACGCATGCCCAAAGCACAAAACAAATTCGATCTACCCGGTGTATATAAGCTAAATTGTTCAAATTGCAATAAATTCTACATAGGCCAGACAGGACGTAGCTTCAAACAGAGATACATTGAACACACAAAAGCACTCCACACCACTACAGAATCTACCTTCGCAAACCACCTCATTGAAGCAAACCACACATATATATAAACATCGACAATAACATGAACATACTACACGTACACACAAAAGGCCGAAAACTAGACAGTCTAGAACAATTAGAAATATACAAACACACAAAAACAAATAAAAACGACATCCTAAACGAACGGACACAATTCAAATCGCACACATTATTCGAACACATCTCACCACACACACACACACACACAGCTTCGATCTTTCGAAAAACTATCTCGTCACCAACAACAAGACGAACAGCGCTACTAACGAAAGCCTATGATGAAGCCTTCTATAGGTGAAAGCCGGTTTAGGCTGTAAGGTAAAACTTTACGTTTTTACTTATAAAAAACTTAGTGTTCCGAGTCGTCAATATTATAGTGATATTTAAAAAGATGACATAACAACAATGACATGACAACAGGGCGTGAGCCAATTTGAAACAAAAGACAATGACGTGGATGCGCTAACACATACGCAAAAAATGTGCTTTGCATCCCCCCAGTCAGCATCAGACCATCAAGGCGTCAACACGCTGTGAAAATCGCCGGCAGCTATTTGCCAGCGAAAGTGTTTTCTTTGTCAAATTATCAATGTGTTAACATGAAATAGTAACCATTAGACAGAAATAATTACATAACTATTCAAAATGTAAGCTAAAGTCAGTGTAACCAAGAAGACACATGGGACGTTCGGCCGAACACCTGCCTGACCATGATCGACATCTGAGGACAGCTTAAACTCTACAACGCATATCCAGGAAAGTTAAATTATATATTCCAGTTTTTTTTATCTAAATTGAGCTCAAAAAACCCAAAATTCAAATGTATGAGTAAATCGCTATTGGCAAAATGAGAGTGTGTGAGTGTGTGTCAGACCGTACCGGTACATTTAAGTAATATTTTTATGAGACTTTGGTTTGTGTCATTTTAGATGTAAGAAATTATCAATCTGAAAATAATAATTGCAATTTCTTTAAAGTTACACTTATTATAAATTTCATAATGAAATTAACCCATGAATAATGGAAAATAACATAATAGTAATATAGCGGAACATGTGGCTGCCATTTTGTTAATTTGAGTATAAGTATTCCATTTTGTTTTGTTGATTTTGATGTTGATCTTGATTTTCCATGTCATTAAAAAGCAACTATATATATAATACGCTGTTTGATTTAATTATTCCGAACAATCGTCCTGTATCTGATGATCGCTTAATCGAGTCCTGGGACCCTTACGTAAAATTATCGAATCATGAGATTGGTACTACAAGATGGCCGCCGAATTAGTATGACATATACGATAAATATGGTACCGAAAGGTAAGATATCAAAACAAACAAAAATACAGAATTATTATTATTATAAAAAACAAGAGAGTGAAAGTTAACAAATGGCGCCCGAACAGGGACTTATTATTTGTATTGTTTTTTTTTTAAGTTAAAAACTACCGCCCGAACTGGTGACTTGATTTAATAAAAGTTTTATACAATAAGCCGGAGCCAGAGACGGAGGGTTGTCGGAAAAAAGGAAGTGATACATAAGATATACCTGGTACGTAGATAATAAGTTATACCATGATTATAGGTTATGTGGTGATATTAGATATATATAGAGCTAGTATAAGTTGAAACAAAGATAGTTAAACAAGAATTTTTTTTTATTTTTGTGCTTTTTTCTCTTCTCAATATGGCAAACCGTAGTGAAATAAGCATTACTGAATCGCAAATTATGAGCGAAGGCGATCAATCAACACCAATCGTAAATAGAAAAACCGAGGAAAATGAGATTGTAAAGATTATGCAAACACTTTTTGAAATACAAAGTAATAAATTTGATGAGAAATTTAACGAACTGAAAGATCAAAATAGCGATTTAAAAAATGACATTAAAGAAATTAAGAAACAAAATTATAATATTGACGAAAGGTTAAATGAGATACATGTATGGTTAGACGAGATAGAGTTAGAAAATATGAGGAGAGTAGACAAATTAGATATAAACAAAGACAAGGTAAGTGGGGGAGAAAATTTTGACAAAATAAATAAAAGTATGATATTAGAAAATGATTATGTAAACGGGGGTAGTGATAATGAGATTTTATGGGGAATAGAATATAATAATGATGGAATGATAGTGTGTGTTGAAGGGTTAAAGAGAGTGTGTAAAGAAAGTATAATTGTAAGGGGATTGCAGGGGGTAAAATTTTCCCTTAATGATGGAGTAGAGGGTGAAGCCCATGTGTTTAGGAAGGACGAGAGTGCTTTCGATGTATATTTGGGAGACGATAGGTCTACAAATAAAGTTGTCCCTGGTTTTTTTAGTGCACTTCACAGGTGGTGCAGTAATTGTGAATTAGTGTCCCCTGCAAATATATAGAGAGAGAATGTAGCTTGGTGTGATAGAGAGAGATGTTTTGAAAGTGAGAGGTATTGTGAGAGAAAAAGAGAAGTAGAGATTTTTAAGATAAGTAGAGATTATGAAGAATTTATGGAAAGGTTAGGAGTAGAGATGATTGATAAATATAGTAAATACTTGCCTTGTAATAAAACTGAAGTAGTAGGAGATAATGAAAATAATGACTTTGCAAATTACCTAATTATGACTGATTATACTGAAGGTGACAGAACCATACCCGATCATGAATTATATGAGTTTGAGGATAATGATAAAAAGTTGAATGGTATGTGTATTTATGATGTTAGTATAAGAGAGTCAACATTAAGCAATGTATATAGATATAAGATAAGATTATTGTTTGACGATGGAGGGTAGATATTTTATTGTGTTTATGAACATTTAATAATGTGATAGTGTCTTTCAAGATGGACTGCTTTCTGACTGATTTATGGTATATGATAATGTGGATTGTATATATTTTGTATGTATTAATGTCAGTGTATTTTGCTGTTGTGTATTTTGTGTAAACCATGTACTGTAGAATTTTAAATATTCAAGAATAATTAATTATGAGAATGATTTTAAATAATTATGGAATTCAGAGTCTAATGGTTAGTAAATGATTACGCATATGATATATTTGGATATTGAGACGTATTGTTGTTAGTAGGTAAGTGATGAATTTTCTAGTGGTATATTGAAGTGAAATGTTGTAAAAGAATTTGGGTGATAATGATAAATAAGGACATTGGAGTTAGTTAAATAGAGTTATTAGGAGTTAGATAAATAGAAAGTTGAGATACAGATAATATACAAAGAGGTGTTAGATATTTTAGGGACATAGTGGTTAGTGATTATATGTAGAGAGGTGAGTAATGTGAATGGTATATATATATTTGTTGATGATGGTATTTTGTAGTAAGGATCCGGTGTAATGAGTGACCAGCGTGCAGCGTTATGGCAGGCGGAGCAATTTTGGGTTAGAGTGTTTGCCGATATTTGGTGGAGGGCAAATGGTTAGGAATGGATATGGCCAGGTAGGGAACACATCCTAGTACAAAAGACGAGCGGTGCCAGAGGATTTAAATGGGATTAGTGAAGGGGGTTATTATTGAGATATTGGTGTCATAATATATTAATGGTTAGTAGCGGTTGTTAGTAGAAAAAAGGGGTAGTAAGGTTAGATGGACAAATACCAAAATAAGATATAGAGAATAATGAATAACAGAGAGTCACCCAAACTAATAAGGATTGAGGAAGGGTTAGAAAAGGAAAATTCATAGCAGGAAGGTAATGTAACTGAAAGATGAATAATAAATTTGAATTTTTGTATAGAATCTGATATAAATGAATGTTAAATAATAAAAGTTAATAGAGAGTTGAAGTAGTAATGTCTTATAAAGTTTGCTACAAGTTATGTAAATGTAAATTATGCAAGGTAAATGTAACAGTGTTAATGTTTAATGTACAATGTTTTATTATGTTGATGGTACAATAGTGTGTGTGGTTAGCAGGTTGCTACAGGGGTAGCAACGACAACAAATATTAAGTGTCAAGGAAATAATAGTGATATTGGTGTTGTTTATCAAATCTATAATGATGATTCTGTTGTAAAGAAAGATAAGTGTAATGAAAGTTGAGTAAAGAAAATATAAAGAGTTTTGAAGGTGTTTGCCATAATAGGTATATGTTTCAATATTGTATGAAGTAGAATAGTAGAGTTAGTGGTTGTTGCTTAGAAAATTGGAATTTGTTTTATGCTTAGGATAAGAATATATTTTCATGTGGTAAAGAGAATGAATATGATCGACTGGAGTCAGAAAGTTTTGCTAAATGCAGGGGTGTTAAAAGGAGAAGGGGATCTTCTATCCTAAATCTTGCTATTTTGTTTGAGAATTGTAAGTTAAACAAGCCAACGTCTCAAAACACAAACCAATGCATCTAAGGGGAGACATATCAGTTGTGGATATGGAGATAGATAAGACCACTATTTTAAAATTTGGTATTGCATGTTTCAGAGTTTGATGGTGTTGTGACCGCGGTCCTGAGCTGGCCGGTGCGTCAGAACAGGAGCGTTAAGTGCCTAATGGCCTTATGGTGTTGGGATCTCTCCTGAGAAGTCCAATAAGGTCAGATGGTACGATCATCATCATTGGACCAAGGGTAAGTGATTGTATTTCTTTTATATTAACATTAAGGGGGTTATGGCAACATATCTGAACTGATCCTTTTAGAAAAGTGTGAATGAGTCAATGAAAGTTTTTATGTTTCGACATAAAACCTTTCATTGAGGGGGTTTTGTGACAGTACGAAAATCCTGATGTCGGATTTATGATATGAGTGGTAGCAAATTATTGTATTTTATTGTTTTACACACACACACATGGGTAGGACTATTTCCCTTGATAAAAAGACAACGACGCAGATTTCAGCAGAGCGAAACGATTCCAAGGCCAGGAGCAGACGTGTGAAGCCGAACATATACAATGGCGGTATAAGTGAAGACAGACTCTCAATATCCATTTTCATTGGTCCATAAGGTGGGACGTCATTAAAAATAAAAAGATGACATGACAACAGGGCGTGAGCCATATTGAAACAAAAGACAATGACGTGGATGCGCTAACACATACGCAAAAAATGTGCTTTGCATCCCCCCAGTCAGCATCAGACCATCAAGGCGTCAACACGCTGTGAAAATCGCCGGCAGCTATTTGCCAGCGAAAGTGTTTTCTTTGTCAAATTATCAATGTGTTAACATGAAATAGTAACCATTAGACAGAAATAATTACATAACTATTCAAAATGTAAGCTAAAGTCAGTGTAACCAAGAAGACACATGGGACGTTCGGCCGAACACCTGCCTGACCATGATCGACATCTGAGGACAGCTTAAACTCTACAACGCATATCCAGGAAAGTTAAATTATATATTCCAGTTTTTTTTATCTAAATTGAGCTCAAAAAACCCAAAATTCAAATGTATGAGTAAATCGCTATTGGCGAAATGAGAGTGTGTGAGTGTGTATCAGACCGTACCGGTACATTTAAGTAATATTTTTACGAGACGTTGGTTTGTAACATTTTAGATGTAAGAAATTATCAATGTGAAAATAATAATTGCAATTTCTTTCAAAGTTACACTTATTATAAATTTCATAATGAAATTAACCCATGAATAATGGAAAATAATATAATAGTAATATAGCGGAACTTGTGGCCGCCATTTTGTTAATTTGAGTATAAGTATTCCATTTTGTTTTGTTGATTTTGATGTCGATCTTGATTTTCCATGTCATTAAAAAGCAACTATATATATAATACGCTGTTTGATTTAATTATTCCGAACAATCGTCCTGTCTCTGATGATCGCTTAATCGAATCCTGGGACCCTTACGTAAAATTATCGAATCATGAGGTTGGTACTACAAGATGGCCGCCGAATTAGTATGACATATACGATAAATATGGTACCGAAAGGTAAGATATCAAAACAAACAAAAATACAGAATTATTATTATTATAAAAAACAAGAGAGTGAATGTTAACAACTTATTATAGCGGTTTTCATCATTTTTCTGCCCCAATTTTTGGCCATCACGGGCGATTCAGCATATTCGCTGATCCGACCGTCTCGGGACTCAGTCAGCATTTCTTCATCGCCATTGAGCCTCGTAACGACAACACTGCAAGAACATCCATGTGCTAGCGTCTACACTCCAGTTTAAGCAGTCATCTCTCCGGTCTGTGTGTTTGCCATCTTCTCCACAGCCTCGACGCTCCAGGACATCGCATACCAGGTACCACATCATTAACAGGTGCGTACAATGGCTGAAGAGGGCCTCAAAGTGTTCGTCAAAAAGAGAGGCGGCATAAAGTCTGCCATAGTGCGAATTAATTCGGCTATCATTAACTTTGATAAAAACACTAACACAAAACATTTTTTAACAGTTAGACTCGAAAGTCTAAAAAGTTTGACAACAAAATACGATGAGGTACAGTCCGAAATTGAACTCATTTCTAAAGACAAAAACGCTGCTCAAGAAGACCGAATTGAGGTTGAAGAGCTGTTATATTCAACAGAAGCCAATATCTTGCAGTTGATAGAAACCTTCAACGTTCAGACTGTATCTCCCGTATTAACAAGCAACATACAATTAAAACCGATAAGTCTGCCCTGCTTCACAGGTAATATCTTAGAATGGCAGCACTTTTATTCAATATTTCTGGACTTGGTGCACGCCAGATCTGATTTAACGTCAGTGCAGAAATTACATTATTTGTATTCATCTCTGAAAAATGAGCCGCTAGATTTAATTAAGTCATTACCTATTTGTAACGAAAACTACTCGATAGCGTTGAGTTTGCTGTCCGCTATATATGACAACAAATTCATACTAGCTAAGTATTATATTCAAAATTTGCTTGAAGTAAAGTCAACAATTAAGAACTCTGTCCAAAGTCTGGCAGAATTCATAAATACAATAACATCTTCCGTTAATTCACTGGCGGCCATGCAACTGTCAGTGGATTCATTCGAGCTTATCACTGTACAATTATTGTCAGCAAAACTGGATCATACCACGTTTAAATTATGGAAGGAGTCTATAGACCCCGATAATCTTCCTAACTTTCAAAGCTTCACTCAGTTTTTAAACGCACGTAGACAGTTGCTAGAAAATACACTGCCTATCGATGCCGGACAGCAGCTCAACAAGTCAACTTTAAGATTCAATAAATCTGACAAACATAAATCACGAAACTCTGCTGGCAGCACTGCATTTAAAAGTTATCACTCAGCTTCAAACAATTATTTTTGCTTATACTGTAAGTCTAGTCATCCAATTTACATGTGTGACAAATTTCGTGCATTAAGCACATCAGAACGACGGCAATTTATATTAAATCGTAAACTCTGTACAAATTGTTTAAGACCAGATCATTTTTCATCAAATTGTAAGATCAAACAATCATGTAAGATCTGTTCAAAACGACACCATAGATTGCTACACATAAATAATGTGTCAAAACCAATTTCTGCCAGCAGCAGCAACTACTGTTCACTTAAATTACAATCTACAAACAATGTTCTTTTATCAACAGCAATTGTGTTTGTCATTGACCGGGCTGGCAATAGACAACCCGCAAGAGTTCTGTTGGATGCGGGGTTACAAATAAATTTTTGTACGGAATCATTTGCTAATAAATTACGGCTTAACTTGACTGAATCTAACATACCGATTACAGGTATAAATAATACCGCTTGTTGTGCCACTAATTTAGCGTCTATACGCATTATTTCACGCTATCAAGGATTTAGTTTCCAAGAAACATGCGCGGTCTTATCTGCATTAACCCATAAATTTCCAGCACAATTTTTTGACATAAATCAGTTTAATGTCCCAGATAACGTTTTCCTTGCCGATCCGCATTTCAACATATCAGCTGATATCGACATACTTTTAGCAGCGCAATTTTATTTAGATTTAATTTTACCTAACAAATATGTACGTGGCTCTCATTTCCCTATTATACAAGAAACAAAGTTAGGCTACATTCTTGCAGGCAATCTGCCCAAACACTGCCGTTATAAGGGTCCTGCTGTTTCGTTCCTGGCTAGGAACAACGACAGTCAAATTCTGGCGTCTCTCGAGAGATTTTGGGAGACCGAAACTATCCCTGATAATGCGCCCATTAGTAACGATTCAGCTTGTGAGGAGCATTTCGTTAAGTCTACTCATCGCAATGAAGAGGGTAGGTTCGTTGTTTCGCTACCATTTAAGTCTGACAATCCCCAGTTGGGTGAGTCCTATGCTAGCGCAGAAGCGAGATTCTTGAGTTTAGAACGCCGGTTCATGCGTGATTCTAAGCTTGCGGGCGAATACGCAGACTTTATTCAGGAGTATAAGGATCTTCGCCACATGACGCTTGTCGACGATTGCTCTATCAATTCCGGGTTTTCAAATACCTACTATCTGCCTCACCATGCCGTCTTTAAACATTCTAGTTCTACGACATAACTTCGCGTCGTTTTTGACGGCTCGTCCAAAACTACCAATGGCCTTTCTCTCAATGATGTTTTGTTGGTAGCCCCAAACGTCCAACAAGACCTTTTTTCTATTCTTTTGCGATTTCGTATGCACAACTATGTTCTCATCGCCGACATCGAGAAGATGTATCGACAAATTCTGGTATCTGTTAAGGATTGTCATTATCAACGTATTCTGTGGCGTAACTCTCCACTCGAACAGTTTAAACATTTTGTATTGCGAACTGTAACATACGGTACTGCTAGTGCTTCGTTTTTGGCTACTCGCTGTCTTAATCAGATTGGTAAGGATCATGAAGCTTCTTTTCCTGACGCTGCGTCAGCTATAATTAATGATTTCTATGTCGACGATTTGTTAACCGGTGCAGACACCATTTCTGATCTGACCAAGTTTAAATCTGACTTAGGTACGTTGTTGACTCAATACGGCCTCACTCTGCATAGATGGGCATCAAATCAACCCAATGTGGTCGCAGATCATGATAATTTATCACTCCCTTTAAACAAACAAGGTAATGTGCGTACCTTGGGCATTCTCTGGAATAACACTACAGATTCATTTTTGTTTGACATCAAATCATTCCCAGTTGAATCAAGCATCTCTAAGAGGAAAATCCTATCGATTATCGCAGGTATATACGACCCACTCGGACTCGTCGGTCCCATTGTTTTCCTGTACAAACAGTTTATGCAGCAACTCTGGCTGTGCAATCTTGGTTGGGATGAGCCAATCTCCGGGCAATTACACTTGCATTGGCATTCATTATGCGATAAATTATGTCTGATCGGCAAAATTATTGTCCCACGTTCTATTCGCTGCAAGTCTAAAGCAAAGATAGTTGAATTACATGGGTTTTCGGATGCTTCTGAAAGGGGATATGGGTGTTGTGTTTACATTAGAGTCATTTATCAAGATTCATCGGCCTCTTGTCACCTTCTGTGTTCTAAATCTCGCGTAGCCCCCCTACGACAGGTGTCATTACCTCGCATTGAACTCTGCGCTTGCTTGTTGTTATCGCAACTCTTATTCAAGGTCGTCCCTGCTCTTCATTCCCTTCAATAATGTTCACCTGTATTCTGACTCCATGGTGTCCCTTTACTGGATTCATGTCCAGTCTTCCAGGTGGAAGACCTACGTCGCTAATCGTGTTGCCGAGATTCAGTGTCTTACTGAAGCCTACACATGGCATCACATCAATTCTCAACATAATCCTGCTAACATTATTTCTAGGGGATGTCACCCCGACGTTTTGCGCGAGTGTTCGCTTTGGTGGCATGGTCCCACTTGTTTGTCTCAATCTTCCGAGTCCAATCTTTTTCCACCCTTTTACCTTCTAATCTGTCGTCTCCTGAATTTACTGCGGAGGAAAAACAAACCCCCAAACATTCTCTAATGTCTACCTTAGCCATTGATCTTTCAAAGGACTTTTCTTCGTTGCACCGTCTGACTCGCGTATACGCTTACTGCTTTCGATTCATCAAAAATATTAGACTCTCCAGGGCTGAGAAAATGTCGGGCGCTCTTACCCCCGTTGCAATTCATTCTACTCTTAATTTTTTCATAAAACAATCTCAGTCGATCCACTTCGCTGCTGAGCTTAATTGTCTTCGTAATGGGTCTTCTGTTTCTATCAGGAGCAAGTTGTCTTCTCTGGACCCGTTTATTGATGAGTCTGGCGTAATACACGTCGGCGGACGATTACAGCAGTCGCAACTACCTTATGACAATAAGCATCCTATTGTCTTGCATCCATCGGCTCATATTACTCGCCTTATTATTGAACGCGAACACATTCGTCTACTCCACGCTGGTGCTCAACTCGTGCATCACTCACTTCGTCAACGTTGGTGGATCATTAACGCCAAGATAGTCATAGGCTCCATCATTCGTAAATGCGTGAAGTGTCTCAGGTTTAGTGCCAAACATCAGGTTCAGAGGCTTGGTATTTTGCCATCTCCTAGAGTTACTCCTTCGCGGCCGTTTCTATTCTGCGCAGTTGATTATGGTGGTCCCTTCATGATTCGTCATGGCGGGCAGAAATCTAGGACCCTGTCAAAATCGTATGTGTCTTTGTTCATCTGCTTAGCAACCAGGGCCATTCATTTGGAATTGGTTTCCGACCTTACAGCGAACGCGTTTATAGCTGCCTTACGTCGTTTCATGTCCCGTAGGGGCATACCCAGCCAGTTATATTCTGATAATGGCACGAACTTTAGGAAGGCCCGCAATGTTTTGCATGACCTTTACAATCTTTGGCATAATAAGGATGCCACCTCATCAATCCAATCCTTTACGACCTCTCAGGGTATTACATGGTCATTTATTCCGCCCTCATCACCTCATTTTGGTGGTCTTTGGGAGAGCGGTATAAAGAGTTTAAAGTATCATTTGCGCCGCGTGGTAGGCAAGTCTATACTCACCTTCGAGGAGTTTACGACAGTTTTGTCTCAGATAGAGGCATGTCTAAACTCACGTCCATTATTCGCCGTTTCATCGGATGTAAATGATCCGGTGCCACTTACACCTGGCCATTTTTTGATTTGCGCACCATTAACGGCAATACCTGAACCCGACTTATCTCACGTTCCCATCTCTCGTCTTGGACGTTGGCAACTTCTCCAGAAGTTTGTCCAAGTCATTTGGAAAGCTTGGTCTCGCGACTACTTACATCAATTACAACAACGTCACAAATGGAAATTCGCCAAGGACAACGTTTCCATTGGTGACCTGGTTTTACTGATTGAGGATAACATACCTCCATTAGCGTGGAAATTTGGTGTAATTACCGCCACATTTCCCGGCCCAGACAACTTAATTAGAGTAGTTGACGTTCGCACGCCTACTGGCACCTATCGCAGACCAATCCATAAATTATGTTTGGTCCCTACTAGGGACGAACAGAAAAAAAAGGGTTTATTTTCCTTTGTATATATTTGTCAAAAATACATAAATCAGATGTTCAAAGAAGACTTTGTTAGTTATAAGCACCTTTGTTTTTAGCATAAGCTTTAATTTGTATATTTTTGATTCAGAAACTGTTTGTTTTACTCAAGCATGTGTCAGTTTATTTAATATGCAAAGCTTTAATTATTATTTTGTATTTTCGTATATGCAACATTTGATTTATGCCTCATGTCTTTGCTTACTATTGTATTTATTATGTATAACTTTTATCTATGTAAAACACATTGTTTTATCCGCATCTACTGTCTATAACCATATGCCACGCCTATAGTTTTATATTGTATTTTGTATTTGTATTTTGTGATCATGTATTGCACAATTATTATTCATGCTTTAATTATGACATACATGTCATTACACTTGTGCTTGCAATCATTCAACTATGTATAGCTTGTTTTCACATAACAATTTATTGTATATTCCTGAAACATCAGGTATAGCATGCATCGTGCAACTATAAAGCGTCATGCTAAATTTATGTCTTTACATGTATAATTTTATAATAATTTTGTTTGTTCATTGTATTCAATACTATTGTATAGGTGTACTGGCCTTATCTGGTTCAAGATAACCGTTATGACTTGCATAAATGTTACAATTTATCGGGCCCATCATGCGATGAGTCACCGATTATTCATCATTAGACATTGTCAAACCATGTATTTTCATGTCTTATATTGTTTAATATTGTATACATACAATATATATTGGCAATACATTGCTAATTTTGCATTTATACTCATGTATAATCAGGTTGCAAGCCGACTTTGGCCTACTCAACTCTTATCGTCAATCAAGCTTATCTCTAAACAGTTAATGTCATAACTGTTATCTAAGATTTCAAACTCAAGGTTCAATACAACTTATTGAGATTGACTTTATTATTAAGAACTCTGTATTTTTCTATAATAAGTATTAAAAAGTATTAAAAGTATTAATGTATTAAAAAATCCTTTGATTTTTTGCGGGCAGTTATGGACAGTAATGTGGTAATTTTCGCATTCATAGGTTGGCTAATCTGTACGTTTCCAAATTGTGCTTATCATGTTTTTACTACGACACAGTTCTCCGAGTTGCGGCAGGCGGCAGACGTCATACGTTTGCTCGCTTGTTCTTGTCATCATTCATTTTTCTTGTCGTCAGACAATCATTGTAGGCCTTAGGCCACAACATATATTGCATACTTGCAATACATTAGCAATACATTGCTAATTCTTTTTCATGTAGCTTGAGTGACGTGTACTCGCACCTCAAGTCTTACGACAATTCAAACGACATTCGTCTAGGCCTTAGTCCTTAACATTTTAATCTGAGTGCCACACATTTGCGCCTCATCTAACATGTAGCGTTCTTAACGACTCTGTTTAGTCAAAATTAAAATCTATTCAGACTTAGCCAATCTCAACACCATGATTTAAGTGTACAACAGAAACATAATAAATGTATTATACAGTCCACTATCGTCATTATTCTGCATCCTGGCAATAGCACCACAAACATCATTCTTCCTAATAGAACATTTTTTGGTACACACGTGTCGACATCAACATTTTTTAGGTCCACTCAGACTGGATCTCAACACCATTTGGCTTCTAGTGGCACGTGGTACTCTTTTCTTGCCTTTTTTCCACACACACACACACACACACACACACACACACACACACACACACACACACACACACACACACACACACGCACGCACGCACGCACGCACGCACACACACACACACACACACACACACACACACAAGGCATTTAACTTGTACCGGTATTTTAATTGTCTGGCAATTATAAGATTCTTGTTTACTTTTCATTTTGCTGTTAAAAAGTAATATAATAGAAATTCTTATATGGATTATCAAAGACTTTTGTAAGCTTATTGAAATCAATTATCCACAGCTTTTATGCTGTAGGGAGACTAGATAACTAATTTGTTTTCAGCAGCAGAAAGAATGATAAAACTATTTCTAGCATTGAAGGTTAATTTCCTACCACAGTCAACAAAATCTTTTCCAACTATAATAAGATGTTTCTTTAACAACAAATTCTGTAAACTTGATACACAGTTTCTTTATTTTAACACACGTTTTTCACAATAAAATTTTGTAATGTAAAAGGAAAGAATTCTGCTGTAGAGTCAACAGTTTTTAGCTCAACATTACATCAAGTAAAAGACAGGTTGGAGAATAAATTTATGTCTCTAAAATTAAATAAATCTTTCAAATATCTGTTGTTATCCAATGGCTGGAACGTCTCATGCCATCATACCCCTAGGTTCCTAATAGAGACCCACTATATACTTTTATACTTTTGACTCTGTTTAGCAGGAGCAGGATGTCTACAGATTAAGAGACAATCTTTATTCATGACTGCATTATCCATGCAGATGGTTCACTCATTTTAATGCTAATCTGGTCATATGTAGGTGTTCAGCACCTACAACAACAAAACTTATTAAAAAACCAAACTACAATTGAATAGCTCCGCCCAACAACATTGCAAGTGCCAGAAATACAATATTTCAAAAAACGGTAAAAACTGTTTTTCATGTGTTGTATATATCTTTTGGCTATTTTTTTTAGCCGTAATGTATTGTAACAATTTCAGAAAGAGTATTTTATAGTCCCACACGATTGTTGTTCACTTATTTTAAGAAATATATAAAAAAACTAACCTCCTTATAGAGCAACAACGTTGTAAGCGCCTGTCGGTTACAACGTTGTTGCACATCGTACCTATTGATTATATTATTTGAAACTAGGGATAAAATGAATACAGTTTTCTTAAGTACATATTTCTTTAATAAAACTTACACACACACAACACACACACACACACACACACACAATGTCAACTTAACAAAATAATTTTTTGAGAAAATGAGTATAAACATATTAACCTGGTCATTACAAATAAAACTTTGAAGATAGCTATTAAGACATTAAAGTATGTAAATAAGTATGTCCAAAACAATGTTTATTCACTTCGAAGGTTATTATAAAATTCAACAAATTCCTCAGGAATATATCAGCACATATCTTCCAAGTCAGTTTTCTTGGTGTGTTTAATTGGAAGGCGCTCACCGTACAAGTTGTGAAATGGCGCTACTTCAACTGGTGGAAGGTTTCTCTCGCCCCTTCCCTGAGCTTTCTTAGCAATGCTATGTGTTTTCCACGGCTGGAGCACATTGTGTGAAGTTCTGCCACATAATGTTGTAGGGTCATCAGATGCTATTTGATACCAGACCTGTTCAGTAATCTTATAGCTCCCTTTACGCAGAGAATTTTCAACAACACTCAAATTCTCATAACACACACTTCAAACCTGCCGGGACTGGCATTGGCAATTAACTTTACCCAGTGCATAGGGATGTACACTTTGGGCCCTTTTTCTATCTCTCTCGATGACAGCGAAATCACGGTCACATGGGAGGAAGCTATGACCAGTGGTCATAAACTTTTGTTCTACTGATGAAAAGTACTTTTCCACCACTAGATGGTACATTAGGGCAATCATCCGCCAGTTATTATTTTGACCAATACATCGATCAGACCAGAAAATCAAAACACGTGCCTCACCTGGCTTCAGTGGTGTGAAGTGTATTTATACGTACTTGAGGATGCATGATGACACCTCTGCTGCTCCTCATTTACCTACAGTTTCGTCCCAGAAGAACATCATAGATTTGTTGTTAGCCTGATTGCTTATTGCAAGATTATAGCAAGACAGCTGGCTTTGATAAACCACATTGTTATGTGTTAGATTGGGACAAAACAAAACTTGCTGTAGGTCAACACATACTACAACAGTATTTCAATTTTCTTTAGAGATTGAGGTGTCCTGTGCAAGTGACTTATAAGCTAGGTCTGCTCTCATATGGTGGATTTTACTTTCAGTTTCGACTGCTTATAGCTCATTTTCACTCTTAGCTGACAACATATGCACATACAATTTGTCACAGTATGCACACGCATCTGATCTTGGGACCCCGAATCTAAGATTAAAGTCTTTGTTAAAAACATCTCTGTACAAATGCAGGGAGCAAACTACTCCAGGGTTTTTGGCCAAAAACAGTTTCCACATTTTTTTTCTTACTCAAATCTGGATTGAGGCATCTCTTGTTACTAGTGTTTCTGGAATAATGATTTTCTTGTTGAGCAAAAGATGACATGATTTTTTACTAGCTCTCTAGTTTCATGAGAAACTTTGTTTTTTCTGTTATCATGTATTCACGTTCGTCTTTTAAAGGCTTCTTAAATTTAATTTTTTGTTGGAGAATCTGAAGGCGGCGAGGAGTGATTTGAAATATATTACCGTACATAAAGTTTTTTTGGCAAATCCTAACATTGGATTCTGTCCGTGGAATGTAATACTCAACAGTGCAATGGCGGGTAGAAAGCTCCTCATTTACCCTTCTGCGGTTTATGTCGACCACCGTCATGCAAGTTTCTGCCAAAAATCTTGTTTGGTTATTATAGGCCGGTTTTGTGAAAATCCTGGAAGAGCTTTAGTTTTTCTTCATGAACGATGTCTACACAATCAAAACTGCACCGACACACTCTACCCTAAAAGAAACAAAATTGTGTCGAAAGTTGTCTCTTTAAAGGGATTCTCTAGTGAAAAATGTCCAAAAAATTCTAAAATTTTTTTTTTGGCATAACCTTCTTCCTATGATTGAGCCTCCAGGTGGTCTAGTGGCTAACGTGGGCGATTGATGCGCTCATGGTCCCGGGTTCAATTCCCGGCCGAGGTTCCGTACGCCGTGCACTCAGCGTCGTGAGGCAAACTGAGTAGGCGTGAGATAACAGTGCCGCCTCCTGGCTGTGAATACCGCAACTAGCGGCTGGTGGCGCGTAGTAGAGGTGGGCCGATATACCTGTAACAGGTATTTAGGAACAATATTTTTGTGGAACAGATGTAACAGTGACTGAAAATTTGAAATACCTGTTATTCACGGCGACGCTGTTCCGAGTCGAGACATGCCGCCCACGCTGTTCCGAGTCGAGGCACACCCCCTACGCACCTACACAGACACACACACATACACACACACACACAAAGTACACAAGTATCACGTAAACGAATACGCCAAGGCCAAATACTAGGCGTACAAAAATATCGCTGGAATGCAAGGAACAGCCAGTAACACGTATTTAAAATACTAGGTATTTCAAATACTAGTGGTATCACCGTTACACAAGGAACAACGCGTATTACAAATACTAAGCGTACAGAGGAACAGTAGTATGTTAGGAACACCTAGTATTTTAGGAACAGGTAGTATCAAGCATATTTCGAGTAGGAACTATAATAGTATGAGCCACTTTTTCATCCTGTATACTTCATTCTGCGCAAAGAGACGAAGCTGTTTTTAATCAAGGAAATAATTCATCCTGCTGTTACATTTATTCTCATGTGATATGCAGATATATAATACAGATTATATGCTAATAAATTATATATTATACTAGTCACCAACTTGTAACTAAAATCGGTTGGTAAAACTTTATGTTTTTACTCAAAAAAACTTTGTGTTCCGAGTCGTTAGTGAAATAGTTGTATTTAATTATATTGAGTTATAACCTATAGAGTGGCTGATGTTGATAAGCTATATTATACTTTTTATTAATGTGATTTTAACTTCACTACACATCTCACGTAAATGATGAGATTGTTGTAATGGACATTTATGCACTTTATCTAGTCCTGTTCCTTAAATATCTGTAATGCATTTAATTTAATTTTGTTGTTGCTTATTATTTATAAGTTTTTATTTATGTATTTATATTTATTTTATTACAATTTGTTTTTTATTTTTATTTGTAAAATTTTGTTTATTCTCATTCACTCTTGTGGCTTACTGTTATGTTTTTATTAGACGTTTCTGATGTTTTTTCACATTATTTTTTGTGGTATTACGTGTAGGCCTACTCTAAATTATTTAATTGCCCCGAGTTTTGCAACTGATTTGTCTAACCAATGTTAGTTTGTTTACTACTAGTGAAAACTTAAATTGGTATTCCCAAAGGGGGATAGGCCTATAAATTCTCTTGTTTCTTATTTTCATTTAAACAGTAATAGTTTAATAAAGTCACAGTGTAAAGTAACACTGTTAATACTTTTAGTTTCAATTTATTTCTTATAACAAATTATATAGTATAGGTTATGTAATATCTTCAAATAAATACACAGCAAGTAGGTTTATTAATATATTAATAGGTTTATCTAGGTGAAAATAAACCTACTTGCAGTGTATTTATTTGAAGATATTACATAGGAGACCTGCAGGAAACTCAAAACGAGTTACTTACAAAGGATAATATAGGTTATGTATATATAGTATATAATAACAGGTATTTGTACCTGTTATTTTTTTGGAACGGTATTTTCATACCTAGGATTTTAAAATAACAGTTTAGCCCACCTCTACATAGTACTATAATGTGAGACGTATCATTATAAGCTTCGAGGCGACTGCGGTATTGCCATGTCGCTTCACTCCCCGCCTTTGCCTACGCATAACCAAGTGTAACGTGCGACAACGCTGGAGGGCGAGGGGCGGGGAAGAGCTGTTACTATTGCGTAACCTCGAAGCTTACAATGCTAAGTCCCGTACTATAGCCACACAGCGTCACACTAACAAAAGCCGCGCGGTACGCCTTGGTCCTTAACGGACTGTTGAGCGGAGGTTTTTTTTTTTCATTTTCCTATGATTTATAGATCATTTTATATAAATCTTAACAAAAAATAAAAATTCGAAAAATATTCGAATTTTTATGTTAATATTTTAAAAATTAAAATTTTTAAAATATCGATATCCATAAAAACGTGTTGCTAATAGATACATGGATGGCTATGCATTAATTTTTACTACTTAGTAGCTTCAAAATAAAAAAACATCAACTTCATTTTATATTCATACATAAACAGGTAGTATTTAAATCCCTAAAGAAACACGGGTATTCTACACGGAAAAAAATTTTGTCAGCTACAATCAGTTCCTTAAGAAATGAAGAAAGCGGTGGAACGGCAATCGGTTTTAGCGACTGTGGAACGCGTTTACGCGAGGCGCATTTGCAAATATCGCAAGCCGCAAGTACGAGAGCTAGTATACACACCATCCTACACACGCAAACTCGCTTCTCGGAATAGTCGCTCGAAAATATGAGTGCGGAGCAACCGCAAGCTGACAAAACTTTTTTACGTGTATCAGTTAGTGCAGTGGTTCCCAAACTTTTCAGTCCGCGGACCCCCTCTAAAAAATTAAAAATTTCATGGACCCCGTCTGTTATAAAATAAAATAAACCGTAAATATTGTTACGACATCACAGAACAATCTACGTGTTTTTCGAATGTGCCAGAAGAATCTCGCTTACTGTGTGTGGCGTACGTGCTTGTAGACACATTTGCGAGAGTCTTCTCGAAGCCTCCAGCCGTGCGGACTGTGTCAACGACGCAGTTAATTACGTAGTTCATACGGACGCTAAGACGCAATTAGGATTCGTCTAGATTTTCGGCGGCTATAAATACATGGCGGCAGCGGCCTTAAGTTTCAGTATTAGTGCGAATTACTGACCGTGCGGTTCGAGAGTTATAGTAGCGATATTACTGTGCGCGTTCAAGTGGTTATTAGTTAAGTGTTGTGTTTTGTAATCGGACGGTATATTGTAATACAATTGAGTTTTAATATTAGTGGACATCTTATTGCGTGTGATCAATTTTCATTTGATTTGTTGCAGAGACTGTGTTGTTAATTACGAACTGTTTAACTGTAAAAATTAAAGCTGGTGATTAGTGACTTAATTGGTGTCTTGTACTTATTTTGTTTCCACTGTATCTACGACGATCGAGTAGACCGTCGTAACAGTGGTGTCAGAACTGGGATAGAACGGTTAACAGTGGAAACAGTGGACACTTTGTACAAGACAAGTGTAATTCGTGATTAATCGGAAACATGGATCCCAGTCAGATGATGGAAGCTTTACAAACACTGCTGCGGCAGACTCAGGAAGAAGCAGAAAAACGACAGGATGAGAAACGCAGACAGGAGGCGGAAGAGACAAAAGAAGAACGAAGCAAGAAAGAGAAGAAGCAGAGGAACGTCAGAAAGCACTAATGCTTGAAACGGAAGAAAGACAAAAAGAAGATCGGAAGCTTGAAACAGAAGACATCAAGGGGTTAACACATGACCAAAAGCAGACACAAGAACAAACCGCTGCAGAGTTGGGTATCCTACGAGGTGAGCTTAGTAAACAAGTTACTAAAATATCGGAGGTACAAGAATCAATGACATTAAAAATAGCTGAAGTAGAAAAATCTGTCTTGAGTGTTGAAGAATCGATGTCTAATAAAATAGCTGAAGTAGAAAAATCATTCACGAGTATGGAAAAAGCTATGTCAACAAAAACAGAAGTCTCGATTACAAATATAAAAGAGCAGATTAAAAATGAAGTCGAGCAGTGCCTGAAGTTACAACTAAAACAACTTTGTGAGCAGACTGTACCAATGATAAAGACAAAGAAAGACACAGAAAATAAGTCAATAGAGAAGGTCATCTCGCCTGCGGACAGTTCATGTCAAGGCCCCAACCTTTGATGGAAGCACGCACTGGGCGACGTATTTACGCCAATTCGAAGCTGCTGCATGCGCAAATAATTGGATGGAGAAAGACAAGGCAGTTTCACTCGTTCTCTTATTAAAAGGACCTGCGGCAGAATTACTATAGAAAGTGCCACCTGACAGCCAGAACATCTATACCGAGTTGATAAAAGCTCTAGAATTACGGTATGGTGATAAACATTTGCGAGATGTGTACTGTACCCAGTTGAGAGCAAGGCGACAGGATTCCAGGGAGAGCCTTCAAGAGTTTGAAGCAAGTATCGACAGACTAATTAGACTCGCCTATCCTGAAGCGCCAGAAGATTTTCGAACGAGTTTTGTGATGCAGACATTTACTCCCGGTGTCCGAGATAACGAACTACAGCAAGTGTTACGAATGGCAAGACACCAGAACAGTGCGGACGCTCTGGTACATGCTTTGCAATTTGAGGCCGTCAAATCAGCGTCTGGTTGGACAAGTCATAAAGTGCGCACGCTAAAAGATCGCGACGGCACAGACGATGAGGAAGAAGAACATGGAACAGAGACTCGACGGTCGGCGCCACAGAATAAAATAAGAAAGGATGGAAGACCGAATTGTTATAGATGTGGGAAACCTGGACATCTACAACGGATTGTCGGGTTAGAATTCAGGAGCAGGGAAACGAGTAATAGTCTGTACAAAGGGGCATGTGCTGACTAACTGGAGGAACGAAGCCCCTAGACAATACGCAATTTCTACATTTCAGAAAAACAGCGGGAGCTTGGTAGTTACCGGATTTGTTCAAGAAAGGCCAACCTCGATTACAGTTGACACAGGCGCAACAGTTTCTATTGTGCGCCCCGACGTGTTGAAAGATCTCAAGCCAATCTGGTGCTCTTGCAGCTTGCGAAAAGCTACTGGACGGCCTGTAGAAGTATATGGAAAAGTGGGTACACCTACGCCTCGGTCGACTTGAGTTTAATCATCAAGTACTTGTTGCAGACATTGTGGATGAAGCAATTCTTGGTGTGGACGTTATGAATGCATACGGATTTATAGTCGACTTCAAGAACAATGTCTTGAGAATCGGAGGCGAAGAGGTAATGTTATCAACAATGACGACAGCAGAAAAATCGATGGACGTCATAAACCAAGTGGCCGTAACTGTTCCGCCAAACTCCGAAAAGATCATCATGGTTAGAACCGATGTAGATACTAGGGGCAACCAGTGCTCTATATTCGAACCCCAGGTAGTCAGCACACCGGGCATACTAATTGCCAAAAGTTTAGTAAAACCTGACGAAACCGGAAACGTACCAATTAGAGTGGCGAATATTTTGGATCAAGCTATCACTTTACAAAGCAATACGCTCCTAGCAAAATTAACTCCTGTGGCCTGGGTAGCCGGAATGACGCAACGAAGTTCCAGTTCTTCGGATACTTCCAAATTACCGGAGGAACTGCAAGAATTATTGAACCGATCTTCCAACGACCTCTCAAGTGGTGAGGTAAAAGAACTCAGACAGTTTTTACACGAATTCAAAGATTGTTTTGCAGTTCTGGGACAGTCACTGGGAAGAACCTCTCTTGTGCAACATCGCATCAATACCGGGAACACAACACCGATACGCCAACCTCCTCGAAGGCCTCCATTATCTAAACAAGAGGAAATGTCTCGGTTAGTACAGGATATGTTGACAGAGGGAGTAATCGAACCTTCAAGTGCTTGGTCTTCTCCTGTAGTGCTGGTAGCGAAGAAGGATGGTGGATTGTGTTTCTGCGTAGACTACCGGAGGTTAAATGACGTTACAAAGAAAGACTGCTATCCATTACCTCGCGTTGACGATACACTCGACACGTTGTCCGGAGCACAGTGGTTTTCCACATTAGACCTGAAGAGTGAATATTGGCAAGTGGGTCTTCATCAAGAAGACAAGGAAAAGACCGCTTTCTCGACCCCAAGTGGCTTATTCCAATTTAATGTCATGCCATTTGGACTCTGTAATGCACCAGCAACATTTGAGAGATTGATGGACCTGATACTCCGAGGTCTGACGTGGAAAACTTGCCTTGTTTACTTAGACGATGTCATAGTGATCGGGAAGACTTTCGAAGACCATTTGGACAACCTTAAGGAAGTTCTAACTAGAATTCACGGTGCACAACTGAAGCTGAGCCCGAAGAAGTGTTCTCTATTCCAGAAGGAAGTACAGTATCTGGGCCATCTGGTTTTGGCATCGGGTGTTAGCATGGATCCTAATCAAGTAGACACCGTAAGAGACTGGCCAGTTCCGAAGAGTAAACACGAAGTTCGGAGCTTCCTGAGGTTATACTCATATTACCGACGTTTTGTGAAAGGCTACTATTGCTAAACCACTACATGAGCTAACGGAAAATAAACGAAACTTCCAGTGGTCGAGAGAATGTGACCAAGCATTTAGGACTTTGAAGATTGCATTATGTTCGCAGCCAATTCTCGCTTTTCCAGCTTCCGAAGGGAAGTACATCGTAGACACAGACGCAAGCAATACTGGTCTAGGAGCAGTTTTGTCTCAAGTCCAGAACGGTGAACAACGAGTAATAGCGTATTTACAGCAAGACGCTTTCTAAACCAGAGAGAAATTATTGTGTTACAAGGAGAGAGTTGTTGGCAATTGTCAGAGCTTTGGAGCACTTCCATAAATACCTCTATGGGAGAGAGTTTTCACTACGTACCGACCATGCCGCGCTTGCATGGCTCTTGAGATTTAAAAATCCGGAAGGACAGTTGGGAAGGTGGCTCGAACGTCTGCAAGAGTACAACTTCAAGATACAACATCGGCGGGGGCGCCTGCATGGTAATGCAGATGGCTTATTGCCACAGAAAGGAAGAACAAAACTCAAGCGAACATGTTCAAGCCATCACTGTAGATTTCCTGGCTGACGGCTGGACAACACAAGACTGTCGACAAGAACAGATGACTGATTAAGACATTGGACCGATCTTGACAGCAAAAGAGGAAGGTCACCGCCCAGATTGGCAAGATTATCTGCCATGGTTCCGAAGTGCTGAAGGGCTACTTGGCACAATGGGAATCTCTCACCTTAGAAAACGGATTCCTGAAAAGGGCTTGGGAAAGTGCAGATGGAGGAGACGTGGTCATGCAGTTGATAGTTCCCTGAAGTAAAGTGCAGTCTGTTTTGAAGGAGATGATGATGATGATGGAGGCCATCTTGGTGTTAACAAAACCCTTGACAAAATACGGAAGCGATTCTATTGGCTTCATCTTCGCCACGACGTAGAGGAATGGGTTCGGACGTGTGAAATATGTGCTGCAAGCAAGGGCCCACAAACCAGAACCAGGGGAAAAATGAGACAGTATAACGTTGGACTACCTTTCGAGAGAATTGCCATAGACATTGCTGGACCATTCCCAGTTACTGACGATGGAAACTGGTACATCGTGGTTGTAGGTGACTACTTTACTAAGTGGGTGGAAGCCTACGCAATTCCAAATCAGGAGGTTACCACTGTGGCAAAGCAGTTAGTTCACAACTTCTGTTGCCGTTATGGAGCCCCTATGGAAATCCATACAGATCAAGGGAGAAATTTAGAATCAGGAGTGTTTAAAGAATTATGCCGTCTACTCGGAATTCGAAAGACCAGGACAACGCCTCTGCATCCTCAGTCGGACGGGATGGTTGAGAGATTCAATAGGACACTTGAGCAGCATCTTTCGAAGGTTGTTGACGAGAACCAAACAGACTGGGACCAACGTATACCACTATTCCTCATGGCGTATAGATCATCAGTACACGACACAACCGGCATGACTCCAGCAAAATTGGAGCTTGGGCGGGAGATTCGTCTTCCTGGGGACTTAATGTTCGGATCACTTGAGACTTAGTCCCAAGAGCCACAGAACTATTCCTCGCAATTAGAAAACCAACTGCGAGAAATGAATCGCTTGGTAAGAGGACAGCTGAAGATTGCCAGTGATAAAATGAAAACTCGGTATGACATTCGCAGCAATAGTGTGGGTTTCCAAGAAGGAGATCAGGTCTGGTTGTTCAATCCAAAGCGCCGTCGTGGTCGCTCACCTAAGCTTCAGTCTAACTGGGAAGGACACTACACTGTGAAAAACAGAATTAACTATGTTGTTTATCGGATTCAACAGGAAGGGCGAAATTCAAGGTCGTCCACCTAGATCGCCTGGCTAAGTACAACTTTAGAGACGGTTTGCCAGTTCGGGACGAACAGGCTTAAGGAGGGGGAGTAGTGTTACGACATCACAGAACAATCTACGTCTTTGTCGAATGTGCCAGAAGAATCTCGGTCTACTGTGTGTGGCGTACGTGCTTGTACACACATTTCCGAGTCTCTTCTCGATGTCGCCAGCCGTGCGGACTGTGTCAAGACCGCAGTTAATTACGTAGTTCATACAGTCATACGGACGCTAAGATGCAATTAGGATTCGTATAGGTTTTCGGCGGCTATAAATACATGGCGGCAGCGGCCTTAAGTTTCAGTATTAGTGCGAATTATTGACCGTGCGGTTCGAGAGTTATAGTAGGGATATTACTGTGCGCGTTCAAGTGGTTATTAGTTAAGTGTTGTGTTTTATAATCGGACCGTATATTGTAATACAATTGAGTTTTAATATTAGTGGACATCAGTGGTGCCCACAGGGGGGGATCATAGCGCAAGTTGCGCATTGAGAATTTGGGGGGGGGGGGATTTTTTCAAGAATAACATTTTAAATCCAACATTGATGGAAATTTTTACCGTGTTTGTGCAACAAACTAAGCTATTAGTAAAAAACTAAAGCAATTACATATCTTTATGATTGTTTTAACGAATTGGCGGCATAAATGTCTCTACCAGTACAACTAGTAGTAAATTTTGTTTTGGAATTTGGAAAACTGACCCTGGCAGCCTACAGCAACATCCTGTCAATAAGTCAGAGTCCGTGATCGTGAATGTAAAAATGTGTGCGTGTGCTAAGCTTGTAGACCGGCGGGCAGAGGAGTAAAGGGGGCGGGTCCTCAGTTCTTATCTCTGGTCCACCAGCCGTGCGCGGCGGCAGTCTGCCCGTGAGTTTTACTCTGTAATGTGGTGCTTTGTTTGTGTGAGTTGGGGTTGGAACGTAATCTCGTGTTTCGTGATAGTTGTCAAAATGCCGAAAAACCCGAAACAATCGTCTAAGTATAAGTGTATGGAGGTTATGTGTAACACAACTCATCGAAAAGACAAGTGGTTAGAACATTGTAAGAAGAAACACTCCTATAAATTTAGACATAACCTAAACGTTAGTTTTAAAATGGTTGAAGTGAAGTCCGGTGACTGCCCGTGGGTGAAATACACTGATGCTGAATCTTCTGCTGACCCCAGTACCAGTCAACATCATAGTTTAGATTCCAGGTATGTAAAATATAATTAATTTTGTCTCGTTCAGTTACCGTTTGAATAGGCCAAAATAGAAACAACTTTATATAAGATACAAAGGAATCGCTTTATTGCGTAATTTTTATTCGGGCTTATTAGCAATTTTTGTACTACCGGTAACATTTTATTATATTTGTTGTTCTGTTATTTCCACTAATATGGCAAACATTAAAAATAATAAAATAAAGCAAACAATAAAATAACAACTTTGGGGAGGGGAGAGTTCTAAAATCGTTGTGTTTTTAGATCGAACGTAACCAGTAACGTTGCTAACGATGACCCTACAACTGAGGACATCGATGTACCATCAACTTCAAGTGCGACCCCCCCCCCCCCAGACGAGTCCCAAGATATAAATCCAACATTTGATATCGTGGAGGGTGGAAATGAAGACAAAATGCAAGCTAAAGCACCTCCTTCATTTGTGACTTCAAATTTAAATACTAAATTATCGTTACCGCCAAATGTAGAGTTAGAAATCAGTAGCCCTTCAGGCTCAGATCTGAGCCCAGAAAACATTCAACCAGATAATCCAGACCCATTACCTGGTGTTCATGATGTAGAAGACCCTGCATCGTTTGCCAACATCAAACTATCGGCGGAGGAGATAAATTTGGGTCTTCGATTAGAAAATCAAGATTTGTCTTCGATGAGTTTCCCTTCAACAGGCGGAAGAAAATTTAATCCAGCTTGGAAAATCAGCACTTTACCTGATGGGACTAGAAGTAAAAGAAACTGGCTAGTTTATAGTTTGATGAAAGATGCGGTTATTTGCTCTGCCAGGAGAAAGAACGGTATGGGGTACAACTGTCTGCAGAGGTTGGACTGAGCATCGAGGCGAGCGCTACATAGAACAGCATGAACAGTCAAAACAGCATTTATCTTCCCAAGTCGCTAGAATCCAGTGGATATCGCAGAAAAGAATAGACTCCTCACTTGCTGAAGAATCTGACCAACTCGTTCATCACAACAGAGAAGTGTTGTCGGTAATAATTGATTGTTGTTGGTATTTAGGTGGAGAAATGCTAGCATTCAGAAAAAAGGATGTTTCAGAAGGGAAATTGGTGAAACTGTTCTCACTGATAGCTAAGTATAATCCCGATGCCAGAGTGTACCTTGAAAAGATAGAAAAAATCAGAAACCAAAAGGGAAAATTGGGGTCAAATTTTCTCAGTTATCGAAATGTATTTGACTTGATTAATGTTATGAGTAACATTGTAGTCTCAAAAATAGTCAACAATATAAATTTAAGTAACACCTACTCAGTCATCCTGGATTCAATACAAGACATAAGCAAAAAAGAATGCACAGCGGTTTTGCTCCGATATGTTGAGCACCTAGATGAGCAAGGAGCTCCCAACAATCCAGTAAAACCGGAAGAACGGTTGATCAAAGTGTTCACAAGTGGCGACACAACAGGGGAAAACCTAGCCTACGAATTAATGAACACTCTAAAATCCATAGGAATCAACCCTAATGGCATGGTGGGGCAAAGCATGGACGGAGCAGGGAAAATGAGAGGTCGGTACAATGGCTTAAAATCTGTTGTGCTTAGAGAGAGAGTCCCCGAGCATTTTATGTATGGTGTTGTTCTCACCGGTTTGCGTTAGTGGTTCAAAAGTCTATTGATGTTTGCCCTCAAATGCGAAACATGTTCTCCCTCCTTCAAGAGATGTATGTTTTCATGTCTGGGCATCGACGTCACCACATGTTTATCGACAATTTGAAAAACGGCCTAGCACAAAACAAAATGAAAAGTGTAAAACGAGTGCAGACTACAAGATGGTCGAGTAAGAGTGATGCTCTCAAAACTGTGCTAACATGTTACAAAATCATCAAAGAGACCCTCAAAGAAATCTGTCTTGGCAAGAAATCTGACAATGACACTAAAGCGTCTGCGAAAGGACTGATCAACAGTATGTCAGATTATGAAAATATATGTGCCATGCACATTGCTTCAACTATATTTAAAGTTCTTTCTCCAATCACAATTTGCTTACAAGCCAAATCAGTTGATTATGGCATGATACCAGCAGTTATCTCAGAGACGAGGGCGAAACTGAAGACATTAAGAAGTGAAAAAGAGTGGGACAAACTTACAAGTTCAATAACACAATTTTCTGATCAGCACAACGTCTCGCAAGTCCGAACTCAGCGAAACCGAAAACGGAAACGCCTCATGGACGAACTTTCGATAGACGAAAAAATTGATGACCCTGTAAAGAAAATGAAGGTTGAGGTTTGTTTCCTAGTCTTAGACTCATTATTGTCTCAACTGAATGATCGTTTCCCGGACAGCTCGCTTGCCATGGTTAAACAAATGTCTTATTTTTCTCATGGAGGAATTATGAAAATCGCACATGAATTGGAGACTGGAAAAGACTTCAATTCCGATAAGATAAAAGAGCTGTGTGAGTATTAAAATCTGGACAATGACCTAATTGCTTCAGAATTGGAGACTTTTGCAATGTGTACAAAGTCACTCACGCAGACATCGACATATCAGACATGTTACATTTCCCTGAAGCTGAAAGGATGGAGATTACAGAGGATGAAGTGCGAATCCCGGCAGGGGCAGAGGATCCAGATGGCAGTGAAAATGAGGAGGTAAAGGAAGGAAATTTACAAAGTGAGAAACATAGGATGATGGACCAATGGATAATGAGAGGATTCATTAGACCATTCAGGTGTGTCCTTAACCTTTCGGTTCTACCTAATCTGACAGTGATGTACCGAATATTGTTATCTCTTGCCGTGACCAGCTGCTCTGCAGAGAGAACGATGAGCCGTTTGAAAATAGTGAAAAATCAGCTTCGGAACAGCATGGGAGACTCTTGGCTGTCAAGTTTGTTGATTCTATCCTGTGAAAACAACGTACTGAGCCAGATACAAAACGAAGAAATCATTTGCAATCACAAGTGTACAAAGAAAAAAGCTGCTTTTGTACAAGACATTTAAACAAGGTGATAACTAATGTAAATGTATATTTTTGCACAAACATATTTTTCTTATCATAATTTAAACTACATGTACGTTGTTTTTGCGTCATTTCATTGTATTGGTTTTAATAGTGCAATTATTTAAAATGTATTTTTAGTTTAGCAACACATTTGTTAAATACAATTTGCTAAGTACAATATTTGCTTGGTTTTTAATTACTCCACTACCCTTTGAATCTAGGGTGTTTTGTTCAAAGTAATGACATAACAAACTTCTAAACAATATTATTAGGCCTAATGATAAAATTCTGTAAGCTTAAACTGGCCATCCACGTTCCAATACGACCAGTATGTTTTAAAATATATCTCTCAAGTATCTTTGCTTCTCATCCACACCACACCAGTGTAGCGCCTTATCTTTTAAAACAATGATACAATTTAAAACAACTTAACAAGTGTAACAATTATCGTAACTGTAGTGTAGGATCTTGTTTTGTTTTTCATGACTTTTTTAACTAAAATAATTTGTATAGGCTTCAATTTTGGGGGGGATTGCACCACTGGTGGACATCTTATTGCGTGTGATCAATTTTCATTTGATTTGTTGTAGATACTGTGTTGTTAATTACGAACTGTTTAACTGTAAAAATTAAAGCTGGTGATTAGTGACTTAATTGGTGTCTTGTACGTATTTTGTTTCCACTGTACCTACGACGATCGAGTAGACCGTCGTAACAATATGATACAAAATGTTATAATTTAATTAAAATGTATTAAAATCAAAATTCTTTTAACTTGCAAAATTATAATATTAATGATATCAAACATAGTTTAATGTGAAAACAATGATCTGCTTTTGAACGTAGCTTTGCAATACAGTATTAGGTTTAATGTCTGATAATTTCAATATGAGCTTACTCTCGACATCTAGTTTATTTCTTAATTTTGCAACCTCGGCTCTATCTTTCCAGCCACACGTGTCGAAATCCTGCTACTTAGGTGTAAAACCAGCTACATGGAAAAATGTTATGCTTAGATACAGTGCTTATACGTGGACTGAAACAGCGCGATCAGTTTTGCGTTGATGCGGCGCTCTAGTCAGTTCCGCTGGCTAACAGATCTGCTACGCGACATGATTTAAAGACATTATTAAAGCCATTAGTTTCAAGTTACTTTTACAATTACAATTAGTGGGCACACAAAATATTGCAATCCTGTTGAGTATCTACTTGTTTTAGGGCTATTTCTGTGGCTGTAAGTTAAAGGGTTCATTGTGGTAAAATACAGTTTTAAGTAAGACTTGTAAAGAGTACCTGTTGTACAAATACCTGTTGCAAAGAAATTACCATATGGATTTCTTCTCCAAAAGGTATAGTACAGCTAAAAATGTACCATCCTGTAACTGGCATAGTAATGGCTACAAAATTTTTGAAATGGCAACTCGGGACACATTATTAGCTGTATTACTATGATGCAGAGACAGGCAGATAGGGTAGAAGCTAGGAGGTCAAGAGACAAGTTCCTGGTGAAGCAGATGCAGAACGGGTACGGAAGGATACAAAGGATTTAAATAAAATCAACCTATGCAAGTTCTTAACTGTGGACCACGGCCTGACAGCTCGGCTAATTGTAGCAATTTCAATAAAAGGCATCCTATCTTCTGAATATTCTATCCACCAATCTCTGGGCTTTGATTGCAAGAAGAAAAAAATAATACTACAACCCACTAAATAGTGAAATCCTGTTTTTCGTGTGGAAAAACTTTTTAACCAAAGAAAAGAGCGTAGAGAAATCATTTTGCAGTTGTCTTGAAACACTGAACTCTGTATTGTACGAGAATCGTTATCACAAGTTATCTGATAATGGATAGTTTATATTTTGTATTTGTGTAATTCCTACTTTTCCGTACGTGTATCTTGTTGTTTCTGATTATAAGTGGGAAAAATGTTTGAAATGAAAATAAATGTTAAAACGCCTAATGACGGGTGTGAGTTTAGTAAGTACGGATTTACACCAGAAACGATACTCTTAAATTATATAAATATAAACATTTATTTTTAGTCACTATTTATGTAGTCTACAGCTTATTCACGTTTGCAATGGCGTTTACACTTAAAAAGCGATACCGTATTCTTAATCCTTTACTTTCGTTGTCTGTTGAACAATCGTGGAATATATATTGAAAGAAATAAATCAAACATAACCAAAGCTTGATTTGTTATCTAAGTAATTTCTACAAAATTTTAATTGACAGACTAGCAGAATGTTCTAATATATTTTTGTTTTTGGAAATTGTGATATTTGCATCAGCAGTTGTAATAATTATTGTATGTGCTGTATTAAAATTGTGGAAAACAGAAGAAATATAGGTTATGTGAACGTGCGAGTCGGGTTTTTTTTTTGTTTTTATAGTTGTAAATTGAAGATGTTCTTAATTATGATCGAGTCCATACCGGTGTAGTAAAAAATAGTACCGGTAGTTAATATGCATGTAATTTACAAACTATGGACAGTATTTCGTATACACTTTCGGACAGGCATAGTGTAAAAAAATTTGGAGAAGATAAACATAGACGGTATAGGTTATGTCCGTACTGAAAATTTTTGTTTACAATATGTTGATGTTAGGTCGGTATTATAGTCACAAATGATATGTATAATGTAGAACTACAAAAAAATTAACTAACAGTAGGCTAAACAACGAGATTCCAATAATGCTTGCATACATCCCAGTAGATTGGTTTCAATAAAATTTTTATTTTAAATTGTCACACAAAGATCCATAGCCTATGTGTTTTGTTATAATAAACACACATATTCTGTATAATTCTAGATTTTGTAAATTAACAACTTACATATAGTATTCCCGGTACAGTGATGTCAATTCTAGAGCTATTGTAGATTTTTAATTTTGTACATAAATAATTGAAACCATTAGCTTAAGACTCTTTAGCTGAAGTTATAGTGTTCAGAATTTGTAATATTTAAATAAAAATAAATGAGTATATAGTAACAGCTATATTTCTGATCACTGTTATTCAGTTTATTTAATACCCTTTAAATCGGTACGTGTGATTGTTCCATGCATACTATAAATATGTTGTAGGCTTATTAGTATGTTTGTGGGTATATACTACTAATGAGTATGGGTATTGGTGGTACAATTGCAAGTCTGAGTAGCTACAAGAACATTCTGTATAAAGACAGCAGAAGAATAAACCTGTTACTCCAACATAGGTAACTCTGAACACTGTATACATTTCTTTAAATATTGCCCCCTTTCAGTGTTCAAATGTTGAGGTTGCCATGCTGAGTGTAAAACAGGATTTTGGTAGTTAATTCTTTTGTTGTTCTGTCACGTATGTCACTCTGGAAAATCATAGGTTATGTGACCAATGGGATTCAGTAGCAGAATACTTTGTATCCTCTTGGTTCATAGCATAATTATTAACTTGTACTTTTAAACTGCTATTAGAATCCAGTTATTGTTTTTCCTTCATACTTGTCAGATTTAGCAACTTTTAGTTATTCCATAAAATGAAAATCAAGTTAAAGACATGACATGTAGTGTGGAAGAAGTAGGTTGTAGATAGATTTGTAGGGAGGGCTGAACATGTTGATAAAGAATTTCAGTATGCTCCAATTCACTCTGAAGTCCATTATTTTGGTGATAAAATATGTTGAGAGAGAGAGAGAGACATTATATTTTTTATTTTAAATATAAATTTTGAATAGACTACAATGAATTTGAAATTGATGGTACAGGATATTTGTGTAGTTAATTTTGTTACTCTGTATCTGTGTTAAATTGTTTTGGTTTATTTACTTTTGTCTGAATGTGACAAACATTAGGCCTATATGAAAGCAAAAGCAGGATTTAAAACTTTTACATTAGTACAAGCTTTAGGTCTAAGGAGCAGGTAGTAACCTCCCAGCTAAACACTTGGTACTAATATTCTGTATGATTGGGTATTAGAATCAGAGTTTGACAAGCGACAGATATATAGTTGTATAATGAACTATTTAATATGTGGCCAATTTTGTCTTGCAGATATCAAATTGCTGGAGTCTGTGTTTGTATCACAAGTGAATGTCAATTTGTACATTGAATATATCAGAGAAAAGGTTAAATGTATGAATAAAGAGTTGGTCATCCAATGGATACTTGAATCAGTGAAATGTATTGATTTAACAACCCTCGGGGGAGATGATACACCTCTGTCTGTTCAGAGATTATGTTATAAGGTAAGACACTTTATAATAAAAATAAACTGTGTGGATAACCGAGTCTAGTCTCTGTTTATTATTGAATTCGGAGTTTTATATATTAAAAAAGTGTGTATTAGTTTTATTGAGAGACCTTCGTAAATTGCAATGATAATTAATGTGTGGAGCCACATAATACATTGATTCCAAGTTAGTTTACTGTTTCAAGTCATCTTAAAAAACTTTAGTAAATTGTAGGCCCTATTTATCGTTATGTCAGCAATTAGGCTATATAGAATAATTTTCATGTGATTAACAAAGTGTAAACTGTTTTTTTTTGTGTATTGTAAATTGTGATTTAATTCATACATGTTGTGTTTGTAGTAATTGCTATTTTACAAATAAGTTCACCAAGTGTTATAAAAGCCAATAGGCCTGTATAACTTTAGTAAGTGTGTACGCTTAGCAAGCCTGCATAGTCGCTACAAATTGTCTTAATGATGAAATAATTCTTATACAATGTATTATTTTGTTTATGTATTTGTATATTACTTGATATAAAAAGTTCTTCTGTTATTACTGACAGCAATTCATTCACATTATGATAAAAAGTCTTCACTATTCCAAAGACGTAACTTCTGTTAGAAATAATTTCGTTATATCCATTGGCATATTATGAGAAAGAATTGTTACTGATGACACTAATGGTGCTGTTTGTATGGGAAAAATTAATACTTGTACCATGAGAAAAATGAATAGGCCTAATATCTGAATTACTGGTTTTGTTGTCATATATTTTTTGTATTTATAATTTTGTTATCAGCAGGCAGTTATAAGTATCAGTTATTATTATTTGATTTCTTCTTCAAAGCACATGTATAACATTACTTGTGTGTCAGAAGTGTATAGTATACACTTATCATTTAATACTGTATTTAAATTTCATTCTAATTACTCTAATTACTGTGAGAGCTTGATGTGGGGCTGAGAGAGATGCCTGTCTAAATATTTTATTTAAACATATAAAATATGTCAATTATTTTTTACTAACATATACAGTACATGAAATGTACAGTCTGCTTTTCACTAGACTAGTAAGTTTCCTGAGTATCAGAACTTGCTCATGATTTTGTACAAAATACAGTTATTCGTAGGTAAAGTAAAATTAATAAATTTTAATTTTTTTAAAGCTGTGAGTAACGTTCTTCATATGTATGGTTCTTAGTATTAGTTGAGAAACACCACAAGGAAATGATCATACATCATTCCTCACATTTTTGTGTGTTTTTGTATACCTGCACAAATGAAGAGGTTGCAAATAATGTGCTTAGGAATTTAATTAATACTTAAACATATATATATATATATATTGTAACATAACAGAGTTGAGGTCCCCAACATTACATAAAAAATTGAATGAATGAACTATTATAACTATAAAACAATGAACTATATTGAAAAGAATGAACTATGGTCAAGGACCATACCCTGAATTAAGGTTGCTCAGTAGTTAATGCATCTGAGAAGTACCTCAAGTCAAAAGAGGCAATAATTAATGTTGAATATAAAAAACCATACCAATTAATAGTTAAATATAATAAATTATGCTTGTTTTTATACTGTAACATGTTAATGTCCACAGAATATTTATGTTATGTTTTGAGTATGGTAAGAGTGAACTGATGTTGTTTAATAGGAATACTTCATCAATGATTATGTTTGTATTTATGTTAAATTTGTCTTTAGACAATCAAGTATAGTTACCTGTGTTAGGCATTATACTAAGTTTTAAGTATTGTCTAAAATTGAATAATGCTGTTGTTTTAATTAATGTTTGTAAACTTGGCCAGGAGGGCAATCAGTGTTTAAGGTTTGACAAGTAGTTCTGATAATTATATTGTAAACTAATGAAGGGTTCCAGGACCAGTTAATTAATGTAATAAAGTAAACACCAGGAAATTAAAATTAATGTAATTAACCATTAACCAATAATTAATTGTACAGTAGGTCAGGTAAAAGAAAATTAAGTTAAAAAACCAAATAATGTTATAACGGTTGTAAGAAAACCTATAGGCCTAAATTCCATATTTGTGAAAGGAAATTAATACCTTTTTAAGAAGTCCGGTCCCATGAAACTATGGTAAAACATTTACTGTTTAAGAAGGAAGGTTAGGTGAGAATTTTAGGTAATTTAATATTAATCCAAGCATGGAGTATATTATTGAAAAAGAGTAGTAATATTCTATAATTCTGGCTCTAGGATATCTAGTTTCACCCAATGACAGGAAAAAGTGGTTGTTAAGGCAACTGAAATGTACATGAGTTGTTTATATTGAATCATTCGTTCTAATTGTTACAAGCTATTGAGTTGAGATGGGCAGATACATTTAAAAAAAAAATGAATAATAAATTCTGAAGAAATATGAATCAAAATTAAAAAAAAAACCTTTGAAACCTAATTCTATCATAATACTGATGAGTAATAAAACTAAATAGACTTCCAAATTATAACTGAATACATTTAAAAGAGTTGAAAACCCCTCACCTCATTCACCAGAATAATTCCGCTGGATTCGGTATTAAAACGATTTCCCCTATAACCAGAAGATCAGTTAAGAGAATTAAAGTCCGAAACTAACGGAATTATTGAGAAGACAAGAAGACCTCGTTTGGCAGAGTTAACCTTCACTTGCAGAAGAAGCTGGGATACTATTTTCATTTCACCGAGACCGACAACTATCAAGATCATAGGAGAAGAACAGCGGTCGGAAGAATTCCTGAGAGCTTCCCAGTATACTCCACAATCAATTTTATTAAGGGCCAGAACACTTTTACTGGATGAAGATGATTTAAGCTGAGTCTCGTCAACTGTTTACAGACGTCCACGGCCAGTCGGAGTTTCGTCGACTTGGTAAAAAACAACCTATTTTAAATTCAATATATTTAGAGTTAATAATTTTGTTTTGTAATACTTGAGTAACCTTAATTGTGCATTTCACCTGGCCTTACTAATGGTTCCAAGAATCTTACGAACCCTGGGATAAGAACTATTGATTGTTATTTTTCATTTGTATAAGTCAATGGAATTTGATTAATTGACAATCGATATATTTTTGTGTGATCGATTTGATTATATTATTATTTTGGAGATAACGGGGACTGTGAATTAATAGATAAAATTAATAAAGGATCTTTATTGTATGAGATAACGTTTGAAGTTATTGCAGAATAGATACTATATGTAGTGGTTGGAATAATTTACAATAAAAGGTTGATTCAAACCCGATGAACAACTAACCTATAAGTACGCTTATTACAAGTAACAGCGCTAAACGCTTGCAGCTGGTGGAACGGGAGATTGCCGAACTAGCGTGTTTTTTGTACAAATTTGAATAGAATTTTCTAACATCGAGTGACTAGGGTTGACAAGAATACTCATTACATTCAGTCAATACACTATATATATCGCTAATATTACCCAACTACTGAATACTAAGTTAAATCTATATCGTAGTACGATTATAAATTTAAAAAAACAATTATAATTATATTGGCCTAATAATATATTTTCAGGAGGTTTCATCGGTAACAACCGAATAGATATATTTATTAATAACACATTAATTAAAACAGGTAACAACATTCTAATTGTTACAAATTGTCACCTTCAACGAGGATCATAACAAATTGACGACTCCAACGTGGGGTTGAATTAAGAAGGACTCACCTCCAACGTTTCTTAACAAATTGGCGCTCAACGAGTGGGCTCTAGTTAAGTAAAAAAAAAAAAATCATATTAATTGTTACTTAACTTGGGCAGGCAACCATTAGAGGCACAGGAATGCATAATACCAGAGGCAGATCGAAGAAGGGGGCAGAAGAGAAGGAGAAGGAAGAAGGTGGACAGGAACGAGAGATAGAAACATTTACGGACAGTGAAATGGAACAAACAATGGGTGATAAAGAAGAAACTGAAGCAATTATCACAGAGAAGGAAATAGTTGAAGAGGATGCCCAAGGGGACCAACCAGATAAAGTGGAAGCCAGAAGCGAACCAGCTTGGCAAGAAATGATGAGGCTAATGATGGAGAAAATTGATAGCATGAAGGAAAGCAACAATGAAAATTTCAGAAAACAGGAGGAAAATTCAAAGCAAACCAAGGAGGAAACTAATGAAAGTTTAAGACAAATCAAAGAAGATAATAGACAAACTAACGAAAAAATAGACAGTATCAACGAAAACTCAAAGAAACAAAATGAAATTTTGAGCGAGAATTTAATCAAATTAATGAATGAGAAGTTTGACAGAAATAAAGAGGAGAATGATGAGAATAACCGGAAGATAAATGAACGTTTAAACCAAATTAATGAAAGGTTTGACAGAAACAATGAGAGCTTGAGGCAGATTCTGGAGAATACCAAACAAATGGATGAGAAAATTGAAAACCATAATAAGGAGTTGCGGCAAATCATCAATGAACAAGGCCTAGCGTTGAGGGAAGTCATCAATGGAAGTATTATAATTGTCGATGAAACACTGAGCAAAGGAGTTGATAACTATGAAGTGGAAGTAAGACAGAAAATAACCGAAATTAAGGTGGGTCTGGAAAAGACAGATGAACCCATCATGCAACTCAGAGTGGAAGTAGAGACCAAAATTACTCAAATAGGAAACCTACAAGCGAAGACCCAAGAAAAATTTGACAAGATACCAATTAATATAACCGGAAGAATAGAACGGGTTCATAATGAAATGAAGACAGTGAGAATAAGACAAATGTGTAAAAGGAAATTAATAAATACACGGGAAGGATCGGAAATGATTAAAAGGGGATTGGTTCAGCTACATAATATACCAATTACGGAAAACAGAGAAGTAAGGCAAGTGAGAAACTTTAAACGAAACACACTTGAATTCCCAGATGGACTAGAAGGACCAAAAAGGCCAAAACTAACCAAGGAGCATGGAGGACTTATGGAATTTACGTATGAACCATTAGAACAATTAAGAAACAGTACAGAAGAACCAGTTCGAAAGGCGATGGTGAACTTGAACATAAATGACAATTTTATAGCCACAAGATGCAAGAACTGCATAATAATGAGATGCGTCACAAGGACAGAAATAACTCTATACACTAGAGAAATCCGAACAATCAGTACAGAGGAAATAATGGACCACGGTTAAACAGATTCCAAACAGAATATAAAGAAAAGGGACGGATTTTATGGATACAGGATCAAGCAAATCCAAGGAAAATAATGAAGAAACAATAAAACAACCAAATTCAAAAAATAAGTAAGAACACCTTACAATATAATTCAGAAGAAATTACTTTAAACTAATATAAAAGAAAAATAATAACACTGATTAAACCTAATAAAAATCATCAAAACCAAAAAACAAAATGAGTTTATCTGATGTAATATAATAGTGAGAAATGTAATTTAGAATGTAAAAGGAATAATAATGATTGTGCCAGAAGAATATAATTACATGATGTAATGTATAATACTAACCAAAATCTCATAACCAGCTGTATTGGTAATAAAGGAATATGAGCCAAGGAAGATAAGAGAATGAAGAAGCCAAAATGGAACCGTCAAAAGGATCACAAGAAAAGAAAAAACAACTATTTAAGAATTATCTGTAAGAAAGCCAATTAATAAATGTCAATAAAATAGCCAAGTATTGGAGAGGAGAAGTGTATAATAGAAGGAAGAATTAATATGAAGAAATAATATGATCTGAGTTAAAGTACAGTGAATAATCCCTAGAGTATTATTATTATGAATTATTTTATTGAAGGTCACATGATGACTACCTTGCGAGGTTTATTAATGAAGATTGACTGTAGAATATTCCAGCAATCATTTAACTGGGCAGAGATGATGTTCCTCTGATCCCAGAAGGTATGTAACGGACGACGGTAATTGGTTAGCCGATAGAGCACCACCGATTCGATTCCAGTTATAATGTTAGGGAGGTTTAGGAAAATTAAATATTAGAGGGAAAACTCACAAATAAATATAGATAAATAAATAAAACCAGATCCAAAATGTATAATTAATAAAGAATGTCACAAGAATGATTATAGAAGTAAGATTTAAACTTGGGAAATAATTGATTTTAAGAAGGAACGAAGAAATAATAGTAATACAACGGATAAGTCTGAAATAAAAAAGTATTATGAATAGGAGAACCAATTGGTCAGATACAAGTTGTGAGTTTATTTTTTACTAAACTTTGTTAAAACAAAATAAACTTCTTTCGAAGGGGGGGTGTTATGTAACGTAACAGAGTTGAGGTCCCCAACGTTACATAAAAAAATGAATATCACTATAATATTGACGACTCGGAACACTAAGTTTTTTATAAGTAAAAACGTAAAGTTTTACCTTACAGCCTAAACCGGCTTTCACCTATAGAAGGCTTCATCAGAGGCTGTCGTTAGTAGCGCTGTTCGTCTTGTTGTTGGTGACGAGATAGTTTTTCGAAAGATCGAAGCTGTGTGTGTGTGGTGAGATGTGTTCGAATAATGCGTGCGATTTGAATTGTGTCTGTTCGTTTAGGATGTCGTTTTTATTTGTTTTTGTGTGTGTGTATATTTCTAATTGTTCTAGAGTGTCTAGTTTTCGGCCTTTTGTGTGTACGTGTAGTATGTTCATGTTATTGTTGATGTTTTTATATGTGTGGTTTGCTTCAATGAGGTGGTTTGCGAAGGTAGATTCTGTAGTGGTCAAGTGGTGGAGTGCTTTTGTGTGTTCAATGTATCTCTGTTTGAAGCTACTGGCCTATCTGTCTGGCCTATATAGAATTTATTGCAGTTTGAACAATTTAGCTTATATATACACCGGGTAGATCGAATTTGTTTTGTGCTTTGTGCATGCGTTTTGAAAGTGTGTGTTCTGTTTTGTTAGTAGTTTTGAAAGCGATTCTGTATCCTGCTTTTTTGAATTTGTGGGTGATTTTTTCTGTTTGTTTGTTGATGTATGTTAGTGTTATGAATTTGTTGTTTTCTGCCTTTGTCTGTTGTTTGTTTTGTGTTTTGTGTAGGAGTTTACTGACTATTGTTCTGTCATAACCGTTAGATTCTGCTAGATATTTTATCGTGTTTAGTTCGTCTTTGTAGTCTATTTCATCTAAGGGGATGTTGTTAAGTCTATGTATCATGGTTCTAAAAGCAGCTAGTTTGTGTTGTATTGGGTGATTGGAGGTGTTGTGTATTAGTGTGTCAGTTGTAGTTGGTTTTCTGTATATACTGAATTTGTGCCTGTGTTCTAGTTTTGTGATGGAGAGGTCTAAGAAGTTTATGGTATTGTTGTGTTCGTATTCGGCAGTGAAGGTTATGTTTTTATGTATTTTGTTTATGTGCGTTAGTAACTGCTCACATTGTCTTTTGTTTCCCCTGTATAGTATTAGAATGTCATCAACGTATCTGTGCCAATATAATCTGTACAAGACGAACAGCGCTACTAACGACAGCCTCTGATGAAGCCTTCTATAGGTGAAAGCCGGTTTAGGCTGTAAGGTAAAACTTTACGTTTTTACTTATAAAAAACTTAGTGTTCCGAGTCGTCAATATTATAGTGATATTTAGTTAAGTAACGGACACGTCATGGACAACGAAATCCAAGAATAAAAAATTGAATGAACTATGGTCAAGGACCATACCCTGAATTAAGGTTGCTCAGTAGTTAATGCATCTGAGAAGTACCTCAAGTCAAAAGAGGCAATAATTAATGTTGAATATAAAAAACCATACTAATTAATAGTTAAATATAATAAATTATGCTTGTTTTTATACTGTAACATGTTAATGTCCACAGAATATTTATGTTATGTTTTGAGTATGGTAAGAGTGAACTGATGTTTAATAGGAATACTTCATCAATGATTATGTTTGTATTTATGTTAAATTTGTCTTTAGACAATCAAGTATAGTTACCTGTGTTAGGCATTATACTAAGTTTTAAGTATTGTCTAAAATTGAATAATGCTGTTGTTTTAATTAATGTTTGTAAACTTGGCCAGGAGGGCAATCAGTGTTTAAGGTTTGACAAGTAGTTCTGATAATTATATTGTAAACTAATGAAGGGTTCCAGGACCAGTTAATTAATGTAATAAAGTAAACACCAGGAAATTAAAATTAATGTAATTAACCATTAACCAATAATTAATTGTACAGTAGGTCAGGTAAAAGAAAATTAAGTTAAAAAACCAAATAATGTTATAACGGTTGTAAGAAAACCTATAGGCCTAAATTCCATATTTGTGAAAGGAAATTAATACCTTTTTAAGAAGTCCGGTCCCATGAAACTATGGTAAAACATTTACTGTTTAAGAAGGAAGGTTAGGTGAGAATTTTAGGTAATTTAATATTAATCCAAGCATGGAGTATATTATTGAAAAAGAGTAGTAATATTCTATAATTCTGGCTCTAGGATATCTAGTTTCACCCAATGACAGGAAAAAGTGGTTGTTAAGGCAACTGAAATGTACATGAGTTGTTTATATTGAATCATTCGTTCTAATTGTTACAAGCTATTGAGGTGAGATGGGCAGATACATTTAAAAAAAAAAAATGAATAATAAATTCTGAAGAAATATGAATCAAAATTAAAAAAAAAACCTCTTTGAAACCTAATTCTATCATAATACTGATGAGTAATAAAACTAAATAGACTTCCAAATTATAACTGAATACATTTAAAAGAGTTGAAAACCCCTCACCTCATTCACCAGAATAATTCCGCTGGATTCGGTATTAAAACGATTTCCCCTATAACCAGAAGATCAGTTAAGAGAATTAAAGTCCGAAACTAACGGAATTATTGAGAAGACAAGAAGACCTCGTTTGGCAGAGTTAACCTTCACTTGCAGAAGAAGCTGGGATACTATTTTCATTTCACCGAGACCGACAACTATCAAGATCATAGGAGAAGAACAGCGGTCGGAAGAATTCCTGAGAGCTTCCCAGTATACTCCACAATCAATTTTATTAAGGGCCAGAACACTTTTACTGGATGAAGATGATTTAAGCTGAGTCTCGTCAACTGTTTACAGACGTCCACGGCCAGTCGGAGTTTCGTCGACTTGGTAAAAAACAACCTATTTTAAATTCAATATATTTAGAGTTAATAATTTTGTTTTGTAATACTTGAGTAACCTTAATTGTGCATTTCACCTGGCCTTACTAATGGTTCCAAGAATCTTACGAACCCTGGGATAAGAACTATTGATTGTTATTTTTCATTTGTATAAGTCAATGGAATTTGATTAATTGACAATCGATATATTTTTGTGTGATCGATTTGATTATATTATTATTTTGGAGATAACGGGGACTGTGAATTAATAGATAAAATTAATAAAGGATCTTTATTGTATGAGATAACGTTTGAAGTTATTGCAGAATAGATACTATATGTAGTGGTTGGAATAATTTACAATAAAAGGTTGATTCAAACCCGATGAACAACTAACCTATAAGTACGCTTATTACAAGTAACAGCGCTAAACGCTTGCAGCTGGTGGAACGGGAGATTGCCGAACTAGCGTGTTTTTTGTACAAATTTGAATAGAATTTTCTAACATCGAGTGACTAGGGTTGACAAGAATACTCATTACATTCAGTCAATACACTATATATATCGCTAATATTACCCAACTACTGAATACTAAGTTAAATCTATATCGTAGTACGATTATAAATTTAAAAAAACATAATTATAATTATATTGGCCTAATAATATATTTTCAGGAGGTTTCATCGGTAACAACCGAATAGATATATTTATTAATAACACATTAATTAAAACAGGTAACAACATTTTAATTGTTACAAATTGTCACCTTCAACGAGGGTCATAACAAATTGACGACTCCAACGTGGGGTTGAATTAAGAAGGACTCACCTCCAACGTTTCTTAACAATATATATATATATATTATAACGATTCATAATAGCATCCTATCAGAGCGTTATATGAAAGCTATAGACGGTACGAGCGTAACGCCGTAAGAAAGAGAGAGAGCGTATAATCGCAGCCATCTCACTCTAACTACGTCACCACTACATTAGAATCCAGTTCAAACATGTAATTTTACTCAAAGCGAATTATCAGTTCAACCTGCGATAACTTCCAAAGTTGTAAATATACGGCAATTCTGAAAACAGCATTGTATTCAGCAAGAAAAGCTTTATAAGTAGCCGCAAGCTCAGTTAATATAATTAACAAATAAAGAAGTTATACGGATGATGCACGCCAACAGGAATAACGAGAGAATTTGTGATGGTACAATCATGGTACATTGTAGAATTACCTAAAATATGGTAACGAGATCATAAATATTGTATTTTCCTATTTTTTGCCATACCCAACCCAACCTCAAACACCCGATATAGAATTTACAGTGAGTGGACTATATTACAGTATTTGCCAGGATTTGAACTAATTCATGACAAAAAACGGTGTCACATCACAAAAACAGTGTGCAGTTATTGAGATAAGCAGAGCCAAGCCTTCGTTACGTCAGAGGCGGAGAATTTGTTGACAACAACCAAACTGCGATGTCAACACGATAGACAAAGGACTGTGACGTCAGTACGCCCCACTTCCGCAGATTTCAACCAGAAATTGCCGTCATTTCATCTGCAGCTCTGATTTGAGCCGGCCGGCCGCCCATTCACTTACGAGTGAATTTTAACTTTTTAGACCACTGTAGGTGGTTAATAAACAATATAAATATAATAAGTACAGTGCGCCAACTTCAAGATGTGACCGGGAAAAACTCGCCGAACTCGCGGTGCGCGAAGTTCGTGCAAACCGAGAACAACCAGCAACACTACATTGGTGAGAGCGTTCCTTATATATTTTGAATCCTTTATTTCCCAATATATGTTATTGTAGAAATCAATCATTTAACAAATTATTCAAATTTTCAATCTATATAAAAGGAGCTCCAAAATTTAAAGTCTGTACCATGAGAATGAAAGGGTGCGTGGTTGTGTGCGTGCGTAATTATTTCTAAGTGCTGGGTTGAGCAACGCCTATAAAAATATATATATAGATATAATTTTGTCATATACATATTATACTTACAGAAGTTGCAACACATATAAATATATATATAATTTTGTCGTATACTTATGATATTTACTGAAGGTATTATTACACTATGTATTTATTTTGGAAGGGTTAAAGATAGGGTTGAAAACAAGTATGTAAAACGAATAAATAATAAAAAGGGTATTTCATTGGTAAAAATCAGAACAGCTGTTTTTATTTCAAGCAATTTCTGTTCCCGCCTGACTTCGCGTAACGAAATTCTGGCCCTTGACTTAGTTAATTGCATAGATGGCGTCTTAGTTTTTGTATACATAACCACATTTGTGAGATATAATATATCGTATTTATAAATTCAAAAATAACGTAACTGTACAGATGTCACCCGTAAGAACAGGGACCTTAGGTAATATTATGTATATATATTATTACATGGGATACGCCTAGAAAGAACACGGAAAAAAATTGCTTGAGGTAACAGACAAAATTTTATAACTAGTAAACATAACCCCACAATTAGGTTAGACAATTGTATGCATGCGTGCATTACACAATTGCCAAAATGAGTACAAGTGACGATATTGACATAAAAACCAGTACCATTGACATAACTTTAACTGGTGAAATGGAGGTTCAAATAAATCCCATTAGTCGGAATGACGAAGTAAATACGCCTGTGTCTGTCGAAATAAAGCAAACTGACACATCCATTTCAACCAATTTAGACAGTAAATCAGATGAAAGCAATGCAATGATACAATTGTTATTAAAACTAAATAAAAAACACTAAATAAAACTAAATAGACGAACAGAAAAGAGATACTGATATTAAATTCACACATTTGAATGACAAATTCGATAAGTTACAAAATCATTTAGCAAACATTGAAACAAATGTGATAGATATCACTAAAAATTGTGAAAATATAGATAATACAAATAATACAAGTAGTAAGATTGTGGTGGTAGAAGAGGATAAACATGATAATGAAATTATAATGAATGATAGTGAAATATTTGACTTTATGAAGTCAGAAAGAAAGTGGAGAGAAAGTATTTTAGTACAAGAAATGCAGGGGGTAGAATTTTCTTTTAATGTTGTATTAGGGGGTGAAGACAAGTCTTCATGTAGTTGTTATAAGGATAAGAATGCCTTTAATTTATATTTGATAGACGATAGTTCTACAAATAAAGTCTCTTTTAGTTTTTGTGTACCTAAGAAGAGGTGCAACGATTTTATGATAGGAACCCCTGCATATTTGGAGAGAGAAAGTGTATTTTGGTGTTATGGAGAGAAATGTATTAAGAGAGAAAGTATAGAGAGATATTGTGAGAGTAAGAGAGTAATAGAAGTATTTAAAGTAAACAGAAATTACAGACAACTGTTAGAAAGGTTAGGGTTAGATGTGGTATATGAAAATGATGACTACTTACCTGATAATAATAATAAATTGGAAATAACAAGAAATGAGAATAAAGACCTTAGGTACTTACCTGTGGTGGAATATTATGGGGATAATTATAATATAAACCGATTAATGACATATGATACTAAGACAAACGGAACTCTACTTGATCGTGACTGGGAATATTTGTTTAATAACTGTTCAATAACATATGAATATAATGTATCTAATATAATCTATGTATTAAATAAGAATTTATATAGACCTAAGATTCGTTTGTTGTTTAACGATGGTGGATAGACTGTTATATTGTGAAATGAACATTAAATAATAATGTGCAAAGTGGTTTTGAATTGGACTGTTATGGACTGATTTTGAGTAATGACACAATAATGAAGTTGGAGTGTATATTTTATTGTATTAACTGTATTTATTTATCCATGTATTGTGATGTGTATTATGTATTACAGGTACCCCAGTGTGTATTATTATATATTTTATATATGTAACATGTTTAATAAGAATATTTTAATTAATTACTAATGAATAATAATGAATGTTTAAATAAATAATTATATTTGAATTTTGAAAAGAGGTATTGTTATAAGTAGGTAGTAGAGGAATTTTATAAGAGAATTGTCAATGATTACAGTAAGGTAAGTGTTTAAACAGGTATAGAGCCTGGGTATAGATAAAATGCAGGTGAGTTATTTAATTAATGTAAATGGAGTTAGAAAGATAAGAATTTTAAGAAAATACAAAGAGAATTATTAAATATTTAGGGACACAGTAGTTAGTGATTATTTGTAAAGAAGGTGTTTAAGTAAAGGTACATACATATATTTGTTGTTGATGAATTCTGTAGTGGGGGTGAGGTGATAAAGAGTAGCCAACCAATAGTGTTGTGGCAGATAATAGCGTAGTTTAAGGGAGTGTTTGCCGAATTTTATGGAAGGGCAAAAATATTAGAGATGTATATAGCCAGTTAGGGAACACCCAACCCAGTGCAAAGACGAGCGGTGCCATAAGATTTAAATGGAATTAGTAATGAAGTATATAATTGAGATATTGGTGTCATTGATAGGTAAATTTGATGGTCAGTTAGAAGAAGGTGAGTAAAATTATATAATGAAGTATAGTGAATATAGGAGTTATCCAGACTAAACAGTGATAGAAGGTGAAAGGTTAGGTAGTTAGGTAGATAGAAAGTTCAGAGTATAGAGGAAGTAAGAAGTGAATAATGAAATAATAATGTAATATGAATAGTAACAATAAGTTCAAAATGTATTTTATTATTATAAATAAATAAATTTGATGTTTAATTAATAACTGCAATGGTAAATTTTAATTTAAATACAACTTTTAAGTAAATTATACAAATGTTAATGCATATCTTAGATATGATTAAATATGATTGAGTATTTAAAATGTATTAACTGTATTATTAATGTATCAGTGTTAATTATTAATGTATTATGTATTTATTTGAAAACTTTTTAACATGATTTTATAATATGTGTAGGAAGAGAAAAAATTTTAAATGGCGCTGTTAATAATATTTATCAGCCAGATGATTAACTGTTAATAATAATAATAATAATAATACTAATAATCATAATAAAATTTTATTTTAAAAGTTATAAGTAAATAAATCGATTCATTAAATTTCTTGATTTGTTTTTCTCCAAGTTTGGGAGATAGATAATTATATTTTATATTATATATATTTTATATTTTCAAATATATTTTATTCAATTTTTTATAATTTTGTGCTTATGTTACAATTATAGTAATTATAGAACGAAGATAATTATTATCGATAGGAATCGAAACTATTATTCAAGCTAGGGTTTGTAATATGCAGGCAAGATATTCTTTTTAATCCTTGAGATTTATTATTTTTATAATTTTTATACAGTAGAGTCTCGGTAATTCGAGTTAATTGGGGCTGAGGCAACCTCGAATTTGGAAAAACTCGGATTATACGGATGAAGAAAAAAACAAAGAGTAACGTATAAACAAACGTTTATTGCTTACGGATAAGAAAACACAAACAATGTAGTACATACCTGAACTAGTTTAAACTCAAAAGATAAAAGGCACACAAATTTATTTTTTAAAGAAATTGTCCAGAGTCTTTTGTTTTAAAATAGAGCCTCGTTTTTTGGCAGCAATGTCACGCCATCTTCTAAGCAGCATCGTGTCGGTCGGTGTAGCTTCTGCTTGCTGTTCGACATAACGCAATGCAGTGTCTAGCGCTGCCAACCCCTCGGCGTGAGTCATCACGGGTACAGTCTCTGCAGTCACGTCTTCATCACTATTTTCTTCTGCCGCTTCATTCAGCATTTCAACGATTGAATCATCGGTCACTTCAAACTGTTCATCACTATTCAACCATTCTGAAACATCATTTTCATTTGACTGTTCACAACCAGGAGGTTTTTTTATCAGTCGTGCTAAGACTAAGTCATGTTCGTCTGTGGTGTTACAACTGTTATTTTCTTCTTTTAAAATCTTGTTCCAAGACTTCTTTAGTGTTTCTGTCTTTATGTCATCCCATGATTCCGCCACCCAGTAAACTACGTCTTTCATTGTAGTATTCTTTAGAAATTCCACTATGGTTCCCTCGCCTTCTGTAGTTTGTAGGAGCCTCTGCAGCAGACGACGACGATATTTCTTTTTCAAGCACTCAAAAACGCCTTGGTCCATCGGCTGTATTAAACTCGTCACGTTTGGGGGTAAGAACAATGCTCTAATTTCGCCACATTTCAGTTCTTCTTCGCCAGGGTGTGATCCAGCATTGTCAAGGGTTAATATTGCTTTGGGAGGCAAGTTCTTTTCCTTTAGGTACTTTTTGGTCTCAGGAACAAAACTTTCAAAAAACCACTTCTTAAAAATATTTTTATCCATCCAAGCAGATTTCTGGTTAATGTATGTAACAGGAAGCGCAGACGGAGTGATGTTTTTTAAAGCTCTAGGCTTTGCAGACTTGCCTATTAACATTAGCTTCAGTTTATGTTCTCCACTTGCATTCGATGCAGCAAGAACTGTCACCCTTTCTTTAGATTTTTTGTGGCCTGGCGCAGCATTTTCTTCCCTTGAAGCTAAAGTTTTAGTAGGCAACATTTTAAAATTTAGTCCTGTCTCATCACAGTTGTACAACTGATCAAGAGTAAGTTTTTCTTCTTCTATAATTTTTTTAAATCTCTCACAGAACTGTGTGACAGCCTCAGAATCCGCAGATAGCTTTTCACCACACATTTCAAGCTGCCTTACGCCGTATCGTTTTTTCCATCTATCCAACCATCCTGAACTTGCTGTAAAATCATCCTCGCCTTCCTTAAACTGGTTCCTGAAAAACATTGCTTTTTCTTGTAACATTGGGCCTGAAATAGGACTTCCTTTTTGCCTCTGTTGACTAAACCAAGTAAACAAAGCTGCACTCGTTTTTTCATAATCAGATTTCTTCATCGATTTGCGTTCACAGGTTAAAATCCCCATACACTTTTTAGAAGAATAGTTTTCAATCTTGTCTCTGTTCCTACGCCAGTCACCAACAGTCACTTCGCCGACTCCATAATCAGCAGCAAGTTTTTTTAGCGTTTCACCTTTGTCTAATCTTTTTAAGGCTTCCAATTTAACACTTAGCGGCACAAACTTCTTCTTAGGCCTACTCTTGTAACTCATTATATACAGTATAAATAACAATTTACTGTAGTGAAAAACTAAACGTTGAATATACTGTACAGTAAAATAACTAAAACAACAAGCAAACACTAGTAACGAAGCTTAGTAGTAACGCACAGGTACAACACTTGTATCAGCTGAGGCGGTCAGTCCGCTACTGATTTATTTACGTATTTATTTTTAGCGTTTCATGCTGTAGACACGTGGTCTGGCATGAGTCACGATATGGCGGGAATGTTGTTTACATTTATTGACTGTATTTATTATTTTTTTCCAGCTCGAATTACACGGAACCTCGAAATACCGGGGCTCGAATTACCGAGACTCTACTGTACTTTCTAATTTTATTTAATATAATTTATAATTTTATAAATAGTAAGCCAACCCAGTGCTTATTGGCACAAACCAGCACTTAGCTAAGGGGAACCATATCAGTTAAGGAGGTAGTGATTCAATAAACCACTATGTTCATATTTTTTATAAATTGTTTCAGTGTTTGGGGTGTGACAGCGGTCCTGAGCTGGCCAACGCGTCAGAGCAGGGGCGTTAAGAGCCTAAGTGGCCTTATGGTGTTGGGATCTCGCAGGAGAAGTCCAGTAAGGTCATGAAGGTACAGTCATTATCACCAGACCAAGGGTGAGTTATTGTTATTTTTTATATAAATTTGTAAGGGGTTTGTGGCGACTTGTCCTGGCTGATCCCTTTAGGAAGTATGAAAGGGTCAATGAAAGTTTGTGTGCTTCGTCACACCATCTTTCATTGAGGGGGTTTTGTGATGGTACAATCATGGTACATTGTAGAATTACCTAAAATATGGTAACGAGATCATAAATATTGTATTTTCCTATTTTTTGCCATACCCAACCCAACCTCAAACACCCGATATAGAATTTACTGTGAGTGGACTATATTACAGTATTTGCCAGGATTTGAACTAATTCATGACAAAAAACGGTGTCACATCACAAAAACAGTGTGCAGTTATTGAGATAAGCGGAGCCAAGCCTTCGTTACGTCAGAGGCGGAGAATTTGTTGACAACAACCAAACTGCGATGTCAACACGATAGACAAAGGACTGTGACGTCAGTACGCCCCACTTCCGCAGATTTCAACCAGAAATTGCCGTCATTTCATCTGCAGCTCTGATTTGAGCCGGCCGGCCGCCCATTCACTTACGAGTGAATTTTAACTTTTTAGACCACTGTAGGTGGTTAATAAACAATATAAATATAATAAGTACAGTGCGCCAACTTCAAGATGTGACCGGGAAAAACTCGCCGAACTCGCGGTGCGCGAAGTTCGTGCAAACCGAGAACAACCAGCAACACTACATTGGTGAGAGCGTTCCTTATATATTTTGAATCCTTTATTTCCCAATATATGTTATTGTAGAAATCAATCATTTAACAAATTATTCAAATTTTCAATCTATATAAAAGGAGCTCCAAAATTTAAAGTCTGTACCATGAGAATGAAAGGGTGCGTGGTTGTGTGCGTGCGTAATTATTTCTAAGTGCTGGGTTGAGCAACGCCTATAAAAATATATATATAGATATAATTTTGTCATATACATATTATACTTACAGAAGTTGCAACACATATAAATATATATATAATTTTGTCGTATACTTATGATATTTACTGAAGGTATTATTACACTATGTATTTATTTTGGAAGGGTTAAAGATAGGGTTGAAAACAAGTATGTAAAACGAATAAATAATAAAAAGGGTATTTCATTGGTAAAAATCAGAACAGCTGTTTTTATTTCAAGCAATTTCTGTTCCCACCTGACTTCGCGTAACGAAATTCTGGCCCTTGACTTAGTTAATTGCATAGATGGCGTCTTAGTTTTTGTATACATAACCACATTTGTGAGATATAATATATCGTATTTATAAATTCAAAAATAACGTAACTGTACAAATTATGCTACGTAGGAATAAGGTGTTTTCACACACACACACAGATAAAGACCTAAGCAACAATATTCTGTGGTCAGATCTTCGGAAATATATTTGCAAATACCTGTAATCAATCGATTTGCAAATACAGGAAGTACGATTTAGACAAGAATTTCTATGCCGTTTGGAACCTGTCACGGAGTGCTTGAACGACTTGTTCGAGATTGTCGAAACTGGAAGAACGCATGATTTATTTGTACAACCAATCAGCAGCCCGTATTTAAAACTGACGCCAGCTAAAAGCAAGGGGTAACATCACTCTTCGTTCGGCACTTAATCACACTAGACGTGTATAATTCACATACAGAAATTTTTATATTACACAACAGTGCAAATTTAAGTTCTAAATTGAGAAGTAGTCCGCAGTGTAGATGAATTAACAACATTCAATAACACTAGCTGCGTAAATCAACCGTTAATTAATTAATTAGTTAATTAATTAATCAATCAGCCGTGAAGGACCTGTGCTACAGAAGGCTACAGCATCTGTAATTGCCAGGGCATCTTCAACCGCATTGATCAATCCATTCTTCTGTGCAACACCATCGAAAGGAGGACCTCTACAGATTCCTATCTTCGGTCAACGCATCAAACAGTAAGAAATAGATTCATTGATCAATGACATAAGCGCTAAACAAATAATAAAACAATAAACAATTTTAAAAAGACACTAAGAAAAGCACACTTTGTATTGTAACTATAAGATTAGTTCTAATATAGGATAGGAGTGTTGAATGGAAAGTGGTGTGTAGTATTGGACGTGCAAATTATTGCAGACCTGTTCTTTAGCACTGGTTTGGGAGATATAAATCTCTTAATCAAACCAGATAAGAGCTATAGGTCGTTTGAGCGTCTTACTCATTACTTTCCACACTCACTCAATAATTATAAGGTTAGGGTATAATTAAGTCCTACCATTAACAATTTAAAGTTTAAAAATCATTGATTAAACATTAAATATAATAATCAAGAAAATCTTAAAGTGTTATTTGTAATGATTCCCCTTGAAAACCACAATCACTGAACGAATCCTGAGTAAGAGTGTCTCCATGCGCTGAGCTAAGCTGAAACCGTGTCATTTGTATCTGGGATTTGTTCTGGCGCCCAGGTAAAGTAATATCACGGGTAAGTAACTTTTTATCTAACATCACAAATATTAGATAATTGTGTTAGACGAAAGGGAGCTTTGTAATATATATATATATATATATATATATATATATATATATATATATATTGTAGCGTCACCAAATTTTACAGTACTACAAGCTACAATTAATAGATAAAACTATGCTGAGAACTAAATCAGGGCAATCCAAAAATAACTTGTAAGAGATGTATGACAATTAAACATAGGTGATATCAAGGGAATAATAAGAGCAGCTAATTTTATAAAGTAAAAAGGGGTTTAAACTAACTCAACCACTATAAATAAAGAACAGACGATCTACAGAATTAATAGAGTAAAATATAGAATTCCAAATGGGAAGAAACCTAAGTAATAAAATAACCGACCAGACATACTAAAAGACCTGACTATAACAATAACTTAGACTTAAATTAACCAGCTACCCAGCAAGATTAGGAGAGAAAAGTAATAACAAAACGATAAGGAGATATGTAATAATATATAATTTAAGATTATAAGATTGTATTTTACCTTCAAACTATACCATTTATGTAACCAACTGAATATCAGAAAGGACTGTTTTGTAAATAAAAATGTACTTAGGATGATAGGAAAAACTGGATAATGATAGTCATAATGATAAGTATAAATAGTACTATTAAGATATAGTAATAAGTGATTGAAATAAATAATAAAGACAAAACATGTGAGCTAAATTTAGTCAGTGAAGGTAAAAAGTAACAACCTAACCTAACAAGCTCTGAAATCACACTTGTAAACACAAAATAGGTAGTAAAACATAATATAAACCTATTATATGTTATATCTAGACGAAACTAGATAACCAATAGACCATTCTAAGACAAATATTAGTTTACCAAGATGTTGTAATTATTGTATTTTTGTAAATTAACATGATGAATTGTGATAGAGTATAAAAGACTAATATTGTACATTAAAAAACAACAGAGATACCAGTAATAAATTAAGGTAAATACTGTTAATATAACAAGGGAGAAGTGAACTGACTATTAGTCAGTAAACCAAGTTATAATTATTACTAATAATAGACCATTAATAATATCTCAAATGAGCATGACCTATTGCACCAAGATGGTTCATTGGTTAAAACAACCAGAAATAAGAATGTCAAGATAAGACAAACAATTATAAAACTTAGAAGGAGATAAAATGTGTAATTAGGTATAAGATATGAACAGAATAACATGTATATAATAAATAAATAACAAAAATTAACAAGCTGCCTACCTGTACAAGAACTCAAGTGAAATTAATGATAATATACAAGGAAAAAGGCATGTCTTGAGCAAAAATAAGTTAACCAAAAGTTGGTATGGTTCATTGTGATTAAGTATTAAGTGTTATAAACTATTAGAATTTAATCATTGTAATGTATGAAGTAAAACTAACTTACAGTGTCATAGGCATCATGAAGCCTAGAGACAGATCTTGTATTTTATTCACTTTTGAATGTTTATAAGTTAAAAAATAACAGCAAAGGACTCTGTATTAGCTGTACTCAATGTAAATAATATCAGATGTTCATTAGATAGCAAAAGGACATATTTTAACAAAAACATTGTATTAGAACATAAGTTAGAAATCTTACTTTGTTAGTAGTAGACAGAATTATGCTTTGTGAGGTGTCAAATTGTTTAGCAGAACAAATGCCAGGCGATGGTAACATTATATTTGCATTCCCAAGTAGCATAAGGAAATAATATCAATTGTAAATTATTTTTATAGATTTTGGTAAAACGTTTGGCGTCAGTTTTATAATCTCGTTACCAAAAACCCATGCTTTGGACAAAATTAAATTATTTTGTTAACACGGGGTGATGATTCAGTAAAGGAATTCTGTGAATTCCAACCAATCAAAACTCTTATATTGAGAATCCCTCCCGAAGGCATAGGTAAGAACAGCGAAAGTGACGCTCAAACTAGAGACAGTTCTTCACCAGTTTTAATGCAGTACAGATGACGGACTCCACGACCAAATAATTCGCCAGTAACCCATAATTCAGTGCGGCACCGAATGTAAACATGGGCGTTCTAACCTTGACGACGCATAGTACATCAACTCAGAGTACGAGTGTAGTGAAGTGTGGTGTATTCATAAAGCAATGAATTCAATTTAAGGGGTTAACCGTGAATATAAAAAATATATAAAAGTACTTAAGGAAGTATAGTGATTTTTATAAAATACTTACTCAACTTATCACCTTATACTATTATGCAATTCAAACTTATTGAACATATGTGGACTACTTTTAATACTCCACAACAACAAAACATTATTCATATTGTACTTTTTCACTCGTTATATGTAATTTAATTGTAAATTGAGGTTAAAATGGTGTGACCTCTTAGCCATCTGATAACCTAAAAATTGACGTCAGTGTTTAGACGAACTTTATTAGGTTAAGTTAAGGATTTGTTATGTTTATATGTAATCACTCTCCTATTACAAGATTTTATATTAGTAAGAGACATTATTTATTACGTATTTTGCAGTTAAAAGAACCCGAATTATATATCAATAAACTTTAGATGATTTGTTAGCTAAACGGTTTATAAAACTGTGTTACCAACCCTGAGGTATGAGTTTCAAACAACGTAACCGGTTGTTTTAAAGTAATGATAATTGATTTAATTATATTAAAAGGGATTAAATTCAAATCATACGATGAATAAAAAGTATTTTAACAATTTTTATGGAGTATGAATTTATTTTATTCAGTCAACAAGAGTTAAGTGGTTTGAGTTAAGGTTATGTTTATGACTGAAGTCAGTTGGTAGCACCCATGGCCCGCAGAATTGAAGTATTTTGAATATTTAGTTAATCATCAATGACTATAACTTGATGAACAGTGCTGTCATCAGTGATGAATCAACCGTTGAAGTAAATAATTATTAATAACAACAACATAATTAGTTATCACTACAACATCAAGTAACGATGGCCACGGGAGGTGTTGTTCCCTAAGACTATAATTCAACTTAATTCAACTCATGCCCTTATTGACATGTAAGTAATTCATTCCAATAGGGAAGCGTTCCAATCGCATTATTAACAACGTAACTAATAATAATAATAATAATACTTAGGTACAGTATGACCGCAATAACCCAGTTATATTACAGATTGACACAACCAACGTGTGTCGAGCAACTACTGGAGTGAATAGGGTAATTTTAGTACAGGTACGAACCATACTACTACAAATAATATATATAATTATGACAAGTAATTCAGATATAATATATTTTAAACTTACAATTCAAATATATAGTTCAAACTTATGTGTAATTACGAATAGACAATACAAAACAAAAAACTTAATCGTGTTGTAAAGAAACATAGTCGTCTTTTGCCCATTTGTTTTTCATTAAAGTTAAATAATTTTAAAAGTAAACGTTTATTTCAAATTTGGTTTAAATTGCCTTTAGTGTGATAACAGGTATTGTATGGATTGAAAAAATTTTTTTAAACCGTAATCGATATACTTTTTGAGCGCTGGTGTCCATGAATTTGAAATTTTCAAAATTGAATATATTTGTTTAGATTTTGGTTAAAATTCTCTTTAATTTGATAGCCTACATGTATTTTTGTGATTTTTTCAAAATTGGAACCCTCTCACATTTTTGCTTTTTGTCCTCTTATTTTCGGAGGGATCAGTCTCAACGGCAATAGGGGTTGTGGGGTAAAAGTTTCAATACACATGCTAAGTTGTATGAAAATCAATTGATACTTTCAAAAGTTATCATGAGACATATCCCAAAGACAGGTAGACAGACAGACAAATGCAAATGGGTGAGTTAAAATTGAAAACTCGCTTCATTTGTTCAACAGTAAGTACTTGAGTTGGCAAAGTGAAGAAAAGACCAGTAACAACTCTTCTAGTGTATTTAATATGAAAACATATTACTTGTGTCCACAAAAATTATAATTAAACTCAACACGACTTTAAAATTGTTCAATAGGTCCAACAGTTTATAGCACTGCAGCCTCTTCCATAGTTGTTGGATAAACAGACTAATGGCCAGTTCATTTGGGCAAACACTTAAGCAATCCTGATATGCCATAGGTAGTTTGAGACATTCCTCAATGATTGTTGAAATTTAGAAGTCTTTATGGAGAATTTAATTATGATATAACAAACCAGAGAGTATCATTGGCTTGATCTGAGTAGCTTAGATGAAAAGCATTGAATATTCATGAGATATGAGTCAGTAGACTCAAATGATCTCTGAGTTATTCGACTTAACTCCAGAGTTGTATTCCATGTGACTATGTATGTTTAATTATAGTTTTATAAACTACTATTTATTTTTTAGAGGTAGTTGAGATGAGTGACCCATGAGCCAGCAACAGCCCATGTCATCTCTAGGTCAAGCCTCTTTTGCTATAATTGGTTTGCCCAGGTTAAGTGTTTTTCAAGATACACTAGGTTACTTAGGTTAAAAATACCTTACTTAGCACAATGGGGTCTTAGTCCCCTTTCACATACTGCCCTTTGGACTTTGCACACTTATTCCATCATTTCGTTGACTTCTCAAAAGAGTATGCAAAGTCCTCTTTTGTAATGCCATCAGCTGTCTCATTGGAGCCTCCATAATCTTGTCCACTGTCTGAAATCTCCTTCATTTCAGCGTCTATTTCAACTTTAGAAACAGCCAGTTACTGGAGAGAGCTGAATCAGGATTGTAAAGTGGCTGAACAGCCCGTGTGATGTACTGTTCTGCCACAAAAGCATGTACGAGGTGTGCAAAATGTTCACCTGCATTCTCATGGTGAAGGTGCAAGTCACTTCATACATGCAGCTACTTCTGAATTCTCCTCACTACTTCCCTCAACCTCCAAAAAATGTTTGTGGGTTATATCTTTATGGTCAAAAAAACAGTGAACCTATCTTTGACATTGTTTCCAGAACATGGATTGCTTTCTACAAATTTCCAGCTATCTTGAAAGCATCAATACCATACTTTAATTTGAACATCACTTATGGATTTCTTCCCAAAGGCCGTAGTAAACATTTGAATGATTCCCATGGATGAATGTTGAAGTTTATGAACTAGAACTTGATGCAGATTTGCTGATCTATTCGTTCTGTTAATATGAATGGAATTGTCACACATAAAATAAGATTACTTAGTGGCATCCCACCTGTCAAATGTTGGGTGGGACAGAAGCATGACGGTTCATGCATGCACTGTAAGGTCTCCTGCAGTGGCTATGTAGTTTCTTGAAGGTCACATGGGTTGTCATTGAGATATCCGTAATCACTGGATAGTTTCGAGACGGGCCTCGTATGTCTGGATATTTCACTATAGCCTAAAGACCGAATCAAAAGTTAGGGAGTTAAAAACGATAAAGCGAATTGTAAGGAATAATAATTATAACACCAACATAGTGGATAAAGTTATGAAAAGGGTTAACATACAAAAAGCTAAAATAGAACCAGAACAAAAGAATTATGCAGGGTCATTGACATACATAGGTTCACATACTAGAAAAATTATAAAATGTTTTAATAAATATGGAGTAGATATAGCTATTAAAAAATGTGAAACGGTATTTGATAAGATAAGGAATAAGAATATAGAAAAAATTCCAGTATTACAGAAAAGCGGAATTTATAAATTAAAATGTAAAGACTGCAACAAAGTGTACCTAGGTGAGACAGGACGAAAATTCGTATGCAGGTTGTCTGACCACAAACGTGGAGAAGGTAATAGAACAACCAATTCGTTATATGCAAGACATTTCATAGAAGACAACCATAAGTTTGTTAATCCTTTGGAAGAATACGAAATTGTAAAAGTAGTAAATAACACAGTTGAAAGGAAGCTTAGAGAGGAGTTAGAAATATTAAAAGAAAGAGAAAAAGGGTTAGACAATTTAATTAATATTAAAATTAAATTTGATAATGAAGAAATATTTTATAACATGATTAAGAAGTAAATGATAGAGGACAGATAGATAAGATTAAGAATTATTTGCATAGTACTAATTGGATTGTTAAAATACAGACTGACCCATGTGTGTGGAGAGGAAGTAGGGTAAGTTTAAAAGGACACACACACACACACACACACACACACACACACACACACACACACACACACACACACACACACACACACACACACACACACACACACACACACTGAAACACAAGGAATTTGCTAGAAAAATATGTAACTGTACAGATGGTGTGGGACAGGGTGTAGGGGGTGGGGAAGGGTCATTTATATTATAGCTTGTTGTGTGTGAGCAGGGTGGGGGAGAGGGGTGAAGGGTTTGTTTTTAAAATAATTTCTGCCTATTCCGATCTGACGATGGGCTGTGAGGCTTGAAAGCGCTAATCGGGATAATTTTTATATAGTGGTGTGCAACTGTGATCATTCTGATTGTGATTTCAACCACTAACACAAATTTCTTCATTAAACGTCTGTTAAGATGTGCAATCGACTACAGGTAATGGGCAACAACAATGAGGTAATAAACGACAACAATAAGGTAAGTAAAGTTTTTAAATATCTTAAGTTAAAAGTTAAATTGAAGAGGGTTTTAAGTAAAATATGGTTTAATAAACAATGTCTGGATAATAATGTCATCCCAAAGTACGCTCAAGTTAAAATTAAAAATAAGAACAGTGTAGCCAAAAAAGTAAAAGAACAAAGCGAGAAGTTGTGGATAAAACTGGAAATAAGGTCACTCTACGGCTTAATCAATAGATATAATAGGGAATTATATGACAGACACATAGAATTGTTAAGAATATACTCGTATGTAGAGTTAGAAGAAATATTATATAATTTTGGTTTGGGGTACGTAGAAAAGAAATTGGAAAAGAAAAATAAAAAAATGGTAGATAAGTTAAATAAATTAATAAGAAAGAACGAAATAAAAAAGGAACACCTCTCTAAGAATAACTATGAAAAAAGAGTAATAAACCTTACAGAGGTGAATTTCAATACAGAAGAAAAAGAAATGTTAGCAAAAGGCTTAAAATACGCACCGCCACCAGAATTAAATCAAGAAAAAACGATTATTGAATGCGAAAGCATAATACAAAAACTAGGAAATGAAAATGATAAAAAAAGAATAAGGTGGGAAGTAGGGAATGTAGTAGATAAAATATTTAAGAAAAGTTTGTATAATTCAAAAAATGAACAAAAAATCAAATCAACTGTAACTAAACTAAAGAATAAAATAAAGAAAAATGATATTATAGTTATGAAGGCGGACAAAGGAAATACAATGGTACTACTGAGAAAGGACGAATACATAAAGAAAACGGAAGAATTTATAAGGGAAGGACCATATGAGGAAATAAAGTATGATTATACAAGTAAGTACCAGTCAAGAATAAAACAAATGATGAAACAGATAACATTTATAGAAGAAAATAAGAAAAAGTATTTATTGGAAAGTAATCCAACAGCACCAACTTTTAAAAGTCAGGTTAAGATACATAAAGAAGGAAAACCAATTAGACCGATTGTTTCTTTTATTAATGCACCTATTTATAAATTATCAAAGGAAGTTAGCAGAGTACTGAGAGAGAAATATGAATTTGGGACAAAATACAACATAGAGAATAATGTAAAATTGATAGAAAAAATTAGAAAATATTAGGATTAATGTAAATACAAAATTGATATCACTGGATGTTAAGGACATGTTTACCAATATCACAGTAAATAAAGTTATTAAGTTAATAAACGATAATAATATGGGAGAATACAGGTATAAAAAGCAGTTGATGAAAGTAATTAAAGAATGTGTAAATCAGAACTATTTTAGGTTTAATAACAAGTTTTATATACAGAAAAAAGGTTTACCTATGGGGTCTTCATTATCCCCTATTCTTGCTGAAATATACATGAACGATTTTGAAAAGCAATTAATAACTTCCACTAAGTATAAAGACAATATAAAATTATGGTCTAGATACGTTGATGATGTATTAGTAATTTGGGAAGGAAGCATAGAAGAAGTGCATGAGTTTATAAATGAGGTAAATAATAAGGATAAAAACTTACAATTTAAAGAAGAGATAGGAGGTAAGAAAATAAATTACTTAGATTTGAACATAGAAATTAAGGATAATGAGAAACTACAGTTTGGGATATTTAGGAAAGAGTCGTATTCTGATATAATTATACCAAGAGAGTCTTACCACCCATATAGATATAAAATGGCGGCAATCAATACATTTTGTTACAGAGCTCAGAAGTGTTTAAAAGAGACCGAATCAAAAGTTAGGGAGTGAAAAACGATAAAGCGAATTGTAAGGAATAATAATTATAACACCAACATAGTGGATAAAGTTATGAAAAGGGTTAACATACAAAAAGCTAAAATAGAACCAGAACAAAAGAATTATGCAGGGTCATTGACATACATAGGTTCACATACTAGAAAAATTATAAAATGTTTTAATAAATATGGAGTAGATATAGCTATTAAAAAATGTGAAACGGTATTTGATAAGATAAGGAATAAGAATATAGAAAAAATTCCAGTATTACAGAAAAGCGGAATTTATAAATTAAAATGTAAAGACTGCAACAAAGTGTACCTAGGTGAGACAGGACGAAAATTCGTATGCAGGTTGTCTGACCACAAACGTGGAGAAGGTAATAGAACAACCAATTCGTTATATGCAAGACATTTCATAGAAGACAACCATAAGTTTGTTAATCCTTTGGAAGAATACGAAATTGTAAAAGTAGTAAATAACACAGTTGAAAGGAAGCTTAGAGAGGAGTTAGAAATATTAAAAGAAAGAGAAAAAGGGTTAGACAATTTAATTAATATTAAAATTAAATTTGATAATGAAGAAATATTTTATAACATGATTAAGAAGTAAATGATAGAGGACAGATAGATAAGATTAAGTATTATTTGCATAGTACTAATTGGATTGTTAAAATACAGACTGACCCATGTGTGTGGAGAGGAAGTAGGGTAAGTTTAAAAGGATGCACACACACACACACACACACACACACACACACACACACACAGAAACACAAGGAATTTGCTAGAAAAATATGTAACTGTACAGATGGTGTGGGACAGGGTGTAGGGGGTGGGGAAGGGTCATTTATATTATAGCTTGTTGTGTGTGAGCAGGGCGGGGGAGAGGGGTGAAGGGTTTGTTTTTAAAATAATTTCTGCCTATTCCGATCTGACGATGGGCTGTGAGGCTTGAAAGCGCTAATCGGGATAATTTTTATATAGTGGTGTGCAACTGTGATCATTCTGATTGTGATTTTTAAGAGTTAAGATTGATGCACTAATTCTTCATCTACTTTTTGTGTTAAGGTTAAGGTCGAGTGGACGAGGGAATTTAGTATTTGTGGTGATGAAGGTTTCTGTGATGACTATGATTTCTCCAGGATATGAATGGAACATGTTTCCCAAGTACTTGTTAAAGGTTTCTGCTTGATCTGAATCATCCAAGGCACACTTATCTTCGTGCATCTTGATAGGATGAATGGGCTCTTGTGGTTGTGTAATTGTTTTTGTTGCATTTTAGAGATGGTAATTTGTGCCTTTAGTGACCGTAAGGTTGCACAGATACACATGTGTTTGGCCTTTTTTGTATTCAGTTAGTAATTTTTTAAGATGTCTGGTTGCATGGTTAAGATTAGATTTATTCCTCGGAGTATAAGTGGTTTACTGTCTCCGTCAAAGTTTTTGTATTTTGACAATCAGTTTTTTGGTATGTCAGGGGCAGGTTGTATGTTCATACAATTTATGTATTACATAGTTGCTTTTCAGTTCACCTTTTGAATTGATATGCCTATTTAAATGTTCCATCATTGATGTTTTTGAAGGGCAAGTGTGCCTTTAGTGTGATGGCTGATGAATGTTTGGATTTCTAAGTGGAAGGTAACCCAGTAATGTATTTTGTCTTTAGTACGATTGTAATGCTAACCGATTCAGCAGTATCCAGATAATAAGGTATTAATGCAGATAATAATTTATAGAAAGATTTAATTTCATATCAATTAATAGAATTTTTTACTAGAAAAATTCATTTTGTGCATTGAGGCTTAGAAGGCACTATTATATAAATCTGTTTTAGAAAAAATAAAATCATCCAGTTGTGTATTGCAACGATACAGCCATATGCTGTATTGAGCATTGATTTAAATAAATATAAAGTTTCTAAAATTATTATAAGTTTGGGGTAAATGGACAGGTCTGGGATTGTAAAAATGTTTCATTGTTATACTAGGGGAGAAATTAACCTGTTCCAACAGGTCAAGAACACCTGCTCGATTGTATGTGTGTTATGCGTGTATCTTGTGTGTGTTAGTGATGCATGTACAGACAGGAATCTCAGCTACCCTCCCCAATTAATTACTAAAATAATTATTTTAATTCGCTGTGTGAAAACTAATTAGTGTATAAACAAACAAAAGGCACCAAAGTGTGTGTAAATTTTATAGGTATCCACAGTAAGAAAGTGACGTTAATAGGACACACTACGCGAAGTCAGTGCGAAATAAATGTGCCAAGAATACGCAGATTACACTAAGACGCTCAAATTAATACAGTGAGTGCTTAATCAAATTATCTATGATTTGTGCTATCTCAATTCCGTATAAAACATTGCCATTTGCAATAAATTGCAAATATATGAAAAGGTTCGGGAGTGGGGGGTATCATGTGATCTGCAGGTCTTGACAGGACAATTTCGGAACCAACAGGTGCGGAATCTCGAGAGGGTATAAATTAAGGATTCGACTGGAAACCCTTCTCTTCTTTTCAAAACACAGTTGCAGTTGGACATGCTGTCCGTCGGCAGAACAGTTTTATTTTATTATAAGTCTCATCTACGAACGAATAAAGACGTTCAGTAATTATGTTTACACTATTTCGGGAAACGTAGAGTACCGGGACCATTTAGGTCAGCAAGAGTATCAACAGAGAAGCTACAAGAGCGACGCGAGATGCTAGACGTTAGGAGATGCTTTTTAGACGCCTAACAGCCGAACGAGATCCACCTCGCAGCAGATAGTAATTCTCTGGGACGGACCACACACTGCTGGAGAACGACGCTGGACTCTGGACATATCCAGGACCACGCCAAGCCAGGAGTAACGGAAACCCAACTCTGGACAATGCTGGACCCCGTCAATAAGTCGTAAGGTCATCAAAACTCGAGGTGACATGCATAATGCATTTATAAATGATTTTTTTAAAAGAGCTCATAAAGACTATATAAAGAGACAATGAATTAAAACAAAAAAGGTTTTTAATTAGAAATAATGTAATAGAGTCTTAGGTAAATGCTTTAGTCGGAAGAACGAGTGATCGCATATAGAGAAATATAAAAAAAAAGTTTAAATTTGAGATAGTATATTTTTTTTATCAAAGTAAATAATTGAAATGATTTGATATTTGCATTTTGTAGAAAAGAATAATTTAAATTTTGAATATGAAACAAATGGCAGTCTAAGAGTACAATAATTAATATAATTTTAAATTTATTTTAAAAAAAACATTGGTATAGACTGAGCAAGCTGAGGTCAGATCTGAGTTAAATGAATTCAATTAAAATAAAACTTAATTACATTGAAATTTTATTTTTTTTTATTAAATCAGTTTGAATAAATGTCTAGATTAAGATTATTAACATGTCTAGATGTAAGAGTGTTTTAAATGTGTGTAACACCGTATAGCTTAAGAGATGAACTTAATAATGAGTGGTATCTTGATCGGAGATTATTAACAATATTTTATTATTTATAATGCTTGTTAAAACAATAAACATGAAATTTTAACTACTCATAAATTTACTACTCTTATTATAGTCACACCTGGTATTGTTATAATTATTTACAACCTGCATATACAAAAGGTATCGTTGTATAATTTTGGGTCCCAAAGAACGTGGGGCCACATAAATTACAGTATATCAAATTTATGTTATGTACCGTTGTAGTATACGAGGGGTAACCCAAAAGTAAGGTCTCCAAAGGACTAGAGCCACAGGGAAATATTTTGGGCGGCAGTTGGCAGCACTGCTGTGTGCGGCCATCTCCCCTCTTTCAAACAAGCGGTCGCTGAGCTTGCTCGGTCGATTAGTCTTGGCTTGGCAGCCGTTAATAATGGAGCTCCCAATCGCTGTTCCCGCCAAGTGCGGACTTCGCGAAGTCATTCAGTTTCTTAACGCAAGTGGTGTAGAGAGTTTAAAGCTGGTCGTACAGAAATTCATGATGACGAAAGAAGCGGGAGACTGTCAGTGTCAGACGAGACGATCAGGAAACTTGACGAAGTCGTGCGTGAAGATTGGAGGATCACTATCCACGAGCTCTCATGTTTCCTTCCTGAAGTTTCTAAATCCACCATTCAGAGTATTGTGACTGAAAAGTTGAAATATCGGAAGGTGTGCGCAAGGTGGGTTCTGCGAATGCTCACAGAAGACCACAAACGGCAATGCGTCGAAGCTGCCCGCGAATTTCTTGAGTGCTATGCAGACGAAAGAGACGACTTTTTGAATTCCATTGTGACAGGTGACGAAACGTGGGTTCACCACTTCACACCTGAATCCAAACGACAATCACTTGAGTGGCGATATCCAACTTCACCAAGGCGGCGAAAATTCAAACAAACACAGTCTGCCAGCAAGATCATGGCGACTGTGTTTTGGGATCGGAAAGGTGTATTGTTGATCAATTTCATGCCTACTGGGACCACAATAAACGCAGACGCATATTGTGAGACACTCAAAAAACTCAAACGGGCGATTCAGAACCGGAGAAGAGGAATGCTCACCAAGGGCGTGTCCATTCTTCACAACAATGCTCGCCCTCATGTCGCCCGTGCAATCGCCGATCTTCTGAACCAATCTGGATGGGACATAATCACCCACCCCCCCTATAGTCCGGACTTGGCACCTTGTGACTATCATTTGTTTACACATTTGAAAGAACATTTGGGTGGAATGCGATTCGACGACGATGACGAGGTCAAACGCTATCTCAATGACATGGCGGCGAGTTTCTATGACACTGGCATACTAAAACTGCCACAGCGGCTTGAAAAATGCATTGAATGTAACGGCGATTATGTTGAAAAATAGTGTGTTCTTATGCTTCACAACCATGTAAAAAGTTTTGATAATAAATTTTTTTTTCTATTTTTAAAAAATATGGAGACCTTATTTCTGGGTTACCCCTCGTATAATGTAGATTTTGAAATCCTGTTTTGCAAAAATATGGGAAATTTTTATGGTCACACAGGGTTATGATTGTCAGCTGTGATTGGAGATTACTTTGAAAATAGGTAATTATATAATTATTTGACTTATATCCTATTCAAAAACAGAGAAAAAAGAGACACGCTGTTAGAGTCTAATGATTTTATGTTCAAAGTTTGAAAATCGAAATAAGTTCCATTTTGAGCAGTCAAAGTTGCACATTATATTGTTATGCAGTACAAAACGTTCTGGTATTATGGAGAACGTTGTTCTACGCATTTCTTGTTTAACCCAGTACATGTGTGTTTCCACCAAGGCCGTGCTGAAGTATCCTCTCGAATTTTCGAGTGTTTGTTAAGGGCAGATATTATGGAACCCTGCGGACTATAAAAAGCCAACACCTGCCGCTTGAAGTCAGTTTACTTCGGACAATTACTCAGTGCGTTTCAAGTGGCTATTAGTGAAAAGTGATTATTGTGTAGGACTATTAGTCGACATTATTATTGCATGTGAACAAGTTTAACTTGGATTATTGTACAAGTTGATTATAAACTGTTATTTGTGATAATTAAAGCTGGTTATTAGTGGCTTCATTGGTGTCTTGTATTTTGTTTTCCAGACACCCATAGTTATACATAGAACCCAGCCTGTATTATTGTTGATGTTTATTAAAGTAACAACCACACATTTTTCAAGGCTTTGTAAATATATATTTTTAACAGGATTATGAGTTTCCGTATTGTAATAAGTCACTATTGTACTTGAATTCAGCGATTATCAGTCATTCAAGTGTTTCAGAGGAACAGTGAATGTTAATTTTTTAATGACAAACAGGATATCGTGGAAGTAGAAGTAAATTAAAAACAAATTCATTCAAGTTTAATGCCAAATTCATGATATGATATAGATGTCTCACATTTATACATAATAGTTTTGTGTTTCTGTTTGATCGAGTGATATGAAATTTTACAAATATCGTGTAGTAAATTTTGTGATTTCTTCTGTATCTCTAATTCTTTTATATCTTATATATATTGTGTGTGTGTGTGTGTGTGTGTTTTTACATGATGTGCATACACACAAAAGGGAGAGGGAAAGATAGAGTACGTAATGAATAAATGTTACAGTAACAAAATTTGTATAGTATAAGTTAATATTGCAATAACATTAGTCGAGTGTGTATTGTTTGTCACTGGTTTGTTTTAATATATTGCACCATGACTTGTGCGTAATGCCTGTAATGTAACGTGGGATAGTAGGTGCATGGAAGTGGAGGTGCATAGAATAAAAATTTGTAATGTTGTTTTGTAATTTGTTTAGGCAGTTGAACCAATTCCTACTGATGTGTTGAAGTTGATTAAAGACTGTCCCGCACTGCAGGAGGAAAGATTGAGAGTTGCTGCAGTTTGTGTATATCCATCAAGAGTCAGTGATGCTGTGAAAATTATTGATGGCGTTATGGAAATCAGTAATGGGACTGACAAGAAAGATAGTATACAAGTAGCATCAGGTAGACGACTTTTTGTTGTAATAAGTCTCGTAAATAAGATGAACGATGGTTAAAAGTGTTTCTAGATGCATTTTGTTGATTAACATTTGAGCAGTTTTGTAACTTCATAAAGGTCGTGGTATGCTATATTTATGTTCAAAGATACACATGTTGGAGTGACTTAGTGGTTGAAGTCCTACCACTATATGTTCATTGAGACAAATAATATAATAGTGTAGTTAGTTCGCCTGACTTAGCAGTGAAATACTATCTTCATTAGACACACACAACACTCTCATGCATGTCCAGCTAGTCGCAGAACCATTCACTTAAGACTGACTTACTTGGGTAAATATACAGCAAATTGAAATTTCCCAAGTTAACAGACTATGGCAGTAGTGTGACATGACTACCATTTATATGTAAAAACTTAACCTTAATTCCTCCCAGTCTACTAATTTGTTAACACAAAATACTGATAATAATTAACAACAGGAGACATCAATCATGAGTTGTTACGTGTTCAAAATATAAAATATTTTGTGAGAGTGTGTTGGTTAATTCAGTAAAAGTTATTTAAAACATTGCATTACATGTCTTTATAATACCAAACTGCATGAGACAAAGAGCGAGCCTGTCACTCATATTAGTGCTATGTTGTTGAGGGCATTCTTAAGTTCGATCCGCCATGGAAACGAAGTAAAATTTTTTGTGGACTTGGATATGGCTTGCTATTGTCTATCATTATTACCAATTCTTATTGTACTGTTAGAACTGGCTTATTGTATTGTATGTATTATACTGCCACATAAAAATGTATTTTGCCAATACAAACTGATCTAAATTACAACTAACATCCAATTTGATCAATTAGATTGTTGGCTAATATATTATTTTTTTGTATACAAAGTGTAATTAAAAACCTCATGCAGTTTTCTGAATTCCCAATGCTACAAATGTCAAATTAAGAATTGATGTGATGTTGGTTCACCTGTGTGTCAGTATTGTTTAATTTTGTAGCCATATTGAATGAATAATTTAGATTTGTATTTTGGTGTATTCAGAAAAATTTTTGTTTAACATTCTACAATGCGAGATTCAAGAAGTGATACAAACAGTTCTAAGGTGGTAAAACCACTGCAGAAGGCTTTTGGTGAGTCTGATATGGATGACGGAGTGCTATACAAATGGCACAAAAGTCAGTCAGATGAGTTGAGTTGGTGAATGAGTTGAATATTGTAATAACAAGATGAAGATTGTTGTGTTCCATAACTATTCCCATGAGTTGTTACAGTCAGTAAAGAGTACTGTTTGGTCATTTTGTGTCTGAGCTTTAATGGCCAGATTTACGGAAGGTCAGTTTATTTATGAAAACTGAACCACTATAACCACCAACACACATCCCATTGCTTGTTCAAGAATGTTAGGCAAAAAAAATCATAGTGACATGACAATCAAATTGTTCCTGAACAGTCTTTTCGTCTTTCCAAGAATAAAAAAAAAACATGAAAAGGAAATGTTTCCAACTGTTGAAGTCACAAAACAAGAAACACTGAGTGAGCGTAAGACTCACTTTTTCATAAAGTATCTATAAACAATATATGCAAATTCCACCATTTTCTTTTGATACATTTCTAACTCCACTGCACTTGAAGGAAGTTGAATAACTGGAGCAGACCTGTTTGCCTACGGATTAACATGCTGAAGAAGTGGCAACGCGCGTTGATTGTCGCAAATGTCTACCGCTCACTTGTCTATCCCTCAACATTGGCAGACCGGTAACGTCACTTTGACGCTACGTTTGTGTGTATCTAACCTAAAAATAAGAATCAGGTGAAAAAATAACACTACATAGAGCATTACATAGATGTAGAAATAATGATAAAAATTCAGAAATAAGTATAGAAATATTTTTTATATTTTGAATGTATTAAAGAATTTAATAAGTTTCCTTGTAGCTTATTTGTAATTGCTTCCCGTTAGTTGCTGCTGGGTTTCCAAGTGGTCAGTATCCTCTTTCAACTCGGCTGGATGAAATAAAACATTCTGTCATGTGTGGTGCAACAGAGATTGACATAGTTATTAACCGTACATTGGTTCTAACTGGTGAGTGGGAAGAATTATATAGTGAAATTCGTGCCATGAAAGAAGTCTGTGGTGATGCAAAGATGAAGACTATACTTGGAGTAGGAGAATGTGGATCATTGAGAAATGTATACAAGGCTTCCCTTGTGGCAATGATGGCAGGTTCTGATTTCATCAAGACATCTACAGGTAGATAACCAAGTGTAGAATAAAAATGTGGCAAAAAGAATAAAAAAATAGTAGATAACATTATTTTTGTGTGATAACATCTCTTAACTATTAATGTTACACCATGAGGAATTACTGCCATTATGTATATTTTTTGAAAGACCTAGAATGAACACACACACACACACACACACACACACACACACACACACACACACACACACACACACACACACACACACACACACACACACACACACACACACACACACACACACACACACACACACACACACACACACAACAGCAGGGAATGGATACAGGTAAAATTGATTTTTAACCATTAAATATATATATATATATATATATATATATATATATATATATATATTATTATGTACATTAACACGTGATATATTGTAGGATTGTTCTTTTTGTTTATAAACATCGCATAATCAGAGGTAGTAGTTCTAGTCTGGGGTGGGGGGAGGGGCAGAATTGTTTTTCCAGAATTCTAAACTTTTCCTTGTGAAATGTTCCAGTATGTATTTAATATATGAATACTTTTTAGGTGTATACTCTGTTCAAACAAAGGAAAGCTGTAAATTTAAACAATTACAATTTTGGCAATACTTATGATAAAAATGAAATAAATATGACATTAAAATCCTCACTTATTTTTCTACTTCATTGATGTACAATTGAGCAAAATGTGTCAGAAGGCACTATTTTTTGTCTCTTCAACCATGTAAGCATCAACTTTGTCTAACTGTTATGAAAAAGTAAACATAGGAAAACATTTTCTTGTCAGAGAGTTGATTATCATTGTGTTCTACACATTATGTCTAAATTTACTCTTCAGTATTTAATCTTTTAGAAGTTATTAACTTTTTGGTAAATGTTGCTAATTCTGTAACTTTAAGAAATACTTTTTGCACTATAATTGATAAAAAGATATAGTAATGTATATTAATGCACTAAAACTATAATAAGTATTTCCACCTAATTTATGTACATTAATGTTTAAATTGTTATTTAGCAGGATTTTAAAGCAATGTCCGTGTTCACTGTACAGTCATTTCCATTTTTTTCGTGTTAGACAGATCGCATAAAATTAACAGTTGAGAAACATGCCCTCTATATAAATTAAATCTTGTGTGTGTATGTATGTGTGTGTGTGTGTGCGTGCACGTGCGCAATAATACAGTGCAAACTTTAGAACTAATCAAATCAACAGTAAAGCAAGTGTGTACATTCTTGTATATAGTACTTTGATGGATTACATGAGTTTAAGAAATTTTATATCTACAAGAAATTTATATGTAATATGCTTGTTTAGTATTTAATGCCAATAGGCATGAAGCAACATTGTTTTAATCACTGCTGATCATAAGCATAAAAGAGACCTATCAGCAGCATACATGAATATACATTTCCTCCTGTGTTTTCAGATATCCGTAAATTAAAAAATTACCAATAGTGACATTATATATATCTAAAATTATTTGAAATTACTTGTAATAAACATTTTCTTAAAATGAATTACAATTTAGACACAGCATTTTCAGGTAATACATGAACAATACACAGCACAATACAAGAACAATGTTAATAATGTTTAATGTATTACAGTGCACAAATAATATTAGAAAACATTTGTACAAATTGAACTTTATCAGAAATTTTTTCTGGTGCTTAGTTTATTCATAGTAGCTCTACATAGTTAACGTTTGTGTCAGAACAGAAGGTAGAAAAAACTGTGACGTTTTTGGATTTCACTGCACTATAAAATAATGACCCCCTGCTCCCAAATATTAAACAGTATGGTCGGATACAGAAATAAATGAGGAGTACAATACTGTAATTGTTTATTTATTTATTTTTTTTATTTCAGATATTGTAAAAGTTCTAAAGTCAGAACTTTTCTGTGTTTGAACAGAGATTCTTTCTATTTTTCTTCTTCAGAACTACATCCCAATGTGAGCCCTGGCTTCTAACACCAACCTTCTGCAAAGTCTCCTGTCCATTCCCACCTTGGTGTAACCCCTCACATCTGTTTTTCTGAAATATTCTAGCACATCAGCCAACTATCTTATCCTAGGTCGGCTCTTCTGTCTGCTTTTATAGACCTGCACCCTCAGAATTTTCTTTGGCATATGCTGATCATCCAGCTGCTCCAGGTGACCTAACCATTGTATTAGTTGAGCCTTTATAAATCTTACAATGTCTTCATGATTCAATAGCTCATCTGTCTCAGATTATTTCTGATTCTCCATTTGCCATCTACTTAACCAGACCATAAACATGTCTTAAGATCTTTCTTGCAAACCTTTGAACAGAGAGTACGTGAAAATTATTTTTCATGTTTAATTTTTGACTATTGTCATTCCCACCTCCCATAGTGTTTAATTATTATACTTATTTCTACTGATTATGGTGTCCCTCCCACATTACAAGCCTTAGTACCACTGTTGCACACAATTCACATATTTTTTAATGAGATATACATTTCAGAAATACAGAGCAGAGCTTTATATTTTGTTTTGTTATATATACTTAGGCATTCAAACTCCAGACTGTCTTCATTTGTAATTATACAAACACAATTACCACATAATAATTAAATAAAACTCTCATCTTACCTTTGTCTGCCAGGGTCCTTCACACGAACTCGTGATCTATAAGCGTGATTTAGGGTTATGTGTTGCAATAATTACTCCCATTTACGGTTAACTATGTCAACTTCATTTATTATTCTTTTTATCATTCTCTTTTTATGAATCAATTAAAACATGCTTTCTCCTTCTCTATTCTCTACATTTCAAATGAACAAAATTAAATACTGAGGTAGCAACCCCATCTGACCAAAACCACAAACACATTGAATTACAAAACCACAAGTATCTTTTATTTCTTTGTCTTATAATTAAATTAAGTTATTTATACCTAATTAAAGGCAACCCAGCAATTTGCTCACACTCAACATTCATTTTTACCCCATTTATTATAAAGAGCTCTTTTTTCAAATAATTTTCCCCACTGAGTTGACTTAAAATGCTATTGTTTTATTTCTCTGGCTGTGTCCTACACGTGCTGTAATTAGTCTGTTTTTGTTCGTTCACTGGTTCGTCCCGAAAAAGTTTCTGCTGGTTAAATTTGGTTCACTGAATAAAAATGTTAAAATTTCACTATTTATCACATTATTTGCTCTAGTTGACTCACATTTTTACAAGATTTAGTAAATTTTCCAGTTGGCGAGCCTGTTACGCTGAAATGGCCGGAGCCGCAGCTATAAGATGACAGACGATTTCAAGATGGCCAACGCTCCTTCTTGAGTTTGGCTTCTTGCTTCGGATAGGCCCAGCGGGCGTCACATGGTATCTTTTGTGGTGCGAGTCTGTGTATCATTAACCTGCGTTCAAAGGCTCGCTAAAAGTTCGTGCAAATTCATCTGTGTGGGCAAGCATACGCGCACTCGTGCACATACCTTAGCACCTGGAAATGTAGCATATTGCGGGGCGGACAGACCAAACGTGCAACTGGGTGCCCCAACAGTGAATGTCTATTGTTAAAATTGAGGCCCTGTATGGGTAACTCCCTTCCGTCGCATTACAATGTTAATAAAATTAATTCCCCAACTCTGTCCCATTACAATACCCCCCCAATGAGAGGTTTTGTGCCGAAACAGAAAAACTCTCCTTGCTAAACCCTAAGAGGATCAGCGAGGATATGGCGCCAACAACCCCCTTTATTCCTTAATACGTCATGGGTAAACTACCCCCCTAGCTCGGCAACTATGGCTGCACCTGAACGACGTTACTGGACTTCTCTGTTCGAGATCCCAACACCGTAAAGTCGGACAGGCACTCACCACAGTCTCACCTAACCGTGTAACATTTCAACAAAATCAATAACTAGCCTTATACCATACCAGATCCTCAACCGATATACCTCCCCTTATAAATATACTGGATTGCCTTTAGCAAAGTACTGGGTGTGTACATGTGTTCATTACTAGCTTAAGTACAAGATCTCTAAATATTCATTATTAATATAACATTCACATAAACATTTCATATTTGCTTTTAAACAAAATTTACTCCCATTTCTCAACCTTTAATTGCTTGACATTAATGTTTCAAATCAAATTAAATTATTTAAATTTCGTTCAAGTAGTGAAATAAATCTAAGTCAATTATCAAAGATTCACGTTTAAGTTGATTTACATCATCTCTTTCAATTAATTATTTTAATCGCAATTTTCAAAATTCCAAAATCTTTTAAATGAATTTACTTTTCTTTATAACTCCTCATAACTAAATGCTAACAATCATAATAAACAAAACAAAATAAACAACTTACCTCTATCATAAATTCCATTACCACTACATTTGGTTACAAAACATATCCTATAAACACTATTACTCAGATGATACCTCATCAACATACATCTCATCAGTATATAGTGAACATGAAAACACAACACAATATGTACTTCACAAAAAAAACAATTTTTTTTTTTTGTACATATGAATACATACTTAACATACTGGTATCATTAGCTAATACAGAACATAATTAATAAAAAATACAAAGTTATTCGATACAACAGATACATGCATAATCAAAACTCAAAACAACTTCCTTCAGTACTTTACTTTTATCGCATCATTACAAATAATCATCAATTTTATCTTCTTTTTATTCAATCAGAAATTATTTAGTAACAATTTAAAAACCTTCTTCCACACACACTATGGCTCCCCCTGGACTGTAGCGCCCAGTTGCCTCCACAAGAACTGAAGTTTTTTAAGGGTGTAGACGCTGCCTACCCCGTTCTTGCTTCAGTATTATAAAAAATTCAGCATTACTGACACCAGTAATCCTACTAAATGTTATTTACAAGCCCTTAACACGGCACTACCAACCCTTACGATGATAGCTGCTGTTCCATAGTTTGGTGATTCCCCTGAAATTACCCCCCGGTTAATTTCTAAATTCACCAATTTTGAAAATAATAACAAGTATGGCTAGGATACAGTCTGCCTAACCACACTTGCTACCACTAATCCAAATCCACGATCAGGGTTCAGTGACGCCGTGACCGCCCGAAAGTGGGGAATCCTAAGTAAAATACAGTAAAACCTCTCTAATTCGGATTATATGGGGCGAAGCCTAGTCCGAATTAGAGAAAAATCCGAATTATAGATTATTTTATAGAAATTCATACTACAGTAAAGTGCCGTAAAAATAAATATTAAAACTACGTAAATATTAATGGAAATTTAAATTTATTGTACTTACAAAATGGATAACTAAATTCACATAAACAACAATCTTTCACCATCATTGTTTTCAAGTTAAGTTCACACGCAAAAAGTTTATAAGTAATGAACACCTGCAATTATTAATGTACATAAATATTAATGGAAATTTAATTTTATTGTATTTTATAAAACAGAAGAATAAATCACTTTAGCACACAAAGAGTTATGTAATATTAATGGCTGGTCCCTGAAGTTGACGGTTTTGATTCTTCCCGAACTGAAGCTACAGGCTTAAAAAAGGTTGAAATTGTAGATTGTTTTGCCCTGTTGTATTGTTTTTTAATAATTTCTTGACACATTTCTCTGATGATTAAATAGTTTTTTTGAAATTCTGGGTCAGTGTCAATAAAGTTAATAACTGCATCGAGATTTTCCCGTACCTTGGAAAGTGTAGGCTTAGGAACATTATCGTCGTCCTCTTCATCGTCACTATCATCTCCAACTTCTTCTTTTTGACCTTGCATTTGATAGACGATCTCTTCCTCTGTTAAATTCTGGTAGCCTACGTCATCTTCATCGGCACCCAACCATTCTCTTATGTCTTCAGTGTTGGTAGCTCCAAAAGCACCTGCATAATCTTCATCTTCCAAACCTTGCAGGTCGATCTCTGGCTCTTTATTGTACAAAATCTTATTCCATTCATTGCATAATGTAGATATTTTGATCTCATTCCAGCTCTTTGCCCAATTATAAATAGCACTTTTAATACTGTATTCCTTTATTTTTTTAAGAGTTTGTTCACCCCAATTGTCCATTTCTTCATCGTCCATAAAAAATACCATGCATTCGTCGAGTTGTTTACGTCTGTAAAGGAGTTTGCAACTGAGGATTACTCCCTGATCCATTGGTTGGATAAGCGAAGTTGTATTGGGAGGCAAGTACATAGTTTTGAAATTTTCCATCGCTGCTAGTCAATAAATTACTGGAGGGATGAGCAGGAGCATTGTCTAATATCAACAAAGCTTAACATCCTCTTCTTTTATTTTTAAAACATCTAGCTGGAATTTTCTAACCTCTGGCACAAAATTATGAAAAAACCAATCGCTGGAAAATTTCTGAGTAAACCATGCAGTCTTGTTTGCTTTGTAAATAACTGGTAGGCTTTCCATAATGTTTTTAATTGCTCTAGGCTTAGCTGATTTTCCAACAACGATGGATGTTAGACAGTGAGACCCATCTGCGTTTGCACATAAGAGAGCAGATAGTCTTTGTTTATTTACCTTTCAGCCTGGTGTGGAATTGTCCATTCTATAGACCTGAGTATTCTGAGGAATGGATCTCCAAAACAAGCCTGTTTCGTCACCATTATAAATTTGGGAAAGAAGAAGTTTTTCATCAGTAATTACTGCTTTAAGTTTTTGGCGAAACTGTTCGACACTAGAAACATCGGAACTTAAACTTTCCCCAAATATTTTCTGGTTTACAATGGAATGCTGCTGCCGAAATTTAAAAAGTCATCCTGTACTAGCTTTAAAATCAGTTTCTCCCAATTTTTGAGTGAATCTTTCTGCCGCTGCCTGTAATTCTACACCTCTAACTGGAACACCAACTGAACGTTGCTGCTTGTACCAAGTGTATACAGCATCGTCAATATTACTGAACTTTGCTGCAGTCGTTCGTTTTCTTTTAACAATACTCATATTTGGCGTATCTTGCTTTAAAACAAAATTGGAAATTTTTTCTGTCTTTTATTTTATATCATAAAACGTAGACTTACTAATTCCAAACTCATTTAAAATATTCTGCACAGAATAACCAGCTTCTATTTTACTCAACACTTTCATTTTGTCTTCTAAAGTTAAAGTTTTGTATTTACCTCTAGCACTCATATTGTAATACAGTACTGTAAATTAATACTAAACAGTGTTTGAAGAAAATGTGGTTTGAAAAGCTGTACGCAACTAAGAAATAACTTCAGTACAATAGAACACACACGGATACAATAACAATGACGCACACACTACCAAAGCAGCAGTTGAAACTGGACTAAACCCAGTCGGGGTGGGGGTGTGTATCACACATTTTGCCAACATAACACTTTAAGAATTCCCTAAAGACAAATGTTTTCACAAAGAATTCACAAAATTAATTTTTTTTGTGAATTATAATTTTTTTTAGGGAGTCCGAATTATCGTAAATTCCGAATTAGAGAAGTCTGAATTAGAGAGGTTTCACTGTATATATATGTGTGTGTGTGTTTTCCATATTTAAGATTCCTACCCACTATACCCTGATTAACGAAAGAAAGTGACTGGCGGAGCGGCCGCGCGGCGACCGAGTTTGTAGTAAAAACATTCCACTTTATAACCTCGTGGAAACGTAAAATACAGGGCGAGAAATGTCTAATGAACTGTATTTTAATCATCAATTAAAGACGTTTTTAACAAACTTTTATAATTTTTAAAATCTCTTTTCAATAAATTTACATTGTGAGTTAAAGAAAAAAATACACGAATTTGAATTAAAAAATTAGGGTTTATCGTTTTTATTACGTAAGAACTCAGAGGTTAAGCATCGGAAAAAAATTTCTTGTAGACAAATGGTAGTCCACCTTCTTTAGTACAATATATCAAAAATTGAGATTCCTACGATTAATATTAACGACGTTATTAATTTTTTCCGAATGTACTGTTAACTCCGTTATTAATAATTTTTTTCATTGTGTTTTTTCACAATAAACATAACAAAATTGTATTCATCAATACAAAGTGGTATGTAACCTTCAAATATTACGAAATATAACCGCAATCAGTTAATATAGGAAAATTAGAACTAACATCGCTCAACGGCGCGCGATCGAGTCAAGGTACAGTAACAGCCCAAAGAAAGTGGTGCATACGCTCACGGCTCACACATTGACACATAGCCAACTTACTACGAGTCACCAATCTCTCATAAGTATATACTTAGTTATCTGTCTACTTATTTAATCTAATCTTCTACCTGGAGATCTGTCAAAAACGTACATCTGACCAGACTTTTGTGGTTTAGTTGAACTACATGCTTTTTATAACAGTCTTGAATGATTGTTTATTACTCTTTTGCGGTACGGTATTTATTGTTTTCTTGTTAATAAACTGTTTTTGTTTTGTGATCAGCTTTAATACTACTAATTGAAGTGCAATGTAATTACTGGGAAATTGTTAATGCCATTCAAATTTCTCAATAACTAATTATTTAACTATGAAATATAGTTTACAGTTTAAAACTACCGAGCAAAGCTCGGTCTACCAGATATTGCATAATTATAACAGTATTTTACTGTTATAATGTGATTGAAATGTAAAAACAATTAGTAAATTACTTGTTATTAGCTTTGACAAATAAATAATAAATACAGTACGGTACTTACAAGTATTGTAGTGTTCTTCAGCTTTTATGGAATCCGCTCATAAAATATGTGTATAAATCATAAAAATACACTATTAAAACACTCTATAAAAAACACTTATAGCTGTGAGTTAGTAGTCTTCAAATGAAAGGTCTCTGATACCCTCCATTGGATCGTCATCACTATTATCATCTTCTGAACAATTATCATCCTCGGAGCTACTGCTGTCTTCCACGGATATAATCATTTCCTCCACAGCTTCTTCCATTAGTCCTTCGTTATTCCATGCATCGATAATAACTTTTTTGGTGTGGTCCACTACTTGCTCCCACCTCTCAGCAGTAATTCGATTAAATCCGTCTTTAGTCAGTCGTTCAACTTCTTTTAAAGTAAACATTTTGTTGTTTTCGGCAACATACCCCTTAACCTGAGCCCATATAAGCTCAATGGCGTTAAGATGGCAATGGTAAGGTGGTAGCCTTATCACTTTGTGACCTCTGCTCTCTATCAATTCATCAACAAAATACCTTTTGTTCTGGGGCTTGTGCCATTTCACTAATTCCAAAAGTTCTGATTTTTTCAAGTCGGTTGTAGATTGAATATTTTTCCTATCCAGCCATGCAAGTATGTCAGCTTTTTTATCTTTGCTTGTGGGAGCTTTATCAATTTGCTTAGAATGGTAGGGAGCATTGTCCATGACTATTACTGCAGGCTCTTCTAGGTTATTTAGCAAAGTTTCAGAACACCAACCGAAGAATTTGTCGTGATCCATATCTTCATGGTAGTCACCGGTTTTTTTCGATTTAAATAGTAGAAGGGAATTTGGAACAAACCCTTTTGAAGAACCTGCATGACATATTATTAATCGTTCACCTTTCCCTATAGGTGTTAACATTGTCCCCTGAAGTGACTCATCAGTCCATCCTTGTTTCAAACAATGCCCAGCATTGACCCAGGTCTCATCGAGCCAAATTATATTATCGAAATTCTCGTCTTTGATTTGGCGAAGAAAACGACACCTCCAGGCAGCAACATCGCTTCTCTCCATAATCACTTTTCTGCCCGAAAATTTTCTCCACGTAAATCCTAAACCTTTTAGCACGTTTCTAAGCGAAGACAGACTGCCATTAAACAGCTCTTCATTTTCCAACGATGATAAAAGTTTTTTCAAAGTGGGATATTCTTTTCTTATGTAATATTGATATACATGTCTTCGTATAGCGTCTTCCTGAAAAGTGTCAAGTTTTGTCACAGTTTTCTCCCGTTTCCTCTGTTTGCCCGGAGTTGAAAGTTGGCTATTACTGTCATCTTGTATTTCTTTCAATTCTTTTTCCTTGCAAACTCGCAGAACTGTATTTTTATGTATTTTCAGAGCATCTGCAGTTCGCTGTATTGCATTATTAACCGGAATCAAAGGACCTTTGTTCGCCTTTTCTCTATCAAAATATTCCCGCACTTTGCACACAATTTCTCTTGACTGTCCTTTCATAGGTACGCCTCGGCCCGAAGTTTGTCTTTTCTTTGGAGTTCGAGTCCTAGGTCTTCCCCTATGTTTCCTTGGTTCAGCCTCGTTACGTTGCTTCATGCTCAGCCACCGAAGTATATTCACACAAAATAACTTAAAAACACGTCAATTTATAATGAAAGCACAAGAAACTAACACTTAAAATCAAGATAACCAACAACTGGACATCACTCAACCACCACATCAACTAAACTGAAAGCTGGAAATTTCCCTTACCCTTAGTGTGCGTATAACGGTTCAGTTTTCCTGGAAGCGTGTGCTATTTGGAGACATAAAGGAGAGGCCGAGACGCTGTACGGGAATGACGGTAGCGCGCGAATAAAATGGGTCCAATAGGTTCTGACTGTACTTCCGCCGCAGAGCGCCACGCATTGCTCTCTGTGAAATTCACTTTATATATTAATCCATTGTAGTATTCCTATCACGTACAAGGTGTAAGTTGTATATGTCTTCTACATTTAGTTATCTAAAGAGAGCGTCACGCGAATCTCATTCGTGTACAACTTTTAACAACTGAGTTAACAGGACATTAGAAAAAAATTAATAACGTCGTTAATTTTAATCGTAGGAATCTCAATTTTTGATATATTGTACTAAAGAAGGTGGACTACCATTTGTCTACAAGAAATTTTTTTCCGATGCTTAACCTCTGAGTTCTTACGTAATAAAAACGATAAACCCTAATTTTTTAATTCAAATTCGTGTATTTTTTTCTTTAACTCACAATGTAAATTTATTGAAAAGAGATTTTAAAAATTAGAAAAGTTTGTTAAAAACGTCTTTAATTGATGATTAAAATACAGTTCATTAGACATTTCTCGCCCTGTATTTTACGTTTCCACGAGGTTATAAAGTGGAATGTTTTTACTACAAACTCGGTCGCCGCGCGGCCGCTCCGCCAGTCACTTTCTTTCGTTAATCAGGGTATAATATAATACAACATAAACATTCATAAAGAACATAAACATTCCATTTAAAATAAACATCTCATTTGAATCTGAATAAAATTTACAAACATTTCAATTTTAATTTTAATTGAACCTTTAATTATTTATCATTTGTTGTACCATTAAATTCTTCACAAAATTCAAATTTATTATTAACATTCATTATATATAACATTTCAAATTCAGATTTTAAGATAACATTTCAAAATAACATCTTACCTAAGTTAACTTCCTTCAAACTCATTTAATGCCATTATAAGACTCTTTTACTTTACTTCAATGTCATCATCAAATTCATACTCTAACTGGAACACCAACTGAACGTTGCTGCTTGTACCAAGTGTACCAAGTGATATGGTCAATCACTCCATCACATGAACACTAGGGTGGAATGAAAAAATAGTTTTATTAATTTCGATATGAAATAGTGATAAAAAGTTGTCTATTGCCTTTGTTAAGACAGTGTTAAAGTATGCTCACAAATTTAGAGGTGCCGCAAAAGAGTTGAAAATATGTATTTTTAAGTAGATTTTACGAATTTTGACAAATTTGATATAGTAAAAAAAATTATTTTAAATACCAAATGCCTGTTTTAAAGGTTGAAATTATACACATAAACTACTCTGTAGTAGATAATTACAGTATTATACTGCAAAAATTTAATATTTATGCTACTAAATCTTGCATCTTTTAAAATATTTTTTTTTAGTTTTAACAATATTTTACAATAGTAAGGATTCACCTTACTTTTTAATTAAAAACATAGCAAAACATTCTTTAGTTCTGTAAACCAATAGCCAGAAACAGAACAGTAGGTGGATTGAAGTGACCTTGAGCTAGGCATATTGTTGGCTGGTGTAGGGTGGGGGGACGGGGGAGAGAAGCCTGTTGCAACTTGTCTCTATCAGTCAGTCCAGACCAAGCGTTTGAGTAGCAAGTGTTTTTATGCTGTTGTTTACTGGTTTTGTTTTGTATTATGAATGTGTTAGCTTGAATATCAGTATAATAGTTTATTAGTTAATACTTGGTTATTAGTGCGATGGCAGTGTCAAAACCAGTTCAGACTAGACAAAAGTTAGAATGTCAAATTTTTGGACACCCTAAACAATTAAGTGAGTTAAGTTTGCCAACTTATTATGACATTATGAAATATTACCTTTATATTCGACATGAGCTGAAACCAGACGTAACATCAAAAGAACCAACGATGAGTGAGATATTAGATATTCTTATTAAGAAAGTTGAAACTATTTGGTCGAAAGCATCAATTCCTGTAGTGTCTCGCACTCGCATGTTGCAAATGGGAAAAACCTATCATGATAAATACAGAAATATTTTAAGATCAAAAGGTAGAAAAGGTACAGAAAAATATGATACAATCGTAGCATCGTTTTTAAATGAAAGCAAACGTCTTTTTGATGTGGCAGCTTGTAAGTGCAAAGAATTTTCTGAATGTAAGTGCGAAAAAGAAAAAAAAGTACCTAAACTTGAACAAGATTTTTTACTTGACCAGAGAACATTGAGAAAAATGAGTATAAGTAGAGTTGATAAAGTTGTTTCAAAGGTTTTAACATAAAGAGAAGAGAGGAAGCAGAAGGTAATACAGCAACAGTTAAAGTACGAGGTGCTATCAGAAAGTTCCCGGACTAGGTCTAATAAATTCTTTTTGCTTACCTAGGCCATTAATGGCTCCCATCTCCTTCAAAGTAGTCTCCCTGCGAATTGATACAACGAATCCAGCGTTGTTTCAATGCCTGGAAAGTGTCAAAAAAAGTCTTTTGCTGAAGGCTGTCAAGCACCTCCTGCGTTTTTTTCTTAATGTCTTCTACAGTGTCAAAACGGTGACCTTTCATGTGAATTTTTATTTTCGGGAACAGAGAAAAATCACAGGGGGCTAAATCTGGTGAATATGGAGGGTGTGGGACAGTGGCCATATTGTTTTTGGTCAAAAACTCTGTTGTTTTCAGTGAAGCGTGAGCAGGTGCATTGTCGTGATGCAACAGCCAGTTTTGGTCTTCCCACAATTTAGGCCTTTTTCGTCGCACATTTTGTCTCAGCCACCTCAAAACGTCACAATAAAAATCTGAGTTCACTGTAACACCAGCTGGCACGAACTCGCGATGGACAATGCCTTTGATGTCGAAAAACACAATGAGCTTGGTTTTTGTTGCACTTCTGACCTGCCGTGCTTTTTTTGGTCTCGGTGATTGTGGACTTTTCCACTGTGACGACTGCTGTTTTGTTTCTGGATCATAACCATAAAACCAGCTTTCATCACCGGTTATGACCCTGGAGATGAAGGTAGGGTCATTTTCAGACGTTTCTCTGAGTTCACTGCACACATCAACACGGTGCTGTTTCTGATCCACAGACAAAAGCCGAGGGATGAATTTCGCAGCAACACGACGCATGCCTAAATTTTCAGTTAGAATTTCTTGACAGCTTCCATAGCTTATTCCGGCACTTGTACACAACTCATGGATTGTTTGACGACGGTCTTCGTGAATGAGTTGTCAAATTTTTTCAACATTTTCATCCGTTTTGCTCGTGGAAGGTTGTCCTGAACGGTGATCATCTTCAAGTGACATTCTGCCGGCCTTGAAATGAGCGTACCACTCAAAAACCTGTGTTCTGTGTAGGGAATGTTCTTCAAAAGCTTCTCGAAGCATTGCAAAAGTTTCAGTAGGCGATTTACCAAGTTTAAAACAAAACTTAATGCACGCGCGTTGTTCGAATTTATCAGCCATCATAAAATTAGCAAATGAACGTTAACACACGATTACAAAACACAACGCGTAGACCGAACACAACCTCACAATACAACGAAACTCGGCAGACGACTCATTACATATTACGGAATCGGACACTGGGACGCCAGGTTGTACAGTCACGTCCAACAGCCGTGCCAAGTACAGTCCCGGAACTTTCCGATAGCACCTCGTACAATCAACAATTAGTAGTTAAGGCTACTAGCGAAGCTGTAAATGTTGTCATTCAATCAGATCCTGAGCAAAGTTCTGATGAAGACTTAACAATCTTAACATACAATCCTGAAAAGCCCTCCACTTCTTTTTTGGCTTCAACCACAAGTGAACAAATGCGAGTAGAACTGCCAACAGTAGCTTCTATCTGTGACCGAACTGGGGTTTCAGACAGAGTTGCTGCTGTGGGTATCGCAAGTGCTGTTCTTAAAGATGTTGGAATGATTACAGAGGTTTGCTTTGTTAAAGCAAAAATTGCTTCGGAAAAGGTGATGTCAAAATTTGAGACCAAAAAACATTTTATCTAAGTCTCAAGAAAAGTTGAAAATCAAAGAAATGTGAAACTAATGAACTAGTGGAATATTATTATTATTTTTTAATGTTTACTTTGTTTCAATGACACTGGTTATTAATTATGTCATTACCTTTGTTCTTTTTTCTTCAATTATAGTGAGTTGGTAACTGTTCATGTTGAATGTTTAAGTTTAATCCCTTTCTAAAACCTCTTTATAAAACAAAACACCCGAAACAATCGGTAAGTTTATTATTATTATTATTATTATTATTATTAATCAGTTATTTTAAGTAGTTTTAGATACTATTATTTTAAAAACTGTGTTTAAACAACAATTTGAAAGTAAAAAAGTAATTATAATAGATCAATTCAAATTGGATTTTACATTTTGATTTTTAGGTAAAAAGCCCATTTATTTAACTTTTGCGGAAAATCAAGGTATAAATTTAGAGCAACCAAACTTCATATCATTGTTGTTATAGTAAAGAAGCATCTATTGATTGCTGTTAAAAACAATATTTGATAAAACAAATGTAAAACTAAAGTAGAGAAAAAATTTATAATTTTATGTTAAATTTGGATTTTTTGTAAAAAAAAACCTTATTTTTAAGGCTCTTGCCGCACCTCAAGATATAAATATAGAACAACAAAACTTCGTAGTGTTATTGTTGACATAAAAAAGCAACTTTTAAATGCTATTAGAAAGTTATTTGCTGAAAAACAAATTTTGCCCTATACTTTCATTCCACCCTAATGAACACATCATCACTTTCCATAGACTCAAACTATAAACAGTTCTCACCACAAATATGACGTACAACCATATGTACCTTCTGAAACATTATAACAACCATATGACTCCACAACTAGACACATTCTATGTTTACTCATTTGCTATTTATTCTACCGTTCAAATATCAGAAACATTATTTAAATTCATTATCAAAATTTTATCTATCCAACATTCCAAATTAATTCATTAATTCATCTCAAATCATTTAGCTCAATCAGTCTTTTAAAACATCAAGTTACTTTAATTACAATATTCCAAAACAATTACTATTCATTTATTACAAACTCTCGTTATTTATTTAGTCTGATAAAATATTATTATTATTATTAAATCCATACATTGTTTACCTTACCTACAAAATGCAACATAACCTATTACATAAACACAGTTAACCTCACTATAAATTTACCTACAATTGTTCGTCATTATTTTATTGTTTACCACACCTCATTACATAAGTTAGCCAAGTAATTACCATCAACTAAAATAATTAAATGTTCATTCACTGTTTGTCTAACCACCATCATCGTAAATTAGTCTTACTTTCACATAAAAATTTTCATCTTTATTTATACTCATTACATTATTATTATTTATATAATAACCCGCTAATATTTCAAATTGTTCCGTAAAACCCACATAATAATCTACTGGGTTATCCCACATTATTATTAAATCATATAACCTGTCTACATCATTAGTTTTGGTCTTGTTACCGTCTGTATTATTATCTATCACCATTAAGCATTTTAACCTCTCAATTTCAGAATCATCTACTATTAATACTCCATTTCTAAGCACAGGTAAGCTTCCCATATAATTATCAACGTTATCATCATTTATTTCTGCACTTTATATCTTCATATTTATATCTTCACAACAAGGTAAACCAACAATATTACTAATTTTCTCTCTCTTTATTTTCTGTAGTAGCTCTTCGTAATTTCTAATCACATCAAATAATATTATTTCTCTCTCTCTCAATGTAAATAATTCTACCACTCTCTCACATACCTCTCATCATAACACAATTTCTCCTTTTTTCTCTCAATCCACACAAAAGGCAACATATAGTTATCATGACACATCCTGATTCTTCCAGGGAACTCATGAGAACTAGGGGGCCTACTTAGAGACACATCGTCTCTATAATCACGGGAGGAAACTCTGTCCTCATAAATCATTAATGGAGTCTATACTCCGTTTAAACAACTGGGAAAATTTGCCCTTTGTAAACCTAACCTCTCTTCAACCACTATCTTATCACTACTCTCTAACGTCCCATTTTTAATTATATCATCATTATTCTTACTTACCTTTTCAACTACTACTGTATTTGCACTTGAACTGCCATCAATATTATTTGTAATTATCTGTCCATCAAAATCATCACTTATTTTAACCCCATTACTCACCTTGTTCTCAGTTGCTTCATTAATTTTACATTCTCACTACACTTACCGCTATTTCTTGTAACGTTATCTACATCATCTTGTATTTGTTTTACAACTGTCTGGAAACGTTCATCAATACGTTTACATAATGCATTACTTAGATTGTCAAACCTTACATTTATACTACTCTCAAACTTCGAATTCTGTTCTTTAATTTCTTTAAAATTAGCCTCACATTTTATCTTCTGTTCGTTCATGTCATTACTTAATTTATCAAATTTGCTATTTATTTTATTGAACTTAACATCAGAATCACTCTTTTGTTGTTCTTTCAATTCATTTAGATTACTAATTATATTTTCGGACATTGTTCTTATTAGGTTAAACATATCGTCCATCGACCACTCTTTTTCTTTTGTTTTCGTTACCACGGGAGTCGATTTTGCTCCCGCCTCACTAATTATTACAGATTGTGTCAAATTATTTTCGTCTATCAGGCTTGGAGTTGTCTACATTCCTGAATCATTTATATCATCTGATTCGTATAAAATGCTTTCTTTGACCGCATTAGGGTCTAAATTCATTTCTACCTCCTCCGTGACAGTTACGTCAATCATACTGACTTTATTTTCATTATCTCCGATTTCTGTTTTATTTATTAGATTATTTATTTATTTAGATTAAATCTAAAAATTTTTAACCTTACATATACTTACTACTATAAGTTTTATTTAAATATAGTAACAGCCTCACACAACCTGCACGTAATTTCTACGTACTCCCAAATCACGCTTATATCCACCTGTAGGTGTGGTTTATATAAAATTGATTTTATAAAACTGTCCAAGTTTGGGGGTCAATTGTTATTATACAAACACAATTACCACATAATGATTAAATAAAACTCTCATCTTACCTTTGTCTGCCAGGGTCTTTCACACGAACTCGTGATCTATAAGCGTGATTTAGGGTTATGTGTTGCAATAATTACTCCCATGTACGGTTAACTATTTCAACTTCATTTATTATTCTTTTTATCATTCTCTTTTTATGAATCAATTAAACATGATTTCTCCTTCTCTATTCTCTACATTTCAAATGAACAAAATTAAATACTGAGGTAGCGACCCCATCTGACCAAAACCACAAACACATTGAATTACAAAACCACAAGTATCTTTTATTTCTTTGTCTTATAATTAAATTAAGTTATTTATACCTAATTAAAGGCAACCCAGCAATTTGCTCACACTCAACATTCATTTTTACCCCATTTATTATAAAGAGCTCTTTTTCAAATAATTTTACCCACTGAGTTGACTTAAAATGCTATTGTTTTACTTCTCTGACTGTGTCCTACGTGTGCTGTAATTAGTCTGTTTTTGTTTGTTCACTGGTTCGTCCCGAAAAAGTTTCTGCTGGTTAAATTTGGTTCACTGAATAAAAATGTTAGAATTTCACTATTTATCACATTATTTGCTCTAGTTGACTCACATTTTTACAAGATTTAGTAAATTTTCCAGTTTGTGAGCCTGTTACGCTGAACCGGCCGGAGCCACAGCTATAACATGACAGACGATTTCAAGATGGCCAACGCTCCTTCTTGAGTTTGGCTTCTTGCTTCGGATAGGCCCAGCGGGCATCACGTGGTATCTTTTGTGGTGTGAGTCTGTGTATCATTAACCTGCGTTCAAAGGCTCGCTAAAAGTTCGTGCAAATTCATCTGTGCGGGCAAGCATATGCGCACTCGTGCACCTACCTTAGCACCTGGAAATGTAGCATATTGCGGGGCGGACAGACCAAACGTGCAACTGGGTGCCCCGACAGTGAATGTCTATTGTTAAAATTGAGGCCCTGTGTGGGTAACTCCCTTCCATCGCATTACAATGTTAATAAAATTAATTCCCAAATTCTGTCCCGTTACACATTAACATGTTCATGACCTGAAAGTACTCATGCCAAGTGAGATTTTTTGACAAACAAGTACAGAACAGCATAATGTAAATTACTGCTTTTGAGGCGGTACTCGTGTTGGCAACATTTTAATGAGGTCTAAGTTACGAAATACCAATGTATATAGTCACTAAGTCACACTCAGAGGTAAATAAAGCTTAAAGGTAAATGTTAATTATGTAAGTTAAATTGAGTCTTGTAATTCAGATCTTACATTTAAAAAATTTGTATACATTTACTCATTATATTATATTTTTATAACCAACATTAAAAACAGACATGATACTGAAATTTCAGTGGTAACACTAGCATAACATTTTTAATTTTTTGATTGAAAAAATGAGTCACTTCCTTTGTTTTACAGGGTTTTTTTTAATGCTGCTAAATCCTCGGCTCTCGTGACCTCATTGTGAAATCGGCTTTGGGTTGTGCTTCCAATCATAATAGCACTTTTTTCTAATGCATCAAATGCTTTACTATGCCTTGGCATAGAAACAACACAGGTATAATCATTATCTATAACATCACCTTTTTGTGATGGTTGCAGAACTGCTCGGTGATTTTGTTGTCGGTTAATACTTGTCATCCAGAATCTTCATAGTTTTTTTTTCCAAAACTGGCCCAGTCATTTAAAACATTCTCATCACACACATTAAAAACAGCTACTTGTTGTACTAATGGAAAATGGCTCCTGTTCTTCTTCCAGCTGATCATGGAACATTATTTCTGAAATATAAAGCTTTTTCCATGATCCTTGCAGTGTAAGACATTTGACATTTATCAGAGCTTCATCAAGCATAAATGTGCATGATTTTGAATTCAGCTCTTTATATTCAGCTTAATTACATCCTCTTCATCATCAGCTAATAGAAGTTTGTGCAACAGAATTTTTTGACATCCTTTTTTCAAGGTCTCAATAACACATTAATCAACAGTAAAAAATTATCAACACCTGATCTACAAGTGCATATGTTAACCACAAAGTAGACCAAATTTTCTATCAAAGTTTAGTACCGCAATGTGTTTACATTTTTCAAGCAGTTGATTTCGTTTAGTAAATTTTTTGGATTATTGACATTCTACTGTACTGTCAATTTATGACATGTGAATGTGCACAACCGGAAGTCTATTGATGCGAAATATTGTGCACTACCTATTGCTACAATTTGCTTTCACATATCATTATCCAGTTTTGCATATTGTAACGATGCTTATATTGCGTTTTATAAGCCCTACGTTGTTAGCGTCAATTTGTAACTAGCCCTTCGTTACCACTTTTTAAATACTTACGAAAGTCGAACGTCTACTCACCAGTTCACCCTTCAGTTCAAATTTGCTGCCTTGCCGTCTGGTTGACCAACACTGCTTAGCGAATCGACTTCGTCAACTGTTATGTATTCTATATTTTTATTGCTCAAACCTTTGTATTACTTTGAATAAAATCAAACATACAGTTTATAATGTGTATGAGGATTTATTAACAGTTAGAGATATGGTTGTTATTTACAATTTCTGCAAAATATAATACTTAATCTTGCGCCGGCATGTTTCCTTTTTCGCAGTTGGCTATATGTTCTGCTCGCCCAGTCCGTATGTAGACACACTGCAATGGCGTTTAGTTTTCTTGATTATTTAAATCTCAGGGGAAAGTTCTTTGGACTACAGAAAATGTTGTTTTACAGACTAATAAAAGTACAAACTCTTACAATATACCTTATAACTATTACTGAACAATCAGAATGATCACAGTTGCACACCACTATATAAAAATTATCCCAATTAGAGCTTTCAAGCTTCACAGCCCATGGGATAATTTTTATATAGTGGTGTGCAACTGTGATCATTCTGATTGTGATTTCAACCACTAACACAAATTTCTTCATTAAACGTCTATTATTGAACAGGTGATACACTTAAATAATAATAGTAAATTACCGCTGTGGGAACTAGTGTTTTCATAGATTATTTATACTTATCAACCTACCGTTTTAAAATAGATTCAGAAAAAAATTCAAATTGGAGTGATATGTTTCTTCTACTAGAGGTGTTTATAAAATAAAATTAAGTTCCAAAAGTTTATTAAAGTGATTGGTGAAATGAAAAGTTTTATTCAATTAATGTGGATTGTCTAGTGTTTTTTCGGTGAAGTATTTAAACTATACTTAACGCTCCTTAGTCTCTGCTTATCTTGGGTAACAATCCTCTGGAATACTGCTGCTTGTCCCTTCTGGTGTAGTTCCATGAATTCCAGGTTCAATTTTCATTAATGGTCCAGTTATGGTGTTTAAATTCCCTCAGTCCTGCTGGCTTATATTGGTTCCAGGGTTCAGTTAGGTGTTCTTCTATATTCTTCCTTCTGTAAGTTGTTAATTCTGAACTGGGTCTTCTTCAGCAATTTTTTACAGATTATTTCTTATTTACTGTGTTGAATTGATTTAATGCTCACTATTATTTTTATTGGGTTATTTATTGCCTCTTCTTAATCAATGTTTTAGACAAAATAGGTTGTTTTCCTCCTTTTTATATCTTAGTGGGCTTCATACATCCACCCTACTCAAACTTCAATAATGGAATAATGATTTACCAACGGTTCCCTATGTAACAAGGTTTTGTTGTCATGGCAACTCTCTGCAAAAAACTAATTCCTATTGGCTGATAATTTATAACATTGTTATATTAAACTAGCGTTTTTCTATTAAAAATTATTAAAATCTTTTAAAGTATTATAACTTCCTTATACTATTTGTAATATGAAATACAATAACGCCATTATTTTGCTTTTTGTTTACAGATTAATTTGATACCACTCATAGTTACCTTTGGTCAATTTATAACAGATTACTTATTTTTCAGTTTGGTATTTCTTTAGTTAATTACATTTAAATTAATTATTATCTATCCAGCTTTGTACCCTACACTTTTACTTTGCTACTTAAACAGATTATACACTTTATTTTATTATTGGCTATTGTTTTATCTTAAAATTCACAAAATTCTGTTCATCAGTGCTAAGCCTAATGCCTTGCAACGAATCACAGGATCATGATAGGCGGGGCAAGTCATATATTACACAGACAACGGACATTCATATTATATTTGGTAGATGGTTAAGTTTGGTTGTTATCAATTGTATTTAGTAAGGTTAAGGGTTTAGTTTAAAAAAACTGTGCATTATTATTTATGGTGATCCATGTACTGTGTTAGTGGAAATGTGCGCGCGTGCGCGAGGGTAAACGTTTCCCGGGTGGCGCGTGAAGTATTATCGTTGTGTGGCCATTAACTGAACTGAGACGTGTGTATCACTACAATCCCTATACCTGTCGGACTATTGTTTACGTTCATGTATATTATTAATATGTAGGCAGCATGCATGAGATACGAGTAGTCTGATTACCGCTATGCATGCTGTTACAAGGTAAATGCACTCTGATGCATGAAAAGTGCATTGTCACTTTTACTAACCATGTGACTTCCATCCACCAATAGAATGCGGACTGGTGGTTGGAAATTTTCTTAAGCCTGTCGTTACACAGGCAGTTCTTCTACGCCATCTACCGCGAACGGGTCGTGCACTCCTTGTACAAGAATTCTACCGCTTGCAAGGTGTTGTAAAGACTATTCGTCGTTAGTGAAACGAGAAGGCTCAGAACTGTGTATGTAGTACATCTGCACACAGTAGTGTTTAAACGCATTACGCGTATAATTACGATAGTTCTTCTACGCCATCTACCGCGAACGGGTCGTGCACTCCTTGTACAAGAATTCTACCGCTTGCAAGGTGTTGTAAAAACTATTCGTCGTTAGTGAAACGGGAAGACTCAGAACTGTGTGTGTGGTACATTTGCACACACCAGTGTTTTAACGCATTGTGCGAAAATTTACAAGCAGTTCTTCACTGCTGCTACCGTGAACGGTACTTACAATTCCTTGTACAAGATTATACCGCTTGCAAGGATCTGTTAAGACTTTTCGGGATAGTAACGCGTGTGACGCATAACAATTGATTTATATCTTTACACACGATATTAATATTGTAGTATTACGTGTGTAAGAAGTGAGTGTAACTGTATCACTGTGCAAGATTTTCCGCAGTGACAGTAGTATTAATTGTTACGCAATAGTTCCATCAAGACGTTTCCGTGCTAGTGCAAGATTTCCTCATAGGGTGGTCTGCTGATCGCGGTAGACCTTGTTATTCGCGAGAACACTTGAAGAAGCCGGAGAGGTATAAGCTCAATATACCGTTATTGATTAAACTCACTGTCACCTGAGATATTACTTGGTCTTAAACTCTATATAAGTTTTGCGACTAATAAAATCCGTAGTACCGTTGTGTGCGAAGTGTCGGATTCATCGTGGGAATTGCAGGACATCAGCCCAGCTGTTACAGGACATCAGCCCAGCTGTTATAGGACATCAGCCCAGCTGTTATAGGACATCAGCCCAGCTGTTACAGGACATCAGCCCAGCTGTTACAGGACATCAGCCCAGCTGTAAACGTTTCTGGTGAAACGTCTGTCATTTGTATGCCACACCTGACGATCCATCTATACCGCAAAGACCGGCCCTTCTCTTCAACAACATCATCGTGGGAGTCTTCTTATGTAACGTATCACGTCTTGCGTATGAACATTATTTAACATTTTAGAAGAAAGACTCTATATCAAACATTACATTCTGTACATTACAAATATACCATATAAACTATAACTTGTGTTTGTACAATAAATAATCTTAAACCCTCCAATATAGACTTGTAATTTGAAATACACATACTATCATATCCTATGCGCCAATAAATTAGTAATTTGTGTTGTCGCATAGAGATATTTGGCGCCCAACGTGGGGCTCGTTAAATAGCGGTAAATTTACGCTATTACATATTTGTCTATGAATATAAAATTTGTGGGAAAAATCCGACGTATAAATTTAATTAACGTGATAATTGTATGTGTATTGTTCATATGAAAAGCTGAGGATATAAATTTTCAATTGTGCATATTCTCTTGTTTATCGTATATGAACAGATTTTATCAGTATATTGGAGGTTGATTATTAGTTGTTGTATGTTAGATAAGGTATTTACATGTTGATATTTTGAACTGCTTTTTCGGTGTGCATATAAACTGGTTACCATATGTTCTAATCTTGTTGTGATAATAATAACTTGCTGTGCGTATAAATCAATAAATTTAAATTTACTAAATTTTAAATTAAATTTTAATCATTATGGCGGATACTGCAGAAATCAAGAATCTTTTAGCTGCCGTATTAGCGGAGTGGGAAACCTTGTCCGAAGAAATGAAAGCTGATAGAGAAGAAATGAAAGCCTGGCGTGAGGAGATGAAAGCCGAGGAAGAGGAGATGATGTCAAATATCTCTATGCGACAACACAAATTACTAATTTATTGGCGCATAGGATATGATAGTATGTGTATTTCAAATTACAAGTCTATATTGGAGGGTTTAAGATTATTTATTGTACAAACACAAGTTATAGTTTATATGGTATATTTGTAATGTACAGAATGTAATGTTTGATATAGAGTCTTTCTTCTAAAATGTTAAATAATGTTCATACGCAAGACGTGATACGTTACATAAGAAGACTCCCACGATGATGTTGTTGAAGAGAAGGGCCGGTCTTTGCGGTATAGATGGATCGTCAGGTGTGGCATACAAATGACAGACGTTTCACCAGAAACGTTTACAGCTGGGCTGATGTCCTGTAACAGCTGGGCTGATGTCCTGTAACAGCTGTCCTGTAACAGCTGGGCTGATGTCCTGCAATTCCCACGATGAATCCGACACTTCGCACACAACGGTACTACGGATTTTATTACTCGCAAAACTTATATAGAGTTTAAGACCAAGTAATATCTCAGGTGACAGTGAGTTTAATCAATAATGGTATATTGAGCTTATACCTCTCCGGCTTCAAGTGTTCTCGCGAATAACAAGGTCTACCGCGATCAGCAGACCACCCTATGAGGAAATCTTGCACTAGCACGGAAACGTCTTGATGGAACTATTGCGTAACAATTAATACTACTGTCACTGCGGAAAATCTTGCACAGTGATACAGTTACACTCACTTCTTACACACGTAATACTACAATATTAATATCGTGTGTAAAGATATAAATCAATTGTTATGCGTCACACGCGTTACTATCCCGAAAAGTCTTAACAGATCCTTGCAAGCGGTATAATCTTGTACAAGGAATTGTAAGTACCGTTCACGGTAGCAGCAGTGAAGAACTGCTTGTAAATTTTCGCACAATGCGTTAAAACACTGGTGTGTGCAAATGTACCACACACACAGTTCTGAGTCTTCCCGTTTCACTAACGACGAATAGTTTTTACAACACCTTGCAAGCGGTAGAATTCTTGTACAAGGAGTGCACGACCCGTTCGCGGTAGATGGCGTAGAAGAACTATCGTAATTATACGCGTAATGCGTTTAAACACTACTGTGTGCAGATGTACTACATACACAGTTCTGAGCCTTCTCGTTTCACTAACGACGAATAGTCTTTACAACACCTTGCAAGCGGTAGAATTCTTGTACAAGGAGTGCACGACCCGTTCGCGGTAGATGGCGTAGAAGAACTGCCTGTGTAACGACAGGCTTAAGAAAATTTCCAACCACCAGTCCGCATTCTATTGGTGGATGGAAGTCACATGGTTAGTAAAAGTGACAATGCACTTTTCATGCATCAGAGTGCATTTACCTTGTAACAGCATGCATAGCGGTAATCAGACTACTCGTATCTCATGCATGCTGCCTACATATTAATAATATACATGAACGTAAACAATAGTCCGACAGGTATAGGGATTGTAGTGATACACACGTCTCAGTTCAGTTAATGGCCACACAACGATAATACTTCACGCGCCACCCGGGAAACGTTTACCCTCGCGCACGCGCGCACATTTCCACTAACACAGTACATGGATCACCATAAATAATAATGCACAGTTTTTTTAAACTAAACCCTTAACCTTACTAAATACAATTGATAACAACCAAACTTAACCATCTACCAAATATAATATGAATGTCCGTTGTCTGTGTAATATATGACTTGCCCCGCCTATCATGATCCTGTGATTCGTTGCAGCCTAGATTTCATAATTCCTCTACCCGATTCTCTTAACAATATTTTATAGTTATTTATGTTAATTTATTAGGTTACTAAACATTATTAATGAAAAACTAACTTAACTCATAACATTTGATTGCTTTTAATCATCACATAATATTATATAATTATTTAATACTTCCTTATAGGTCCATGCCTGTATCTGAATTTTTTACATATTTTAATGGTTTTGTTTTAACATAATTTGCCATCTAAAAAATACTTTGGTTATTTACCATCAAAGAACTCTATAACAAACTTGAACATTAACTATACACTATTATTCCCTTACAAACTCATTTAAGAGAATATGGTGTCTAACTCTCCTCTGTTTTCAATCTAACATATTACTTTTACTTTTTATATTTATTTATTTTTTTTTATTTATTTTTTTTTTAACTTTCCTTAACAATAACACACTATATATTTTATCCTACTTATTCTATGGTAACAAATTATTATAACTGGATTGCTATATTACCTATAGTTCGTTATTACCGGTTTATTTTTTATTGTTAATTACACTTCACTTTCTTTAACTAATGTTTATGTGTTTATTCTACTATCACTGGGTCCTATACACTGGTTTTTTATTTATTATCACTTTTTCACTTATCACCTCTTTACTAATAACTATTGTTAAGCAGGTTTATTTTATTTTATTGGCTTTTGCTAGCTTATTATTCAACATTGTATTTTTTATTCATGTCTTGGATTTTATATTTCTCTTTCTTTTATCTTTTCTATAGATAACATATTACATTTAGATTACATATGTATTTCATATAGATTACATATTATTTATTGCCCTATCTAATTTTTTACCTTTATTTTATATACATTATTTTAGTTAATATTTGGGCTCTCATAATGGTAGTCATATTGTGGGTTGTATTATTGTTTTTTTTTCTTTTGTCTCACCTTATCCAATCTATTGGGTTTAGTCCTTGTCATTGTCTTAGTCATTTTTTAGTTAGTAGTGTTGTACTATCATTCTTCGTGTTATAACCTTTTATTTTCCTTCAGTTTTCAGCCTTTCTTCCATTAATTATACTAGTAAGATTTGTGCTATATTTTGTCATGTTACATAATGCATCGCCGCCAAAATTGATTATTTCTAAAAATAACGTGGTTGTTTTTTTCTGAAATCATCAATTAACTTTTCTTCTCATTTATAATTTTTTATATAAGGTTGTTATTATCGTGGAACTCATTAATTAGATTGTCTTCTGGTTTACACTTATTGGTTCCATAGTTCATGATTCTTGAAATGATATTCTTTTTTTTCTGTTTTTTTTTTTTCTAATGAGTGTTATATCCCTTGAAAGTTTCACTTCCCAAAAATTTCCTCTTCTATTCATATAAACTGGTACTAGTCAGAGGGCACGTGTGGCTCTATTACTCTGCTGTCCATTTATACATATTCTGAGTTCAGAGGTCATGCCTTCTGCTCAATAAAATGATTGTTGGAAATTATCTCAACATACAATCACCATTTAATAATAATAATTAATAGTCTATTTGCGACTAATATAATATAAAATATAATTAAAAACACTAGGGATTATTTACTCTGTTGTTATTCAGATCATGATTTTCTCTTCTTATTGATTTGTTCAGATTCTTTATCTATGTTTGTGGCGATGTTCTTAACATATATTCTGTATTATTTCTCTAACTTACTTCGTACGATAGTTGTTTTCCATGTCCTTACTTCTCTTATCATTTATAATTCATATCTAACTTGTAGCTGTATCTATGGTTATTTATTCAATTCTTCTCATTATTGATAGTCCATTAGTGGTTCATTGCCCTTTTTTACTTGATTAATAAAAAGGGGTTCTGTCTTATTAATTTATCGTCAATTGTCTTGTCTGTTCTCCTTAAAATGTTATTTCTTCGTTATTCCCTTCACAATTGGGTTATCTAATTATTTGTGTAATCTGTCATCATTTCCGTTAAATCTTTAGTATTTTATCTCAGTTTTTTTCTTCATTATATTTCTCTTCAAAATTAAATTGTTTCAAATATTTTGTTGTAAGTTGTTCTTACTTTCGTTTTTGAATTTAGGTATTTTCTATTTCCTGGTCTTATACCGCCTCATAATACTTCTTCAAAGAAGACTGGTTGTAGGTCCCCTTAATTCTTTTTGTATTACCTCACTGATTACATAGGTGTTATTATGGTTGTTCTTGACAATCATATACGGGCCATTATAAAGCACAGCTTTTTTGTGATACCTTCTCTGGAACTGGGTAATTCTCGATTCCGTATCAGTACCTTTTCTCCCTCTTGGTATTGGATTATCTTCGGTTGAGCCTTCCGATATTTGTCTTTTCTTTTCTCCACTTGTTCAGCTACTCTGCTATTAAATCTTGTGTTCTCAAATTTAAAGGGGTATCTCTGATAGATTCATGGTATGCGAGGTTAATAAAATTTTCAGTTGCAATTATATAGTCATTCCATTTACGTTGTTGGTCATGGCAGTAAGTTTGAAGGATTCTTCCGACTTCATGAAGTACTCTTTCTGCTGGATTGCTATTCGGGTGGTAAACTGAAGTTTTATAAGTCCGGACGCCCAGGTCCATTAAGGTCTCCTTCCACTTTCTTCCTCGGAATTGGGTACCGTGGTCGGTGATAATTGATTTTGGAACCCCTAACTCTGGTATGAGAGCCTCCAGGTGGTCTAGTGGCTAACGCGGGCGATTGATGCGCACGTGGTCCCGGGTTCAATTCCCGGCGGAGGCTCCATACGGCGTGCACTCAGCGTCGTGAGGCAAACTGAGAAGGCGCTGAGATAACAGCGCCGCCTCCTGGCCATGAATACCACAACTAGCGGGTGGTGGCGCGTAGTACTAGCCATACACCGTCACACTAACACAAAAGCCGCGCGGTACGCCTTGGTCCTTAACGGACTGTGGAGCGGAGGTTTGTTTTATTTTTATTTTATTTAACTCTGGTATGTACATCTGTGTAACAATATTTAATACCTTATTTGTAGTCGCTCGGTTAATAGGATATAGTTTCACAAATTTTGTATAATGATCCATAATTATTACAATAAACTTATATTGTCTCCTCCCTCCACTGCGTGGTAGGGGTCCACATATGTCCAAAAAGACTCTTTCCAATTTTATGGTTGAATTTATGGGCTGCATTATTCCTTCCTTCTTATCATTATTACATTTAACCAACTGACATATGTGACAGTGTTTAATATAATTTCTCACTCTTCGGTTGATGTCCTTTACATAAGTATGTTCTTCTAGCGCCTTTATTACCTTTAACGCTCCCATATGACCGTATCTGAGGTGATAATCCATAATGATCTCTTTTTCAAACCCTCGTGGTATTACTAATTTCCACGAATTCTGGTTAGGACTGGTCTAGATGAATAAGGTATCCTCATGTACACAATAAAATGGGGTGACTCTCTCATCTTGCTGGTTTAATCTCTCTCGGATCTGGTTTAAGTTAGTGTCATTCTTTTGGTGTTGCTTTATTTCCTTTATTATTGTTTCTAAATCCGATTTGCTTTTCATGATGTTAAATACCTTTACTATAGTCTCTTTTTCTCCATAAAACGTTTGCTGTTCTAAATTGATGCGGGATAACACATCAGCTGCAACGTTTTTACTGCCTGGGATATATTCCCAACTGATGTGGTATTCTTGGAGAGCAAGTATCCATCTGGTCAACCTCCCATGACTGAGTTTACAATTTTTCAAAAAGGATATCGATTTATGGTCGGTTCTTACTGTTATTGGATAACCAAGGATATATGTTCTGAATTTCCCACAAGAAAACACTACACTCAATAACTCCTTCTCAGTCACATGATAATTGCGTTCGCAATGGTTCAAGATTCTACTTGCGAAACTCACTACCTGGTGGTTTCCGTCATCATCTTCTTGGTATAACACAGACCCCAAGCTGATATCGCTTGCATCACAATTCATGAAAAATGGTCGGTTGAAGTTAGGGTGTTGTAACATAATAGTTTTGAGGAAGTTGTCCTTAATTGCTTTAAAAATTGTTTCCTGTTCCGGACCCCACATCCACTTGGTTTTGGACGATAATTGTGGTGATAACTTGGCTGTTAATTCGGAATAGTTCTTCTGGAATTTTCTATAATAATTACAGATGCCCAGGAACGACTGTAACTGTTCTTTATTCTTTGGGGTTGGGAAACGTTGAATAGAATCTATTTTGTCCATTGATGGTGTTATGCCTTGTCTGGATAGATTGAAGCCAAGGAATTGGACTTCGTCAGCTATTAGTTTAGATTTTTCCAGTTTTAATGTCACGTTGTTATTAGATAATTTCTCCAGTACTCGTTCTACTCTGACACAATGCTCTTCCCAGTTGTATGAAGTGACTAACAAATCGTCAACATAAACGGTGGTATAATGCATGGTTTCTGGACCCAATATTTGGTCCATACATCGGACGAATATTGCCACGGAATTTACCAGCCCAAATAGTAGTCGCTTGAACTGGTAGTTCCGACCTTCGAATATAAAGGCAACATATTTTCGACTGGCTGGGTGCAACTCTACTTGCCAGTACCCACAAACTGTATCTCAGGTACTGATAAACTGGGTACCATGAAATTGTTTGAGTATCTCCTGAATTTCCCCAGGAGATGTCCTATCGTTTATTAAGATTTTATTTATCTCCCTGGCGTCGAGACACAGCCGTACCTTTCCGTCCATTTTTGTAATGGCTACTATGGGACTGGTGTACTGCGAGCAACTGTACTCGATGATATCTTCTTCCAGCATCCTGTTGATTTCAATTCTTACTGCTTCCTTCGCTGCGTATGCTATTGGATATGACTGTTAAAATTTGCAACTTCTTTGAACCTCAATTCACACTGATAACCCCTTACTTTTCCTGGTCGGTCAGAAAATACATGACGATATTTATTGTATATTGTTATTAAATTTTCCACCTCTCGAGTGGTTAAACGATTTCCATTCTGAACACCCCGAAATTGTCTGATCTCTTCTGATTTTTGGTGCCATAAAAGGTCATTACTTCCTTGGTCTTTGGTTCTTTCTTCTAATATATTGTCTTGTGAATAACTAACTGTTCGAATGTTATAAACGTTGTTAACTGGAACTACTCCCTTGCTTCCAGTTAGTTCAGCTATCCATTCTTTGTTTTCGGACTTCATTGATACTCTTGATTGTCTCATGTCAGTGACTGCGGAATACTTCCTTAAAATGTCACAACCAATTAATATTTCAAAAGGCAAGCCGTGTGCAATTAAAAAGATCATGGAAAGGGTTTCATTGTTACTCGTTACCTCCAATGACACTTGTCTCTTTATAGTCTTGTTTTGCCTTCCAGTGGCTCCAATTAAAATAATATTACTAACAGGTAATGTTGGTAAGCTGATCTTACTCTTTTTGAATTTTGTTGTATACTATGCTGTCAATTAAAGACACATTCGCGCCTGTATCTATCATAAATTTGGTAGGTATTCCGGTTATGTTGGCTATTATATATGCAATTTCATTATCTGAATGGTCAATTTGAGTTGATTTTTCTTCAAGCAGCTCTTCTCGAATATTTTTTAAGTAGTGGTTTTGTATTATAATTATTGTCTGGTCCTTCGTCTGGTCTGTTGGTTTAGTCAAGTACCCAATAGATCGGTTCAGTGATGGGTCCAGGTGGATTATCACTGCTGCTGCTCGTTTAAATGTTGGCTGGTTCCTTCCGTACGGTACTCTGGTCTATTAGATTGGTTACCGTCTGTTGCTTCTATTATTTCGACCGGGTCGTTATTGAAAGTTACTCAATCCCTGCTTCTTCTATCTTCCTCGACGCTCCTACTCCTTGGTCCTCGGTAATACCGCCTTCCATCATTTCGATTCTCAGCACTTACATAATTTACCCGTCGCCTGTATGTTTGATTTTGGCCGTTATGATTATTATTATTATTATACTGGTTGTTGGGTCTGTAGTAATTACCACTGTTTTTTTTTTTTTTGTAACTTTCCTTAACAATAACACACTATATATTTTATCCTACTTATTCTATGCTAACAAATTATTATAACTGGATTGCTATATTACCTATAGTTCGTTATTACCGGTTTATGTTTTATTGTTAATTACACTTCACTTTCTTTAACTAGTGTTTATGTGTTTATTCTACTATCACTGGGTCCTATACACTGGTTTTTTTATTTATTATCACTTTTTCACGTATCACCTCTTTACTAATAACTATTGTTAAGCAGGTTTATTTTATTTTATTGGCTTTTGCTAGCTTATTATTCAACATTGTATTTTTTATTCATATCTTGGATTTTATATTTCTCTTTCTTTTATCTTTTCTATAGATAACATATTACATTTAGATTACATATGTATTTCATATAGATTACATATTATTTATTGCCCTATCTAATTTTGTACCTTTATTTTATATACATTATTTTAGTTAATATTTGGGCTCTCATAATGGTAGTCATATTGTGGGTTGTATTATTGTTTTTTTTTCTTTTGTCTCACCTTATCCAATCTATTGGGTTTAGTCCTTGTCATTGTTTTAGTCATTTTTTAGTTAGTAGTGTTGTGCTATCATTCTTCGTGTTATAACCTTTTATTTTCCTTCAGTTTTCAGCCTTTCTTCCATTAATTATACTAGTAAGGTTTGTGCTATATTTTGTCATGTTACATAATGCATCGCCGCCAAAATTGATTATTTCTAAAAATAACGTGGTTGTTTTTTCTGAAATCATCAATTAACTTTTCTTCTCTTTTATAATTTTTTATATAAGGTTGTTATTATCGTGGAACTCATTAATTAGATTGTCTTCTGGTTTACCCTTATTGGTTCCATAGTTCGTGATTCTTGAAATGATATTCTTTTTTTTCTGTTTTTTTTTTCTAATGAGTGTTATTGCCCTTGAAAGTTTCACTTCCCAAAAATTTCCTCTTCTATTCATATAAACTGGTACTAGTCAGAGGGCACGTGTGGCTCTATTACTCTGCTGTCCATTTATACGTACTCTGAGTTCAGAGGTCATGCCTTCTGCTCAATAAAATGATTGTTGGAAATTATCTCAACATACAATCACCATTTAATAATAATAATTAATAGTCTATTTGCGACTAATATAATATAAAATATAATTAAAAACACTAGGGATTATTTACTCTGTTGTTATTCAGATCATGATTTTCTCTTCTTATTGATTTGTTCAGATTCTTTATCTATGTTTGTGGCGATGTTCTTAACATATATTTTGTATTATTTCTCTAACTTACTTCGTACGATAGTTGTTTTCCATGTCCTTACTTCTCTTATCATTTATAATTCATATCTAACTTGTAGCTGTATCTATGGTTATTTATTCAATTCTTCTCATTATTGATAGTCCATTAGTGGTTCATTGCCCTTTTTTACTTGATTGTTCTGTCTTATTAATTTATCGTCAATTGTCTTGTCTGTTCTCCTTAAAATGTTATTTCTTCGTTATTCCCTTCACAATTGGGTTATCTAATTATGTTGTGTAATCTGTCATCATTTCCGTTAAATCTGTAGTATTTTATCTCAGTTTTTTTTCTTCATTATATTTCTCTTAAAATTAAATTGTTTCAAATATTTTGTTGTAAGTTGTTCTTACTTTCGTTTTTGAATTTAGGTATTTTCTATTTCCCGGTCTTATACCGCCTCATAATACTTCTTCAAAGAAGACTGGTTGTAGGTCCCCTTAATTCTTTTTGTATTACCTCACTGACTACATAGGTGTTATTATGGTTGTTCTTGACAATTATACACAGGCCATTATAAAGCAATAACAGCTTTTTTGTGATACCTTCTCTGGAACTGGGTAATTCTCGATTCCGTATCAGTACCTTTTCTCCCTCTTGGTATTGGATTATCTTCGGTTGAGCCTTCCGATATTTGTCTTTTCTTTTCTCCACTTGTTCAGCTACTCTGCTATCAAATCTTGTGTTATCAAATTTATACTTAGGGTTGATGGGGAAATTAATCAGTTCTTCAATTGCTCGAGGTGGTGGCCTTCCGTACATTATGGTGAAATATCTGATAGATTCTCTGATATCATGATATTAATCTCTGATAGATTCATGGTATGCGAGGTTAATAAAATTTTCAGTTGCATTTATATAGTCATTCCATTTACGTTGTTGGTCGTGGCAGTAAGTTTGAAGGATTCTTCCGACTTCACGAAGTACTCTTTCTGCTGGATTGCTATTCGGGTGGTAAACTGAAGTTTTATAAGTCCGGACGCCCAGGTCCATTAAGGTCTCCTTCCACTTTCTTTCTCGGAATTGGGTACCATGGTCGGTGATAATTGATTTTGGAACCCCTAACTCTGGTATGAGAGCCTCCAGGTGGTCTAGTGGCTAACGCGGGCGATTGATGCGCCTCGTGGTCCCGGGTTCAATTCCCGGCGGAGGCTCCATACGGCGTGCACTCAGCGTCATGAGGCAAACTGAGAAGGCGCTGAGATAACAGCGCCGCCTCCTGGCCATGAATACCGCAACTAGCGGGTGGTGGCGCGTAGTACTAGCCATACACCGTCACACTAACACAAAAGCCGCGCGGTACGCCTTGGTCCTTAACGGACTGTGGAGCGGAGGTTTGTTTTATTTTTATTTTATTTAACTCTGGTATGTACATCTGTGTAACAATATTTAATACCTTATTTGTAGTCGCTCGGTTAATAGGATATAGTTTCACAAATTTTGTATAATGATCCATAATTATTACAATAAACTTATATTGTCTCCTCCCTCCACTGCGTGGTAGGGGTCCACATATGTCCAAAAAGACTCTTTCCAATTTTATGGTTGAATTTATGGGCTGCATTATTCCTTCCTTCTTATCATTATTACATTTAACCAACTGACATATGTGACAGTGTTTAATATAATTTCTCACTCTTCGGTTGATGTCCTTTACATAAGTATGTTCTTCTAGCGCCTTTATTACCTTTAACGCTCCCATATGACCGTATCTGAGGTGATAATCCATAATGATCTCTTTTTCAAACCCTCGTGGTATTACTAATTTCCACGAATTCTGGTTAGGACTGGTCTAGATGAATAAGGTATCCTCATGTACACAATAAAATGGGGTGACTCTCTCATCTTGCTGGTTTAATCTCTCTCGGATCTGGTTTAAGTTAGTGTCATTCTTTTGGTGTTGCTTTATTTCCTTTATTATTGTTTCTAAATCCGATTTGCTTTTCATGATGTTAAATACCTTTACTATAGTCTCTTTTTCTCCATAAAACGTTTGCTGTTCTAAATTAATGCGGGATAACACATCAGCTGCAACGTTTTTACTGCCTGGGATATATTCCCAACTGATGTGGTATTCTTGGAGAGCAAGTATCCATCTGGTCAACCTCCCATGACTGAGTTTACAATTTTTCAAAAAGGATATCGATTTATGGTCGGTTCTTACTGTTATTGGATAACCAAGGATATATGCTCTGAATTTCCCACAAGAAAACACTACACTCAATAACTCCTTCTCAGTCACATGATAATTGCGTTCGCAATGGTTCAAGATTCTACTTGCGAAACTCACTACCTGGTGGTTTCCGTCATCATCTTCTTGGTATAACACAGACCCCAAGCTGATATCGCTTGCATCACAATTCATGAAAAATGGTCGGTTGAAGTTAGGGTGTTGTAACATAATAGTTTTGAGGAAGTTGTCCTTAATTGCTTTAAAAATTGTTTCCTGTTCCGGACCCCACATCCACTTGGTTTTGGACGATAATTGTGGTGATAACTTGGCTGTTAATTCGGAATAGTTCTTCTGGAATTTTCTATAATAATTACAGATGCCCAGGAACGACTGTAACTGTTCTTTATTCTTTGGGGTTGGGAAACGTTGAATAGAATCTATTTTGTCCATTGATGGTGTTATGCCTTGTCTGGATAGATTGAAGCCAAGGAATTGGACTTCGTCAGCTATTAGTTTAGATTTTTCCAGTTTTAATGTCACGTTGTTATTAGATAATTTCTCCAGTACTCGTTCTACTCTGACACAATGCTCTTCCCAGTTGTATGAAGTGACTAACAAATCGTCAACATAAACGGTGGTATAATGCATGGTTTCTGGACCCAATATTTGGTCCATACATCGGACGAATATTGCCACGGAATTTACCAGCCCAAATAGTAGTCGCTTGAACTGGTAGTTCCGACCTTCGAATATAAAGGCAACATATTTTCGACTGGCTGGGTGCAACTCTACTTGCCAGTACCCACAAACTGTATCTCAGGTACTGATAAACTGGGTACCATGAAACTGTTTGAGTATCTCCTGAATTTCCCCAGGAGATGTCCTATCGTTTATTAAGATTTTATTTATCTCCCTGGTGTCGAGACACAGCCGTACCTTTCCGTCCATTTTTGTAATGGCTACTATGGGACTGGTGTACTGCGAGCAACTGTACTCGATGATATCTTCTTCCAGCATCCTGTTGATTTCAATTCTTACTGCTTCCTTCGCTGCGTATGCTATTGGATATGACTGTTAAAATTTGCAACTTCTTTGAACCTCAATTCACACTGATAACCCCTTACTTTTCCTGGTCGGTCAGAAAATACATGACGATATTTATTGTATATTGTTATTAAATTTTCCACCTCTTGAGTGGTTAAACGATTTCCATTCTGAACACCCCGAAATTGTCTGATCTCTTCTGATTTTTGGTGCCATAAAAGGTCATTACTTCCTTGGTCTTTGGTTCTTTCTTCTAATATATTGTCTTGTGAATAACTAACTGTTCGAATGTTATAAACGTTGTTAACTGGAACTACTCCCTTGCTTCCAGTTAGTTCAGCTATCCATTCTTTGTTTTCGGACTTCATTGATACTCTTGATTGTCTCATGTCAATGACTGCGGAATACTTCCTTAAAATGTCACAACCAATTAATATTTCAAAAGGCAAACCGTGTGCAATTAAAAAGATCATGGAAAGGGTTTCATTGTTACTCGTTACCTCCAATGACACTTGTCTCTTTATAGTCTTGTTTTGCCTTCCAGTGGCTCCAATTAAAATAATATTACTAACAGGTAATGTTGGTAAGCTGATCTTACTCTTTTTGAATTTTGTTGTATACTATGCTGTCAATTAAAGACACATTCGCGCCTGTATCTATCATAAATTTGGTAGGTATTCCGTTTATGTTGGCTATTATATATGCAATTTCATTATCTGAATGGTCAATTTGAGTTGATTTTTCTTCAAGCAGCTCTTCTCGAATATTTTTTAAGTAGTGGTTTTGTATTATAATTATTGTCTGGTCCTTCGTCTGGTCTGTTGGTTTAGTCAAGTACCCAATAGATCGGTTCAGTGATGGGTCCAGGTGGATTATCACTGCTGCTGCTCGTTTAAATGTTGGCTGGTTCCTTCCGTACGGTACTCTGGTCTATTAGATTGGTTACCGTCTGTTGCTTCTATTATTTCGACCGGGTCGTTATTGAAAGTTACTCAATCCCTGCTTCTTCTATCTTCCTCGACGCTCCTACTCCTTGGTCCTCGGTAATACCGCCTTCCATCATTTCGATTCTCAGCACTTACATAATTTACCCGTCACCTGTATGTTTGATTTTGGCCGTTATGATTATTATTATTATTATACTGGTTGTTGGGTCTGTAGTAATTACCACTGTTTTTTTTTTTTGTAACTTTCCTTAACAATAACACACTATATATTTTATCCTACTTATTCTATGCTAACAAATTATTATAACTGGATTGCTATATTACCTATAGTTCGTTATTACCGGTTTATGTTTTATTGTTAATTACACTTCACTTTCTTTAACTAGTGTTTATGTGTTTATTCTACTATCACTGGGTCCTATACACTGGTTTTTTATTTATTATCACTTTTTCACGTATCACCTCTTTACTAATAACTATTGTTAAGCAGGTTTATTTTATTTTATTGGCTTTTGCTAGCTTATTATTCAACATTGTATTTTTTATTCATATCTTGGATTTTATATTTCTCTTTCTTTTATCTTTTCTATAGATAACATATTACATTTAGATTACATATGTATTTCATATAGATTACATATTATTTATTGCCCTATCTAATTTTGTACCTTTATTTTATATACATTATTTTAGTTAATATTTGGGCTCTCATAATGGTAGTCATATTGTGGGTTGTATTATTGTTTTTTTTCTTTTGTCTCACCTTATCCAATCTATTGGGTTTAGTCCTTGTCATTGTTTTAGTCATTTTTTAGTTAGTAGTGTTGTGCTATCATTCTTCGTGTTATAACCTTTTATTTTCCTTCAGTTTTCAGCCTTTCTTCCATTAATTATACTAGTAAGGTTTGTGCTATATTTTGTCATGTTACATAATGCATCGCCGCCAAAATTGATTATTTATAAAAATAACGTGGTTGTTTTTTCTGAAATCATCAATTAACTTTTCTTCTCTTTTATAATTTTTTATATAAGGTTGTTATTATCGTGGAACTCATTAATTAGATTGTCTTCTGGTTTACCCTTATTGGTTCCATAGTTCGTGATTCTTGAAATGATATTCTTTTTTTTCTGTTTTTTTTTCTAATGAGTGTTATTGCCCTTGAAAGTTTCACTTCCCAAAAATTTCCTCTTCTATTCATATAAACTGGTACTAGTCAGAGGGCACGTGTGGCTCTATTACTCTGCTGTCCATTTATACGTACTCTGAGTTCAGAGGTCATGCCTTCTGCTCAATAAAATGATTGTTGGAAATTATCTCAACATACAATCACCATTTAATAATAATAATTAATAGTCTATTTGCGACTAATATAATATAAAATATAATTAAAAACACTAGGGATTATTTACTCTGTTGTTATTCAGATCATGATTTTCTCTTCTTATTGATTTGTTCAGATTCTTTATCTATGTTTGTGGCGATGTTCTTAACATATATTTTGTATTATTTCTCTAACTTACTTCGTACGATAGTTGTTTTCCATGTCCTTACTTCTCTTATCATTTATAATTCATATCTAACTTGTAGCTGTATCTATGGTTATTTATTCAATTCTTCTCATTATTGATAGTCCATTAGTGGTTCATTGCCCTTTTTTACTTGATTGTTCTGTCTTATTAATTTATCGTCAATTGTCTTGTCTGTTCTCCTTAAAATGTTATTTCTTCGTTATTCCCTTCACAATTGGGTTATCTAATTATGTTGTGTAATCTGTCATCATTTCCGTTAAATCTGTAGTATTTTATCTCAGTTTTTTTTCTTCATTATATTTCTCTTAAAATTAAATTGTTTCAAATATTTTGTTGTAAGTTGTTCTTACTTTCGTTTTTGAATTTAGGTATTTTCTATTTCCTGGTCTTATACCGCCTCATAATACTTCTTCAAAGAAGACTGGTTGTAGGTCCCCTTAATTCTTTTTGTATTACCTCACTGACTACATAGGTGTTATTATGGTTGTTCTTGACAATTATACACAGGCCATTATAAAGCAATAACAGCTTTTTTGTGATACCTTCTCTGGAACTGGGTAATTCTCGATTCCGTATCAGTACCTTTTCTCCCTCTTGGTATTGGATTATCTTCGGTTGAGCCTTCCGATATTTGTCTTTTCTTTTCTCCACTTGTTCAGCTACTCTGCTATCAAATCTTGTGTTATCAAATTTATACTTAGGGTTGATGGGGAAATTAATCAGTTCTTCAATTGCTCGAGGTGGTGGCCTTCCGTACATTATGGTGAAATATCTGATAGATTCTCTGATATCATGATATTAATCTCTGATAGATTCATGGTATGCGAGGTTAATAAAATTTTCAGTTGCATTTATATAGTCATTCCATTTACGTTGTTGGTCGTGGCAGTAAGTTTGAAGGATTCTTCCGACTTCACGAAGTACTCTTTCTGCTGGATTGCCATTCGGGTGGTAAACTGAAGTTTTATAAGTCCGGACGCCCAGGTCCATTAAGGTCTCCTTCCACTTTCTTTCTCGGAATTGGGTACCATGGTCGGTGATAATTGATTTTGGAACCCCTAACTCTGGTATGAGAGCCTCCAGGTGGTCTAGTGGCTAACGCGGGCGATTGATGCGCCTCGTGGTCCCGGGTTCAATTCCCGGCGGAGGCTCCATACGGCGTGCACTCAGCGTCATGAGGCAAACTGAGAAGGCGCTGAGATAACAGCGCCGCCTCCTGGCCATGAATACCGCAACTAGCGGGTGGTGGCGCATAGTACTAGCCATACACCGTCACACTAACACAAAAGCCGCGCGGTACGCCTTGGTCCTTAACGGACTGTGGAGCGGAGGTTTGTTTTATTTTTATTTTATTTAACTCTGGTATGTACATCTGTGTAACAATATTTAATACCTTATTTGTAGTCGCTCGGTTAATAGGATATAGTTTCACAAATTTTGTATAATGATCCATAATTATTACAATAAACTTATATTGTCTCCTCCCTCCACTGCGTGGTAGGGGTCCACATATGTCCAAAAAGACTCTTTCCAATTTTATGGTTGAATTTATGGGCTGCATTATTCCTTCCTTCTTATCATTATTACATTTAACCAACTGACATATGTGACAGTGTTTAATATAATTTCTCACTCTTCGGTTGATGTCCTTTACATAAGTATGTTCTTCTAGCGCCTTTATTACCTTTAACGCTCCCATATGACCGTATCTGAGGTGATAATCCATAATGATCTCTTTTTCAAACCCTCGTGGTATTACTAATTTCCACGAATTCTGGTTAGGACTGGTCTAGATGAATAAGGTATCCTCATGTACACAATAAAATGGGGTGACTCTCTCATCTTGCTGGTTTAATCTCTCTCGGATCTGGTTTAAGTTAGTGTCATTCTTTTGGTGTTGCTTTATTTCCTTTATTATTGTTTCTAAATCCGATTTGCTTTTCATGATGTTAAATACCTTTACTATAGTCTCTTTTTCTCCATAAAACGTTTGCTGTTCTAAATTAATGCGGGATAACACATCAGCTGCAACGTTTTTACTGCCTGGGATATATTCCCAACTGATGTGGTATTCTTGGAGAGCAAGTATCCATCTGGTCAACCTCCCATGACTGAGTTTACAATTTTTCAAAAAGGATATCGATTTATGGTCGGTTCTTACTGTTATTGGATAACCAAGGATATATGCTCTGAATTTCCCACAAGAAAACACTACACTCAATAACTCCTTCTCAGTCACATGATAATTGCGTTCGCAATGGTTCAAGATTCTACTTGCGAAACTCACTACCTGGTGGTTTCCGTCATCATCTTCTTGGTATAACACAGACCCCAAGCTGATATCGCTTGCATCACAATTCATGAAAAATGGTCGGTTGAAGTTAGGGTGTTGTAACATAATAGTTTTGAGGAAGTTGTCCTTAATTGCTTTAAAAATTGTTTCCTGTTCCAGACCCCACATCCACTTGGTTTTGGACGATAATTGTGGTGATAACTTGGCTGTTAATTCGGAATAGTTCTTCTGGAATTTTCTATAATAATTACAGATGCCCAGGAACGACTGTAACTGTTCTTTATTCTTTGGGGTTGGGAAACGTTGAATAGAATCTATTTTGTCCATTGATGGTGTTATGCCTTGTCTGGATAGATTGAAGCCAAGGAATTGGACTTCGTCAGCTATTAGTTTAGATTTTTCCAGTTTTAATGTCACGTTGTTATTAGATAATTTCTCCAGTACTCGTTCTACTCTGACACAATGCTCTTCCCAGTTGTATGAAGTGACTAACAAATCGTCAACATAAACGGTGGTATAATGCATGGTTTCTGGACCCAATATTTGGTCCATACATCGGACGAATATTGCCACGGAATTTACCAGCCCAAATAGTAGTCGCTTGAACTGGTAGTTCCGACCTTCGAATATAAAGGCAACATATTTTCGACTGGCTGGGTGCAACTCTACTTGCCAGTACCCACAAACTGTATCTCAGGTACTGATAAACTGGGTACCATGAAACTGTTTGAGTATCTCCTGAATTTCCCCAGGAGATGTCCTATCGTTTATTAAGATTTTATTTATCTCCCTGGCGTCGAGACACAGCCGTGCCTTTCCGTCCATTTTTGTAATGGCTACTATGGGACTGGTGTACTGCGAGCAACTGTACTCGATGATATCTTCTTCCAGCATCCTGTTGATTTCAATTCTTACTGCTTCCTTCGCTGCGTATGCTATTGGATATTGTAATAAATAAACCAATGACGTGTGGTGTTTTATTATTAGTTTTGGTATTTCCTACTTTTATAAAGTCCCACGTTGGTATCGTCAATTTATAACGACTATAGTCTTCTTGGGGGTTGTTTTTTATTTAAATGTTATTGTCAAATTTATAATCGAATTTACGTTACGTTTAAATTAACTTGAAACAAAAATAAAAGAGTGGTTGTTGTTTAAATTTAAATTTGTGGTTAAAGTATTAAAAGTCTCATTAAAACAAAATTCATCTATGGGTGAAGTGTTCCTTGGAGATAACTCAATGTTGATAATGGTTGTTTCTACTTGAAGGTGACCAATGTAGTAAAGTATTTTACCCTACCACATTCAAGTTACTTTCAGTGTTTACAATGGTTTAAATACTCTTGTTTTTAAAGAATTCCCTTGTAGTAAACAAAAAATAATAAAGTTGATTATATTTAAGTGTTAGATTAGCTTAAATTAAAACATGAAGTATGGCAGTTGATTGCTTGATAGTAGATCTCGTCTGGTTGACACTGGTAGTAGAAACTTCTTCTGATTACAGGTAGTCTGAGTAAGTCAAGTCCCGTAAAGTCTGGACAATATTATAAACAAACATATACTTTTACGTACCTGATTGCGTTTACTTGAAGCTCACTAAACTGTCAACTCAGCTTACATTCATCAACTCCCTTTGGTTGCAAGGTTATGTCACCTTGTTTATTAAATTAATGGGCGCCACACGGATTTATTCAGGGAAAATCCCGTGTAAAACCCGTTCATAAAAATTAATAGATGAATTGAAAATTTAAAATAGTTGAGTACCACTTTTTGGCAATGCTATTCCAATATGTCAAACACAACAGAAGGTTGTTTAAGTTTATTAAATGAAACTATTAAATTATTAAAAAATAAAATAAATCAAATCAGGTGATGCTGTTAATAATGGGTTTATTTGTACCCTTATAGTGAATTCAAAAAATACACATAATGTAACATACAAAGTTGTACAATGAAAAGTTAATTATTATATGCCTCATACGGCTTGCTCAGAACATGAGTTATAAATCTGGTTAAGTCCAGATACTATTTATTGTAATATAAAATTATTACAATTATTAATATTAGTATTATTGTTATTATTATCGTTATTATTATCTCAGTTGTGAATTCTTTGAGACACGAAAGAAAACAATTATGCCTACACAGTATCCAATGATACAATTGATCAAAAAATTTGAAGTTACTTTTACCAAGTAATTAAAATAATAAAAAAAAAAAAACGATCTATTGTAAGATCGTGCGTTCATCAACGCTTGCTTTTTTAATGACAATATTATTCAATTGAGAGCCCTTACAACTAACATATAGCTTACTTACTAATAACAAATTTGAATAATAAATCGAAACGTGGTGTAATCTTAAATACTGTTTTTGTGTTTTGCGTCAGTACAGGTTATGGTAGCAAAATACAAGTTATTGCGCTCAGATCAAGAATAATAATAATTGCACTTTTACCTTCGTAGTTTTAATTATTTTAATTAAAACCTTTTATCACTTAAGTAATCGGATTATAGAGATTACTTTCTTTCAGCACTAATTCGCACAAGAACAGAAATTCGATCCTCTTCTGATAAAAATGGATCGTGAATACTGACAATAAATTATTTTCTGTTCGTCATTCCCGCACAAAAATAAAATAAACTGCACTTGAACACTGTAGTTGATTGATGATGCACTTGAAGTAAAGTTTCTCGTAGTTAACTATTGGTTCCGGAGTGTAAGGTAGCTGACGCTATGTGTTATAAGCAAAACGTGGCGGAGACGAGCGTACGTCTGTTCAGCTCATTAGTTAGTAAAGGTCTCTTCTCAAAATTCGCCGGTCTGTCTTTTTATACCCACCTTTTGGATCGGGCTTAGGAAAAATTATCATTTTATAACTAATTTTCCTATTGGTCCAGACAGGTGAGACGAAGATGACGTATCACTTTGTGGCGGTTGGAAACGGTTTTTCTAACTGTCAAGTGTTGAGATGATTGACAGGTCGCTTCTGTTGTCATTGTTATTATTATTTGTACTCAGATTCCTGATATACATTTATAAAATGATGCTAACAGTTGTCATACGCTTAATACCGTCACGATTGAGTTGATATTATTATCAAATTAAAGATTGTTTTGTTTCCTTTAAATTGATATCACTCGATCTCGGATTACCTTCACTTTAACCGACATTGTTAGAAAAGCAATGTTCGGGTACACTATTCTTACTGTCGTCTGCTCTTCATGAGTCGCCGATTTTACACTTTTGGTTAACCTTTCTCGTATCCACATAACATTTTATTAATCAAATGTTTATGTGCGGACTCCATTAATACTGTACTGACGTTTTTTTTTCACTGAACTTTACTTTTACACCTTAATTCTATACATAGTAATAAATGATCCTACTGACTAATGACATTTTGTTTACCGTTAGTTAGTTTTAAGCTACTATTTACAAATAAAATCGTGGCTAAACCTATCGTTTTAATATCATTTTTCGTTATGTTAATGCATAACCATTGTTCTGTTGCATTTTATTTTGCACTGGTGATAATTATTGATAGTCATTTTATTGACTAATGTTTGGTCTAAGTTTGTTAAGTGTAGAATATCGCCTACACTGAAATTTGGCCTTTATAATGCCTATTGGTTCTCAATTCGGTAAATTACAGAGACATCTTATTGGTATAAGATTCTCTTATATAGTTAGCTCTCTTTTCTGACAGGTATATTTGATGCAGAAATACATCTTAGTTCCTACAATATAGCCATTGTTAACATTGGTTTTGGCATTCATTATCTACTGTTCATAGTCACATTTATTATCAGAAAAATGCTGATTTTGCTTTCACAGTATTTAACTGCTAATTCGTTTGTTTTTTGTTTATAAATGACATTCGGATTACATTAACCATTTACTGAATTGACAGTTGAATTTAAATCTATTCTGTCCATTAGTTCGTTTTAGTCTCAGTCTAGTTGTAGTGTCAAACAGCTATTGGGTTACTGTTTCCTATGGCACTTCTGCTTTATTCTTCTCTCTTGGTTTCTTCTTTCTTGTTTCTTTTGACTATTCTATACCCATTTACCTGGTTATTCTGTTTTATGAAATCTAATAATACACTTAGGTTAGGTGACATCTTGTGATGTTACATAATACACCCTCTTTAAAATTGATCATTTGAAAAATTTATATTTTGTAAAATTATCAATTCATGTCAGTTTCTTAGTATACTTCAATAACAATTTTCTCTTGTATTCCTAGATTTTTTTTAAACATATTATTGGTGTATTACTCTAGGTTGGCTTTTTATACAATGGTACAATTCTTAATTTACTAGTAATTTCAAGCTGCTTACTCTCTAAATCATTTAACTATAATGGATCTTCTTTCTCAAGTTAATTATTCCCTGTTTTATTTACATTCTACTTTCTCACTACATATCTTTGCATTCGTGATCATTTGGATGGTTATTATAATTTATACCTCACAGATTCTTTCATAATATTCCTTGATATAATAAAACAATATAATTTCCTAACTGTAGTAGAGGTTTTCGAATCAGGGTGGCTCACTATGGCTAACATCCTCTGCCGTTCCTCCCTACACATTCTCAGATTCAGAGGCATTACTCTTCTCTGTCTGAGTAAAAATAAACATTGCACCTGGCAATAGTTGCACTGTCACAACTCAAAAAAAATATCACATATCATTCATATTCAATAATATAATATATTCACTATAATATACAAGGTATCAGAGGTTTTTATTTAGATCACATTTCTATCTTTATACTTGCTAACATACTTTCTTTCTTACAGGTAATTACTTCCTTTAGACTTGATGTTTTTTAGTTATGCTTTTATCAGCTATATAGTTACTTATTTACTAGTTAACAATTTGTTGTGGTTCATTTAAATATTTTTAAGATTATACACTGGTTTTGATGCTTATAGTACTTATGCATTTGTTTGTTCTGTCTAGAGTTTACAATATATTTCTGTTTTCACCATGGTTCATTAAATCTTTCTTAACGAGTTATATTCCTCCTGAATTATCAGGCTTACATTGTTTGTATACTAAATGGTTCTCTTTTTTTTTCTGATGTTCTCTGACATATTCTTATGATGTATAATATTTGATAATTGACACACATTTTTCTTTCCTTTCATTTCATTATAACCATAGTTATTCTTACAATTAATACTCTTTGTTATTTTTCTTCTCCTCCTTCAAGTGATGGTGGTTTTCACTTATTCTGGATGATTTTATACACTATATACTATACTGTAATTACAATTTCATTTAACAATATACTAATATCTATTATCTAATTTCATAGACATGCTTGGGGTTTTCATGGTTTGTTTCACAAATATTAATTTCTCTTTCCTTTCATTCCATAATAATGTCCTTCTTTTTATTTTACACACTTTGTTATACTGCCTCTCTACTCCTTCAAAGGTTAGTTGGGTGAACCTTTATTCTGGACGATTTTATTTTAACATTTGAGTTTTATGAGAGGTATACTATAATCATTTTATAAACATTATGTCATATAGAATATTCATCTGGATACATATTTTTCTCTAGGTATAGTACAGTAATTGCATTTTCTTATTAAATCATTTGGTTGACCTTATCTAATATTCTATCCCCTAGGGTAATAGGTCTGGTACATTTTCATCATTAACAAATGGTTTGGTTTACATCTTAAATCTACACACTTTTGTAACTTGATAAGGCGGATTAACTAGTTATAGCTCATCAGTCACCTTCAACATATTGTAGTTTAACCACAAATGGGTTTGTTTATAGTAGTGGTCCTTTCCAATATATATATTTTACTTTTTTATAACATAAACGTATGGGTGAGGAATATTGCTTCCTATTGCATATTATCTCTCCTTAATATTCATCATTTCTTATTCGTCGATATTCATGGGGTTATTTGTGCTCTTCCACTCTATTGGGTCTATAATTGGGATATCTGACATATGTTCCGTACTAGTGGTTTTGGAAATACCTTACTATCAAGCGGTTCTTCCACTTAGCGGCTACCAGATAGTCATTGGCTCCCCGTTTCCTTGCCTTCTTCCTCTCATCATCTTTGGTATTATTGTGTTCATTGTACTCTGGGCCTTGGCTATTATTGATGTCTGGCCCATCTTCTAATCCGGGTTGACCTTTGTTCTCCTGGTTGGACTCTTCCATCGCTTGGTCCCTCTTCTTCCGCATTTCCCTTATTCTTTGGGCGTACCTTTCAATAAGCTGGTCCAGTCGTTCTTGATCATTTTCCTTCTCCCTGTGAAGCCTCTTTCTTCTAGGAATATTCGCCTTAAATACCTCATTGTTTATGACCTTCTCCGTCATAACATAGTCAATGGCATGTAACGTTGTTTTAATCGTTCCGTCATCTGGGTCATTAATTAAATATTTTAATGGTTGGTTATTCATTAAGGAATCGATTGATTTTGTTTGGTGTATTTTATTTGGTGGTACATTTAATTTAATTGGATTCTTATTTAATTTTTTACCCACGGTTTTATGGTGATTTATTTTTAATATTTTTATGAAGTCTGGTTTATACTTCTTACCGTTGGTTCTTGCTCGATGACGAATAATTGGGTTGTCTACGAAGTTAATTAATCCACTCCTAGTCATTTCTAATATTTCCTTTGTAATCCTTGTTTTCTTAGAGCGTATTATTCTTTTTATCTTTGTCTCTTTCTCTCCTGTTTTCTTTATTACCTTGTCCTTTACATTTTTAATGGTAGCTTCTTTATGCTGAATGTTCTCTTCATTCCTATGGTGTGTATCCTCAGGCACCAATGCTTTCGAGTCTTCTTTATCCTCAGTTTGGTTATCAGTGTCTTTGAATTGTATACTTAATTCTTCCATGGATTCATCATTTGATACTTCTCCTATCTCTGAGTTGTCATCGTCCTTTCCTTCTTCATTATTCTCCGGCTCTGGACTCATTTGTTCCATGTTTTTGTCTTCGGATACCTTCCGTTCTTCTCCCCACTTCCGGTTATTCATGTCATCCATTTTTTTGCTAATTTTCATTAAGGTGGTGTTCAATTCTTTTCTAATGGCTTGGCTGTTATCGTCGATTTTATCGTTCAGCGCGTCCATGGACTTATGCGTATCGTCTATCTTTTTATTTAGGTCCTCCTTCAGCGATTCCACATTTTTACTAAGCGATTCCAGGTTTCTATTTAAGTCCCGATGGTCCTCCTTTATCGACTCTATATTTCTATTTAATAGTTCAATATTTCTTTGGTTCTCTTCCCGGGATTTCCTACCATCTTCCTGTAATGCTTCCATATTTTTCTGGCTGTCTTCCTTCAATGCTTCCAGATTTTTGTTCATCGAGTCATTATTTTTCGTCATCTGTTCCATCATTCTCATCATCATACTCTCCATCCTCGTCCCTTCTGTTATTTTGTTCGGCTGGTCGCTGACTATTATTTCCATCTCTGGTTCTACATGAGGTATTTCGTCGATACTAGTCTCGATATTGTTGATTGTAATAATTCCTATCTCGTCTGTGGGTTGTTCTTCGTATGTATCTACATCCCGTTGCATCTCTCCTGCCCTACTGTCCTTATATCTTGTATCGTACTGATGGGTGTGCGGCATGTTAATTTTTCCGTGTCTACCGGGCTAATATAAAATATAAAAAATATATTTATTTAATATTTTTTAAGCCACACTAGTTGGTGCGCCAATTTGTAATAAATAAACCAATGACGTGTGGGGTTTTATTATTAGTTTTGGTATTTCCTACTTTTATAAAGTCCCACGTTGGTATCGTCAATTTATAACGACTATAGTCTTCTTGGGGGTTGTTTTTTATTTAAATGTTATTGTCAACTTTATAATCGAATTTACGTTACGTTTAAATTAACTTGAAACAAAAATAAAAGAGTGGTTGTTGTTTAAATTTAAATTTGTGGTTAAAGTATTAAAAGTCTCATTAAAACAAAATTCATCTATGGGTGAAGTGTTCCTTGGAGATAACTCAATGTTGATAATGGTTGTTTCTACTTGAAGGTGACCAATGTAGTAAAGTATTTTACCCTACCACATTCAAGTTACTTTCAGTGTTTACAATGGTTTAAATACTCTTGTTTTTAAAGAATTCCCTTGTAGTAAACAAAAAATAATAAAGTTGATTATATTTAAGTGTTAGATTAGCTTAAATTAAAACATGAAGTATGGCAGTTGATTGCTTGATAGTAGATCTCGTCTGGTTGACACTGGTAGTAGAAACTTCTTCTGATTACAGGTAGTCTGAGTAAGTCAAGTCCCGTAAAGTCTGGACAATATTATAAACAAACATATACTTTTACGTACCTGATTGCGTTTACTTGAAGCTCACTAAACTGTCAACTCAGCTTACATTCATCAACTCCCTTTGGTTGCAAGGTTATGTCACCTTGTTTATTAAATTAATGGGCGCCACACGGATTTATTCAGGGAAAATCCCGTGTAAAACCCGTTCATAAAAATTAATAGATGAATTGAAAATTTAAAATAGTTGAGTACCACTTTTTGGCAATGCTATTCCAATATGTCAAACACAACAGAAGGTTGTTTAAGTTTATTAAATGAAACTATTAAATTATTAAAAAATAAAATAAATCAAATCAGGTGATGCTGTTAATAATGGGTTTATTTGTACCCTTATAGTGAATTCAAAAAATACACATAATGTAACATACAAAGTTGTACAATGAAAAGTTAATTATTATATGCCTCATACGGCTTGCTCAGAACATGAGTTATAAATCTGGTTAAGTCCAGATACTATTTATTGTAATATAAAATTATTACAATTATTAATATTAGTATTATTGTTATTATTATCGTTATTATTATCTCAGTTGTGAATTCTTTGAGACACGAAAGAAAACAATTATGCCTACACAGTATCCAATGATACAATTGATCAAAAAATTTGAAGTTACTTTTACCAAGTAATTAAAATAATAAAAAAAAAAAAAACGATCTATTGTAAGATCGTGCGTTCATCAACGCTTGCTTTTTTAATGACAATATTATTCAATTGAGAGCCCTTACAACTAACATATAGCTTACTTACTAATAACAAATTTGAATAATAAATCGAAACGTGGTGTAATCTTAAATACTGTTTTTGTGTTTTGCGTCAGTACAGGTTATGGTAGCAAAATACAAGTTATTGCGCTCAGATCAAGAATAATAATAATTGCACTTTTACCTTCGTAGTTTTAATTATTTTAATTAAAACCTTTTATCACTTAAGTAATCGGATTATAGAGATTACTTTCTTTCAGCACTAATTCGCACAAGAACAGAAATTCGATCCTCTTCTGATAAAAATGGATCGTGAATACTGACAATAAATTATTTTCTGTTCGTCATTCCCGCACAAAAATAAAATAAACTGCACTTGAACACTGTAGTTGATTGATGATGCACTTGAAGTAAAGTTTCTCGTAGTTAACTATTGGTTCCGGAGTGTAAGGTAGCTGACGCTATGTGTTATAAGCAAAACGTGGCGGAGACGAGCGTACGTCTGTTCAGCTCGTTAGTTAGTAAAGGTCTCTTCTCAAAATTCGCCGGTCTGTCTTTTTATACCCACCTTTTGGATCGGGCTTAGGAAAAATTATCATTTTATAACTAATTTTCCTATTGGTCCAGACAGGTGAGACGAAGATGACGTATCACTTTGTGGCGGTTGGAAACGGTTTTTCTAACTGTCAAGTGTTGAGATGATTGACAGGTCGCTTCTGTTGTCATTGTTATTATTATTTGTACTCAGATTCCTGATATACATTTATAAAATGATGCTAACAGTTGTCATACGCTTAATACCGTCACGATTGAGTTGATATTATTATCAAATTAAAGATTGTTTTGTTTCCTTTAAATTGATATCACTCGATCTCGGATTACCTTCACTTTAACCGACATTGTTAGAAAAGCAATGTTCGGGTACACTATTCTTACTGTCGTCTGCTCTTCATGAGTCGCCGATTTTACACTTTTGGTTAACCTTTCTCGTATCCACATAACATTTTATTAATCAAATGTTTATGTGCGGACTCCATTAATACTGTACTGACGTTTTTTTTTCACTGAACTTTACTTTTACACCTTAATTCTATACATAGTAATAAATGATCCTACTGACTAATGACATTTTGTTTACCGTTAGTTAGTTTTAAGCTACTATTTACAAATAAAATCGTGGCTAAACCTATCGTTTTAATATCATTTTCCGTTATGTTAATGCATAACCATTGTTCTGTTGCATTTTATTTTGCACTGGTGATAATTATTGATAGTCATTTTATTGACTAATGTTTGGTCTAAGTTTGTTAAGTGTAGAATATCGCCTACACTGAAATTTGGCCTTTATAATGCCTATGGGTACTCAATTCGGTAAATTACAGAGACATCTTATTGGTATAAGATTCTCTTATATAGTTAGCTCTCTTTTCTGACAGGTATATTTGATGCAGAAATACATCTTAGTTCCTACAATATAGCCATTGTTAACATTGGTTTTGGCATTCATTATCTACTGTTCATAGTCACATTTATTATCAGAAAAATGCTGATTTTCCTTTCACAGTATTTAACTGCTAATTCGTTTGTTTTTTGTTTATAAATGACATTCGGATTACATTAACCATTTACTGAATTGACAGTTGAATTTAAATCTATTCTGTCCATTAGTTCGTTTTAGTCTCAGTCTAGTTGTAGTGTCAAACAGCTATTGGGTTACTGTTTCCTATGGCACTTCTGCTTTATTCTTCTCTCTTGGTTTCTTCTTTCTTGTTTCTTTTGACTATTCTATACCCATTTACCTGGTTATTCTGTTTTATGAAATCTAATAATACACTTAGGTTAGGTGACATCTTGTGATGTTACATAATACACCCTCTTTAAAATTGATCATTTGAAAAATTTATATTTTGTAAAATTATCAATTCATGTCAGTTTCTTAGTATACTTCAATAACAATTTTCTCTTGTATTCCTAGATTTTTTTTAAACATATTATTGGTGTATTACTCTAGGTTGGCTTTTTATACAATGGTACAATTCTTAATTTACTAGTAATTTCAAGCTGCTTACTCTCTAAATCATTTAACTATAATGGATCTTCTTTCTCAAGTTAATTATTTCCTGTTTTATTTACATTCTACTTTCTCACTACATATCTTTGCATTCGTGATCATTTGGATGGTTATTATAATTTATACCTCACAGATTCTTTCATAATATTCCTTGATATAATAAAACAATATAATTCCCTAACTGTAGTAGAGGTTTTGGAATCAGGGTGGCTCACTATGGCTAACATCCTCTGCCGTTCCTCCCTACACATTCTCAGATTCAGAGGCATTACTCTTCTCTGTCTGAGTAAAAATAAACATTGCACCTGGCAATAGTTGCACTGTCACAACTCAAAAAAAATATCACATATCATTCATATTCAATAATATAATATATTCACTATAATATACAAGGTATCAGAGGTTTTTATTTAGATCACATTTCTATCTTTATACTTGCTAACATACTTTCTTTCTTACAGGTAATTACTTCCTTTAGACTTGATGTTTTTTAGTTATGCTTTTATCAGCTATATAGTTACTTATTTACTAGTTAACAATTTGTTGTGGTTCATTTAAATATTTTTAAGATTATACACTGGTTTTGATGCTTATAGTACTTATGCATTTGTTTGTTCTGTCTAGAGTTTACAATATATTTCTGTTTTCACCATGGTTCATTAAATCTTTCTTAACGAGTTATATTCCTCCTGAATTATCAGGCTTACATTGTTTGTATACTAAATGGTTCTCTTTTTTTTTCTGATGTTCTCTGACATATTCTTATGATGTATAATATTTGATAATTGACACACATTTTTCTTTCCTTTCATTTCATTATAACCATAGTTATTCTTACAATTAATACTCTTTGTTATTTTTCTTCTCTACTCCTTCAAGTGATGGTGGTTTTCACTTATTCTGGATGATTTTATACACTATATACTATACTGTAATTACAATTTCATTTAACAATATACTAATATCTATTATCTAATTTCATAGACATGCTTGGGGTTTTCATGGTTTGTTTCACAAATATTAATTTCTCTTTCCTTTCATTCCATAATAATGTCCTTCTTTTTATTTTACACACTTTGTTATACTGCCTCTCTACTCCTTCAAAGGTTAGTTGGGTGAACCTTTATTCTGGACGATTTTATTTTAACATTTGAGTTTTATGAGAGGTATACTATAATCATTTTATAAACATTATGTCATATAGAATATTCATCTGGATACATATTTTTCTCTAGGTATAGTACAGTAATTGCATTTTCTTATTAAATCATTTGGTTGACCTTATCTAATATTCTATCCCCTAGGGTAATAGGTCTGGTACATTTTCATCATTAACAAATGGTTTGGTTTACATCTTAAATCTACACACTTTTGTAACTTGATAAGGCGGATTAACTAGTTATAGCTCATCAGTCACCTTCAACATATTGTAGTTTAACCACAAATGGGTTTGTTTATAGTAGTGGTCCTTTCCAATATATATATTTTACTTTTTTATAACATAAACGTATGGGTGAGGAATATTGCTTCCTATTGCATATTATCTCTCCTTAATATTCATCATTTCTTATTCGTCGATATTCATGGGGTTATTTGTGCTCTTCCACTCTATTGGGTCTATAATTGGGATATCTGACATATGTTCCGTACTAGTGGTTTTGGAAATACCTTACTATCAAGCGGTTCTTCCACTTAGCGGCTACCAGATAGTCATTGGCTCCCCGTTTCCTTGCCTTCTTCCTCTCATCATCTTTGGTATTATTGTGTTCATTGTACTCTGGGCCTTGGCTATTATTGATGTCTGGCCCATCTTCTAATCCGGGTTGACCTTTGTTCTCCTGGTTGGACTCTTCCATCGCTTGGTCCCTCTTCTTCCGCATTTCCCTTATTCTTTGGGCGTACCTTTCAATAAGCTGGTCCAGTCGTTCTTGATCATTTTCCTTCTCCCTGTGAAGCCTCTTTCTTCTAGGAATATTCGCCTTAAATACCTCATTGTTTATGACCTTCTCCGTCATAACATAGTCAATGGCATGTAACGTTGTTTTAATCGTTCCGTCATCTGGGTCATTAATTAAATATTTTAATGGTTGGTTATTCATTAAGGAATCGATTGATTTTGTTTGGTGTATTTTATTTGGTGGTACATTTAATTTAATTGGATTCTTATTTAATTTTTTACCCACGGTTTTATGGTGATTTATTTTTAATATTTTTATGAAGTCTGGTTTATACTTCTTACCGTTGGTTCTTGCTCGATGACGAATAATTGGGTTGTCTACGAAGTTAATTAATCCACTCCTAGTCATTTCTAATATTTCCTTTGTAATCCTTGTTTTCTTAGAGCGTATTATTCTTTTTATCTTTGTCTCTTTCTCTCCTGTTTTCTTTATTACCTTGTCCTTTACATTTTTAATGGTAGCTTCTTTATGCTGAATGTTCTCTTCATTCCTATGGTGTGTATCCTCAGGCACCAATGCTTTCGAGTCTTCTTTATCCTCAGTTTGGTTATCAGTGTCTTTGAATTGTATACTTAATTCTTCCATGGATTCATCATTTGATACTTCTCCTATCTCTGAGTTGTCATCGTCCTTTCCTTCTTCATTATTCTCCGGCTCTGGACTCATTTGTTCCATGTTTTTGTCTTCGGATACCTTCCGTTCTTCTCCCCACTTCCGGTTATTCATGTCATCCATTTTTTTGCTAATTTTCATTAAGGTGGTGTTCAATTCTTTTCTAATGGCTTGGCTGTTATCGTCGATTTTATCGTTCAGCGCGTCCATGGACTTATGCGTATCGTCTATCTTTTTATTTAGGTCCTCCTTCAGCGATTCCACATTTTTACTAAGCGATTCCAGGTTTCTATTTAAGTCCCGATGGTCCTCCCTTATCGACTCTATATTTCTATTTAATAGTTCAATATTTCTTTGGTTCTCTTCCCGGGATTTCCTACCATCTTCCTGTAATGCTTCCATATTTTTCTGGCTGTCTTCCTTCAATGCTTCCAGATTTTTGTTCATCGAGTCATTATTTTTCGTCATCTGTTCCATCATTCTCATCATCATACTCTCCATCCTCGTCCCTTCTGTTATTTTGTTCGGCTGGTCGCTGACTATTATTTCCATCTCTGGTTCTACATGAGGTATTTCGTCGATACTAGTCTCGATATTGTTGATTGTAATAATTCCTATCTCGTCTGTGGGTTGTTCTTCGTATGTATCTACATCCCGTTGCATCTCTCCTGCCCTACTGTCCTTATATCTTGTATCGTACTGATGGGTGTGCGGCATGTTAATTTTTCCGTGTCTACCGGGCTAATATAAAATATAAAAAATATATTTATTTAATATTTTTTAAGCCACACTAGTTGGTGCGCCAATTTGTAATAAATAAACCAATGACGTGTGGGGTTTTATTATTAGTTTTGGTATTTCCTACTTTTATAAAGTCCCACGTTGGTATCGTCAATTTATAACGACTATAGTCTTCTTGGGGGTTGTTTTTTATTTAAATGTTATTGTCAAATTTATAATCGAATTTACGTTACGTTTAAATTAACTTGAAACAAAAATAAAAGAGTGGTTGTTGTTTAAATTTAAATTTGTGGTTAAAGTATTAAAAGTCTCATTAAAACAAAATTCATCTATGGGTGAAGTGTTCCTTGGAGATAACTCAATGTTGATAATGGTTGTTTCTACTTGAAGGTGACCAATGTAGTAAAGTATTTTACCCTACCACATTCAAGTTACTTTCAGTGTTTACAATGGTTTAAATACTCTTGTTTTTAAAGAATTCCCTTGTAGTAAACAAAAATAATAAAGTTGATTATATTTAAGTGTTAGATTAGCTTAAATTAAAACATGAAGTATGGCAGTTGATTGCTTGATAGTAGATCTCGTCTGGTTGACACTGGTAGTAGAAACTTCTTCTGATTACAGGTAGTCTGAGTAAGTCAAGTCCCGTAAAGTCTGGACAATATTATAAACAAACATATACTTTTACGTACCTGATTGCGTTTACTTGAAGCTCACTAAACTGTCAACTCAGCTTACATTCATCAACTCCCTTTGGTTGCAAGGTTATGTCACCTTGTTTATTAAATTAATGGGCGCCACACGGATTTATTCAGGGAAAATCCCGTGTAAAACCCGTTCATAAAAATTAATAGATGAATTGAAAATTTAAAATAGTTGAGTACCACTTTTTGGCAATGCTATTCCAATATGTCAAACACAACAGAAGGTTGTTTAAGTTTATTAAATGAAACTATTAAATTATTAAAAAATAAAATAAATCAAATCAGGTGATGCTGTTAATAATGGGTTTATTTGTACCCTTATAGTGAATTCAAAAAATACACATAATGTAACATACAAAGTTGTACAATGAAAAGTTAATTATTATATGCCTCATACGGCTTGCTCAGAACATGAGTTATAAATCTGGTTAAGTCCAGATACTATTTATTGTAATATAAAATTATTACAATTATTAATATTAGTATTATTGTTATTATTATCGTTATTATTATCTCAGTTGTGAATTCTTTGAGACACGAAAGAAAACAATTATGCCTACACAGTATCCAATGATACAATTGATCAAAAAATTTGAAGTTACTTTTACCAAGTAATTAAAATAATAAAAAAAAAAAAACGATCTATTGTAAGATCGTGCATTCATCAACGCTTGCTTTTTTAATGACAATATTATTCAATTGAGAGCCCTTACAACTAACATATAGCTTACTTACTAATAACAAATTTGAATAATAAATCGAAACGTGGTGTAATCTTAAATACTGTTTTTGTGTTTTGCGTCAGTACAGGTTATGGTAGCAAAATACAAGTTATTGCGCTCAGATCAAGAATAATAATAATTGCACTTTTACCTTCGTAGTTTTAATTATTTTAATTAAAACCTTTTATCACTTAAGTAATCGGATTATAGAGATTACTTTCTTTCAGCACTAATTCGCACAAGAACAGAAATTCGATCCTCTTCTGATAAAAATGGATCGTGAATACTGACAATAAATTATTTTCTGTTCGTCATTCCCGCACAAAAATAAAATAAACTGCACTTGAACACTGTAGTTGATTGATGATGCACTTGAAGTAAAGTTTCTCGTAGTTAACTATTGGTTCCGGAGTGTAAGGTAGCTGACGCTATGTGTTATAAGCAAAACGTGGCGGAGACGAGCGTACGTCTGTTCAGCTCGTTAGTTAGTAAAGGTCTCTTCTCAAAATTCGCCGGTCTGTCTTTTTATACCCACCTTTTGGATCGGGCTTAGGAAAAATTATCATTTTATAACTAATTTTCCTATTGGTCCAGACAGGTGAGACGAAGATGACGTATCACTTTGTGGCGGTTGGAAACGGTTTTTCTAACTGTCAAGTGTTGAGATGATTGACAGGTCGCTTCTGTTGTCATTGTTATTATTATTTGTACTCAGATTCCTGATATACATTTATAAAATGATGCTAACAGTTGTCATACGCTTAATACCGTCACGATTGAGTTGATATTATTATCAAATTAAAGATTGTTTTGTTTCCTTTAAATTGATATCACTCGATCTCGGATTACCTTCACTTTAACCGACATTGTTAGAAAAGCAATGTTCGGGTACACTATTCTTACTGTCGTCTGCTCTTCATGAGTCGCCGATTTTACACTTTTGGTTAACCTTTCTCGTATCCACATAACATTTTATTAATCAAATGTTTATGTGCGGACTCCATTAATACTGTACTGACGTTTTTTTTTTCACTGAACTTTACTTTTACACCTTAATTCTATACATAGTAATAAATGATCCTACTGACTAATGACATTTTGTTTACCGTTAGTTAGTTTTAAGCTACTATTTACAAATAAAATCGTGGCTAAACCTATCGTTTTAATATCATTTTCCGTTATGTTAATGCATAACCATTGTTCTGTTGCATTTTATTTTGCACTGGTGATAATTATTGATAGTCATTTTATTGACTAATGTTTGGTCTAAGTTTGTTAAGTGTAGAATATCGCCTACACTGAAATTTGGCCTTTATAATGCCTATTGGTTCTCAATTCGGTAAATTACAGAGACATCTTATTGGTATAAGATTCTCTTATATAGTTAGCTCTCTTTTCTGACAGGTATATTTGATGCAGAAATACATCTTAGTTCCTACAATATAGCCATTGTTAACATTGGTTTTGGCATTCATTATCTACTGTTCATAGTCACATTTATTATCAGAAAAATGCTGATTTTGCTTTCACAGTATTTAACTGCTAATTCGTTTGTTTTTTGTTTATAAATGACATTCGGATTACATTAACCATTTACTGAATTGACAGTTGAATTTAAATCTATTCTGTCCATTAGTTCGTTTTAGTCTCAGTCTAGTTGTAGTGTCAAACAGCTATTGGGTTACTGTTTCCTATGGCACTTCTGCTTTATTCTTCTCTCTTGGTTTCTTCTTTCTTGTTTCTTTTGACTATTCTATACCCATTTACCTGGTTATTCTGTTTTATGAAATCTAATAATACACTTAGGTTAGGTGACATCTTGTGATGTTACATAATACACCCTCTTTAAAATTGATCATTTGAAAAATTTATATTTTGTAAAATTATCAATTCATGTCAGTTTCTTAGTATACTTCAATAACAATTTTCTCTTGTATTCCTAGATTTTTTTTAAACATATTATTGGTGTATTACTCTAGGTTGGCTTTTTATACAATGGTACAATTCTTAATTTACTAGTAATTTCAAGCTGCTTACTCTCTAAATCATTTAACTATAATGGATCTTGTTTCTCAAGTTAATTATTTCCTGTTTTATTTACATTCTACTTTCTCACTACATATCTTTGCATTCGTGATCATTTGGATGGTTATTATAATTTATACCTCACAGATTCTTTCATAATATTCCTTGATATAATAAAACAATATAATTCCCTAACTGTAGTAGAGGTTTTGGAATCAGGGTGGCTCACTATGGCTAACATCCTCTGCCGTTCCTCCCTACACATTCTCAGATTCAGAGGCATTACTCTTCTCTGTCTGAGTAAAAATAAACATTGCACCTGGCAATAGTTGCACTGTCACAACTCAAAAAAAATATCACATATCATTCATATTCAATAATATAATATATTCACTATAATATACAAGGTATCAGAGGTTTTTATTTAGATCACATTTCTATCTTTATACTTGCTAACATACTTTCTTTCTTACAGGTAATTACTTCCTTTAGACTTGATGTTTTTTAGTTATGCTTTTATCAGCTATATAGTTACTTATTTACTAGTTAACAATTTGTTGTGGTTCATTTAAATATTTTTAAGATTATACACTGGTTTTGATGCTTATAGTACTTATGCATTTGTTTGTTCTGTCTAGAGTTTACAATATATTTCTGTTTTCACCATGGTTCATTAAATCTTTCTTAACGAGTTATATTCCTCCTGAATTATCAGGCTTACATTGTTTGTATACTAAATGGTTCTCTTTTTTTTTCTGATGTTCTCTGACATATTCTTATGATGTATAATATTTGATAATTGACACACATTTTTCTTTCCTTTCATTTCATTATAACCATAGTTATTCTTACAATTAATACTCTTTGTTATTTTTCTTCTCTACTCCTTCAAGTGATGGTGGTTTTCACTTATTCTGGATGATTTTATACACTATATACTATACTGTAATTACAATTTCATTTAACAATATACTAATATCTATTATCTAATTTCATAGACATGCTTGGGGTTTTCATGGTTTGTGGCACTATGGCCTATGGCACTTCTGCTTTATTCTTCTCTCTTGGTTTCTTCTTTCTTGTTTCTTTTGACTATTCTATACCCATTTACCTGGTTATTCTGTTTTATGAAATCTAATAACATACACTTAGGTTAGGTGACATCTTGTGATGTTACAATATGACTGTTAAAATTTGCAACTTCTTTGAACCTCAATTCACACTGATAACCCCTTACTTTTCCTGGTCGGTCAGAAAATACATGACGATATTTATTGTATATTGTTATTAAATTTTCCACCTCTTGAGTGGTTAAACGATTTCCATTCTGAACACCCCGAAATTGTCTGATCTCTTCTGATTTTTGGTGCCATAAAAGGTCATTACTTCCTTGGTCTTTGGTTCTTTCTTCTAATATATTGTCTTGTGAATAACTAACTGTTCGAATGTTATAAACGTTGTTAACTGGAACTACTCCCTTGCTTCCAGTTAGTTCAGCTATCCATTCTTTGTTTTCGGACTTCATTGATACTCTTGATTGTCTCATGTCAATGACTGCGGAATACTTCCTTAAAATGTCACAACCAATTAATATTTCAAAAGGCAAACCGTGTGCAATTAAAAAGATCATGGAAAGGGTTTCATTGTTACTCGTTACCTCCAATGACACTTGTCTCTTTATAGTCTTGTTTTGCCTTCCAGTGGCTCCAATTAAAATAATATTACTAACAGGTAATGTTGGTAAGCTGATCTTACTCTTTTTGAATTTTGTTGTATACTATGCTGTCAATTAAAGACACATTCGCGCCTGTATCTATCATAAATTTGGTAGGTATTCCGGTTATGTTGGCTATTATATATGCAATTTCATTATCTGAATGGTCAATTTGAGTTGATTTTTCTTCAAGCAGCTCTTCTCGAATATTTTTTAAGTAGTGGTTTTGTATTATAATTATTGTCTGGTCCTTCGTCTGGTCTGTTGGTTTAGTCAAGTACCCAATAGATCGGTTCAGTGATGGGTCCAGGTGGATTATCACTGCCGCTGCTCGTTTAAATGTTGGCTGGTTCCTTCCGTACGGTACTCTGGTCTATTAGATTGGTTACCGTCTGTTGCTTCTATTATTTCGACCGGGTCGTTATTGAAAGTTACTCAATCCCTGCTTCTTCTATCTTCCTCGACGCTCCTACTCCTTGGTCCTCGGTAATACCGCCTTCCATCATTTCGATTCTCAGCACTTACATAATTTACCTGTCGCCTGTATGTTTGATTTTGGCCGTTATGATTATTATTATTATTATACTGGTTGTTGGGTCTGTAGTAATTACCACTGTTTTTTTTTTTGTAACTTTCCTTAACAATAACACACTATATATTTTATCCTACTTATTCTATGCTAACAAATTATTATAACTGGATTGCTATATTACCTATAGTTCGTTATTACCGGTTTATGTTTTATTGTTAATTACACTTCACTTTCTTTAACAGTTTATGTGTTTATTCTACTATCACTGGGTCCTATACACTGGTTTTTTATTTATTATCACTTTTTCACGTATCACCTCTTTACTAATAACTATTGTTAAGCAGGTTTATTTTATTTTATTGGCTTTTGCTAGCTTATTATTCAACATTGTATTTTTTATTCATATCTTGGATTTTATATTTCTCTTTCTTTTATCTTTTCTATAGATAACATATTACATTTAGATTACATATGTATTTCATATAGATTACATATTATTTATTGCCCTATCTAATTTTGTACCTTTATTTTATATACATTATTTTAGTTAATATTTGGGCTCTCATAATGGTAGTCATATTGTGGGTTGTATTATTGTTTTTTTTTCTTTTGTCTCACCTTATCCAATCTATTGGGTTTAGTCCTTGTCATTGTTTTAGTCATTTTTTAGTTAGTAGTGTTGTGCTATCATTCTTCGTGTTATAACCTTTTATTTTCCTTCAGTTTTCAGCCTTTCTTCCATTAATTATACTAGTAAGGTTTGTGCTATATTTTGTCATGTTACAATATGTTGTGAAAAATGTCAGTTTTGTGGGGGTTACTTTTCCAGTCAGTAGAAGTCTTACACCTCTTGTTTTTGTTGTTGTGTAAGTTCCCGTTTTTTTTTGTTTTGTTTTATGTGTGCTGTATTCTCACTTGTTCTAACGTTATTTTTTTTTAGTTTCTGGCTTAATATCTGTCTTTCTCCTCATATAATTATCTGGTTAGGTTTTAGTTTTTCTTTCACTTCGTTTTCATGCTGTTGATACCATTTTATACAGTTTGATAGCTGATGGTATTACTAATTTACTTAAATGGTTAATGATGATGTAGAATCATAATTTGTAAATAGTAAGTAATAATTTTACTTAAGTATGATTTGCTCCCCCTGAAGGAGCAATGTAACTGTTTTGATTTTATTTCTTTGGCCACACCTTTATGTGATTCCAAATTAACATTTATTAAGTGAATTATTAATAAATATTATTAGTTGTATAAAGATTTTTATTTTCTTCCGATTGGAAATATCATAAGCCTAATATGTATGTTTTAGGGAAAGAAGCTGTAAATGCAACATTACCTGTTGGGATTGTAATGTGTCGGGCTATCTGGGATTATTATTTTCACACAGGTTATGCAGTAAGTGATATAATTTTATATTTGACAGTAAATTGTTATATGTATATTGCAGTGAATCAAAATAAATATTGCATAGATAGGTAATAATAAAAACAGAGTCTATATCTGGAGGTAGGAAATTTATTAATTAACACAAATTATACGTTTGTCTTATTTAGTTTTCAAACATAAAATTATTTATTTAAATATCGAGTCTTTGAAATAAAGAGTTTAATGATTCTTTTTTTTTACAACTGTGGGTTTACTTGTATGTAGAATTCCATACTCTCGTCCAGGTTTGTCGATCAGCTGTTGATGACCATTTGACCTTGGCGTAGCTGACACATGCGTTTCACACACACGCCCATGGTTATCTATCACTAATTGTTTATTAATTTATCTCAGGGTTTCGTGTATGGGTAATTTAATAGATCTGTGTATTTAGCATGCATGTTCCTGACTCTTCAAGTGTTCTCGCGTTTCAATCAGTAATATCCCACCGGATACTGCTGTCCTGTGCAGAAAATATTGAACTCGCTCGAAAAGCACTTATATTGATTTATTTAAAATATTGGTATCGTATACGGGAAACTCGTATCGTGTATCTAAGTCCCACATCACTTATCGAATATATATGTCCTGACACGAAAAACTCACGACAACTAGTCAACATTCTGTGACAGGATCTCAAAGCGAACTGCTCGAAGTGCTCATGGCAGAAGACCAACTCGAATAATTTTTAGAACTTCTGATTGGTTGAAATCTTAGATACATCATGCATTTTCATTAAGATAGACTGACTTCAAGTTAAAACTATGTCCAAGTCTGCAAATGCCTGTCTATATTTAATCTACAAATTTTATTACCCTCATGCGCAGATAACTTGTTAAAAGAAGAGTTAATTTTATTTTTAAAATCCTATTAAAATTATAGTACTGCAGTATTGATCATATGAAAAACGTAGCATTCAATGTGGTGCATACTCTGTCCATGTTCCATGAAGAAATGTTAATTGTTAATGAAGTTATTCAATATAATGTGGATAACTCGTGCATCCACGCACTCGCGCACTAACATTGCACTGGATATGATAGAGCATAAAATTATGGGTATTTTGACATAACTCACTTCTTTACTCATATCTTAATTCAAAACTTACATATAATTAACAAAACATGAATAAAATCAATTTAAAACTTATCTATGATCATCAGGGAATGTGTTACAGTACTCACATCCAGTATTGATGGCTTTCATTCCACGGTGCCGTTGCAATATATTAAAATTAATTATATGACATTATTCTGTTATGTTACTGACATTATTCTGTTATTACTGTACTAACAATGACTCAAATTGTTGTATATAATTTTTATAATTGTTGCAATGTGTGAATCAATTTCCATAAAATAATTTTTTCTAAACTGGCTGAGGTTTACTGTACACAGGAAGACACTATATCTAAATTATTTTCATGAAGTCAATTGACTATTTGTACTACTGCTTTCAGAGTTAGTTTTTTACCTCTGTGCTCTATTTCACTGTAGATTTGCTGAATATCTTCACACATAAGTAGAATTTCTGTGCAAACAGAATATATTTTCAAATTTCTATAGAAGTCTTATTGTATGCTGTAGTTGTAATGGTGCGGTGCAAATTTTTTGCAATATACAGGTGTCCCATGAGGAAATTTCATTCTACAGGCTGAAATAAAAAAGAAATTTTATAAAAACATAGGTCTAAAAATGCTTTGTTTTTTATTTACGGCTTGCAAAAATTTTCACCTTGATTTCTACTCCAAGGCTGAAATTAAGCTCTACTGAAGTTCTTGAACTTAAATTAAAGGATACATTTGATGGTTTCATACAGCGTTTGACCTGAAAAATTAAAAAAAAGAAGATTCCAGATTACAAAGAAGACAAATTGTATTACAAATTTACATTTATTTATTGGCAATTTAAACAAGTAAATTCACATCAAACCTAATAAATTGTGTTTTTTGTTACCACATTTTTGAGATTAACAAAACTTTTCTGTAAAATTAATCATGATTCAGCTGTGAACCCTTTTTTCAATTTTTCAGGTTAAGCACCATATGTAACCATGAATTTTATCCTTTAAGATCCAAGAATTTCAGTAGAACTTAATTTTAGCCTTAATCAACTTTTTTTCAAGCCAGAAATCGAAAATGAAGCATTTTTGTACCTATGTTTTGTCACAGGACAAATGACACCAATTGTACACCTCTTCGTGTTTTGTGGCCCTTAGAACGGCCGTGTGGTGAGGACACTAACTGTGATGTATGTTCCGCCTGAGCTGCGCCTGCTGTTCGTGGTGTACTGCAGTCCTTCTCTTCTTTCGGCAGTGGTATGTAGAACCTGCTGCGTCTAAGTCGACGTCCCTTGTTTTTTCACAGGACAAGAAATTGAAAAAAGTCCATTCTTCTCTTCTTCCTTTTCCTTCTGGCTGGCTTCGCGTCGCTCGATGGAATGGCGATTTTTTCCAGCCGCGCTCTTCTTATTCCTAATTTTTGCTGGTTGCAGCGAACCTATCAGATGGCAGCTATCTTCCGGTCTCTTCTGATTGCCACGCTGTAAACTCGTCCATGTGCCCGCCAGGTGTTAGCGGCAACCTCTCGGCTGGTAGCAGGAGCAGATGTTTGCTTCACTGCCGTCACAGTTTATATAAAATTTCTTCTTTATTTAAGCCAGTAGAATGCATTCCTGAAGTATGCCCCATGGCTTATGGGACATCTGTATATATGTATAATGTTATGACAGTCACACTGTTGTGTTGACACACAGAATACCAGATACCAATGAAGTCACTAATTACAAACTTTAATTAGACACAGCAGTTAGAAATCAACAAGGCGCTCTTATACAATAATTCAAGTTAAACTTGTCCAACAGGTGTCACCTTATTACAGTTTGCACTAGTTAATACATTAATCACTTTCCACTAAACCGCAAAAATCACTTTGACCCTCACTTGTAAAATCGCCAGGTGTAACTGAACTGGGCCACTTCAACTCCAGTACTTATAAGTCACCGCCTACCATTGTAGAGACAGGCCGGAAGAATAGTTGAGTAAAGTCTGGAAGGGGCACGTGAATAATCCAGAACATTCTGTAATTCTGCTGCACAAATATATGTGCAAGTGTCACTTGGTCACTCAGTGACCCAGTACTATTTATTTCCTCAGTGAAGCAGTATTTAAATAATAATATATATATATTTTAGAAATATATCCTCTACATACTGTTACAAGGATAGTGTTGATTATGATTTTATAATAGTGAAATAAATCATTAATGCCAAACCATTATTAGTCACAGTTGTTATTAATATGGCTAGAAAAATAATTACACTCGTATAGTGCACTATGTTTATTCTCATGCGGTCTACAGGTATCCAATACACACTGTACACAACAGATAATAACAGTTAATAAGTTGGTAACTTACAATTTTTCTCACAGGTAATTAAAACAATAAACACTTAACTCTTGCTCTAATAGTGCACTCTAACATTGATCTAACATTTTATCTGGAGAGGGGAAGCGTATCAACACGGGCACTGCTAGTTGTGTGAGGATACAGTACGTTCCTCTATACTGCTAGATGTTTGTACAGTCAAAGTAAAACTCTTATACGACTTGAAAACTTACTCGTCCAAAAACTAAAGTTAGGGCATTATAATACTTAAACTTTATGGTTTCAAAATTGAAATTCTACATTGTTTTATGGTCTCAAAATGGTCATTCTACATCGTTATAAATTTTTAAAATTATTTACAGTTGTAACAAAGCTGTAAGTAATATGTAAGCAATAAACTCCACAATTTCAACAATGTATTGATACTAATAATGTGAAACATAACTAGCTGTGTGCATTGTTCATCAAAATAATTGTTCATTTTTATTTCAGTTTGTAGCCTAATATATCAATAAAGTGACACAATATTTAATTTTTTTGATTCTCATCATAGATGTAAAGAATTATGTTACTTTTGATCATGATTTTTTTTCGAATTACAACACGAAAAGTTAGCTGGTAGAGAAAGGTTTTGTTTTTAGAAGTAGTTTTGTAGTATAAACAAATGAAATTATGAGAAATGAGTAAATTTAATTTCTATTCAATTTATTCAAGTTTCTGATTTGATATTATGTCTATAAACATTTTTATCATTACGTACAACCCGGTCGTTGTATTGTGTAAAGTCTGATATTGTTAATCAAATGCACAGTTTGGGCATTTAAAATAAAACATTTAAAATAAATTTACTTCTTAAAAAAATGTTTAAATTATTATTAATAATGATGTTAACAGTAAGAATATAAGAGTGGACAGATAGTAGTTGGAAATAGATTATTTTAATAAGGATAGGTTGACAAGTTGGTAGACATTAATAGGTCTGAACACAATGGTTAATCTTACAAAGAAATAACGGTATATTGTTAAAGAGTAGGTTGGTATTGTTTTGGATCAGGCAATCAACATACCAGTTGATTTTGACACTTCTGTCCCTTTCTTTATCTTACAAATTGTGGTCTCTGACTTTCCTGTTGCAGCTGCTTCTCGGTTTGTTTCATTGTTTATTGGGTACTTATAACACCCACTGTTCTTTTCTTCATCAAGTAATTCACTAACTCGTCCAACTATCTGGCTTGCTTGACTGCGAATTGTAGGCCTTTCCATCTTATTTGTCTCGTCTCCTATTTTTGGAGTTACTGAACTTTAATTTAGGAGTTAATTATAAACAGTTTTTTAACTCTTGTATTGTCATGCTGTTCTAAATTTATTATGTCAAATGTGGTGTTAAAAGTCTGGAAATTACACTGTATAAACAGTTCGAGTTTGAATACTTTTATGGGGTCTACAAATTTATTTATGAAATACATGCTCAAATATTAATTTTAGGCCTAACACAGATCAGCGTTAACAATACTTATAATTAGTAAACATGAATTCAAATAGAAACTCTGTAACATGAAAACACACAAATATTAACCTATACTTGTAATACAAATCATTGCTTACAGTTGGGAAACATACAGCAAAATGACAAACTTTTGAGTATAACTGTAGACTGTTTGGTGGTGAGAGACGCCCTTGCGTGTTTGTGTCTGAACTTGTGTAGTTCACAGTTTTTCCGCATCCTTTGTTAATTTTGTCTAGTAGTTCATGTTGATTTATTATATAACAGCAAGTTTTCAGTTGCTTGCACGTAGCTTTTTGATGGAACATAGCAGGCTACAAGTTCGAATGTTATTTATGGTGTGGTGTGTATCGGTCTCCGTGTTGCCTGTATTACCTCTTATTGTCCCTAAAGGGTGTAAAGAAATAGACTGTGTATATAAAAGTTATCCCACTCTCACCAGGAGACAATATTTTCCAGTTATATATCATGAGTGTTTTGTGCTGTCATATAACAAATGTTTCAATCTTGCAGGTTGGCCTAAAACCAGCAGGAGGAATAAAAACAGTAGAAGACTTGTGTCATTGGAAGATGCTGGTTCATGAAGAATTTGGTGATATGCTATTTGAGAATGGGCTTTTCCGAATTGGAGCATCGGGAGTTTTAGACAGTGTTGTAAAAACACTTAGGGAAACTTTCAAAGCATCCTGTTGACAGAAACAGTTAATTGCGCCATTGAAGGATAGTATAGTTAAGTATCTGGTTAGCGAAATAAAGAATTGAATGTAAACAGTGATATACTACCGTCAATCTATATTATATATTATATAAAAGCCAAATACCACTGACTGATTCATACACTCACTCATCACGAAATCTCCATAACTATAAAGAGTACAAACTTGAAATTCGACACGTATGTTCCTCTTGGCTTCTAGGTGCTCGCCAAGAAAGGGTTTTGAAAACTTTAATGCCTAACTGCGAAAAAACGCTAAAAACCATGACACTGATAATGCAGGTGTACGCTTCCTGGAAGTTTAATGTTTATTTTTTTACTTTCCTTTAGGGTTTTGGGGAGTTACTAAAACAGTATTTTTTTCATCTAACCTATAACCACGAGGAGGCGCGAAAATAATCACGAAACAGTTCACCCTGTCCCTCTATTCCTTGCTATGTGGCGTTTAGGGTTTATTTTGAGTTCTAAGTTCGGCACATATATTGTGAACAGGGTATGGAGACACTGTTTGGCCAGTTGCATACGAAAAACGTTCAAGAAAACAAAATAAACCCTGTTTCAATTGTACTACAAATGGTTCAATGTGGGTGAAACACAGCACCTATATGTAAGCCTATCTATCTATATATATATATATATATATATAAGCCAAATACCACTGACTGATTCATACACTCACTCATCATGAAATCTCCATAACTATAAAGAATACAAACTTGAAATTCGCCACGTATGTTCCTCTTGGCTTCTAGGTGCTCGCTAAGATAGGGTTTGGAAAACTTTAACGCCTAACCACGAAAAAACGCGAAAAACCGTGACACTGATAATGCAGCTTTTTTCAACTGTATGCTTCCTGGAAGTTTAATGCTTATTTTTTACTTTCCTTTAGGGCTTTGGGGAGTTACTAAAACAGTATTTTTTTCAACTAACCTATAACCACGAGGAGGCACAAAAATAATCGCAAAACAGTTCACCCTGTCCCTCTATTCCTTGCTATGTGGTGTTTAGGGTTTATTTAGAGTTCTAAGTTCGGCACATATATTCCGAACAGGATACGGAGACACTGTTTGGCCAGTTGCATACGTAAAACGTTCAAGCAATGCTTCAGTCATGCTGTTGCACAATCTAAACCCTCCGAAACTGTGCAGTGGCACCAGGCTTCAGGTGAAAACTCTGCACAAACATGTCATTGAAGCCACGATTTTCACAGGCGTTGGTAAGGGAGAAACCGCCTTCATCCTCCAAATTCCTCTGATCCCATCAGACTACCACTTTCAGTTCAAACGTCTGCAGTTTCCCGTTAAGGTGTGCTACGCCATGACCATCAATAAGGCACAGGGGGAGAGTTTGGTAGTGGTTGGTGTGGATTTGAGGAGTGACTGTTTCTCCCATGGCCAGTTGTACGTGGCATGCTCCAGAGTCAGTTCTCCTGAGAGCCTGGTCATCCTCCAGCCAGAGAGCAAAACCAGGAATGTTGTTTAAAGGGAGGTCCTGAGCACTTAATCTGAGGGAGCAACTGAAAGTATACGCTAAGCAAGTTATTAACCTGGCTACGTAGACCAAAAACCAGGGGTGGTGGTGGGATCAAAGGGCTTAACCCCATCTATTTTATTGAACTGTTAGACTTACAATAAAGGACTGTCTTAATCTGTAACAGAAACTTAGCTTACCCTCTTTAATTAAATAATACGGCGTCATTTTTGATAACTCATTAATTTTCAAGTTTTAATAGTTGATTCATCGAACTCAAATAGTTTCTCTTAGTTTCAAAATACCAGTATCTAAGCTTCATAAATAACCTATTTCTTTTTTCTGATTTCACATTCCGTTTTTTTCTTATAATCACCGTAGCGAAGCACGGGTATCCAGCTAGTATTTTATAATTTACATATATAATGATGGCATTTCATTATACTTTTTCTATAACAAATTAAATAAGAACAGAGCCCAAATACAGCTTGGTAGGTTACTGTCAGAACGGGATTAAATGGTGTTTAATGCAATGTATGTGAATGTTTCATTGAATATTTTTGTGGCATCTGTACAAATAAAAATTATTTTTTGTATTTCTATATACGAGGAGGGACCCAAAAGTAACGAGAATTTTTCTCTGGCAGTTGGTAGAACGCTAGTTCCGACTTCTCCCGCTAGGTGCCTTCACTAGACACCATTTTGTGAAAACCACTTGTAAATCCTTGCCTGGCTCAAAGCTTCCTCCCCATAAGCCGTCCAAAGCATTGCGACAGTTTCTGCTGCTGATTTCCCTAACAGGAAACAGAACCTGATGTTAGCACGTTGGTATTTAATGTCTGCCATTGACAAATCGCTGAAAATGTGAAACAGCGCTTACAAAAAATAGTCACACTGACTGCGCTAATGTTTCCACAACAATGCCACTAGGGCAACTGATACAAAATGGTGTCTAGTGAAGGCACCTAGCGGGAGAAGTCGGAACTAGGGTTCTACCAACTGCCAGAGAAAAATTCTCGTTACTTTTGGGTACCCCCTCTATGTATATTTTTTATTACTTTAACTGTTACACAATAAATACTTTTGTAAATGGTTTTTGTTATTCAGTTGTTTTGCATTTACACAAAACACTACCAATAACATTCTGTGTGTGTGTGTGTGTGTGTGTGTGTGTGCGCGCGCGCAACACCTTTTAATTAATTTTCCTCGTGTGTTTAGTCTAAACAATTAAAATTATTAAAAATTAAAAAAAGAAAACACTATATTTTCAACATTACATAAGACCTGTAGCCGTACGTCTTAAATTAGTACCTTTCAAATAACTGAAGTAGTGTATTTGATATTGCTTCCGGTGAATCCAGAAGTGCGCCAGAAACAAGTGTGCAGGTAAGATGCAGTTATGATGTTTATGACAGAGATGATAATAATGTGGCTATGGTTTTAGTATAATTTCTTTGAATTTATATTATTAAATAATATGCTTTCTGGAGAGACGACCACAGCTCAGCTCAGTGGCTGGGGGAGATCTGCACTCAGAACACTGGACAGAGGGTGATGATTATGTTATATTGCATTACATTACATTAAATAGTGTGCTTCTTTGAAGACTTAATCCCACAATTTATTAACTAATAACCCTTAAAATTAATCAATCTTTTCAGTGCTTTTCATTAAATAGTTAAATGGAGTAATTATCCGATTATCTGTGGTTAAATGACATTCGGGATTGTCTGATTTGGCTGCAAGAATTCGAAGTTAAAGCATTTTGGGTAGATTGTTTTAAATTTTGCATGTATTGTATTATGTGTTATGGCAACACTACCATTCTCACCAATACTACACACCACATGTATCCACAATGCTATTAGTGGGCAATTGACAAAGGAGTAATAGTATAGAAATGTTGAAATAGCTCAACACTAAAGATGTAATCTGGAATTCAGAACACTGGGACAAAACTGAAACTTATTATATTGACAGATAATGTAAAATTTTACTCACAGAAAAACTTATTCTTAAATACTAGTAAGCTCCTTGAGCTGCAGAACTCTCTTATTATTTTGAACGAAATACATTTATTATTACCAGAAATTGAATTCATAAATTTTATTTTTTAAAGTTGTGAGTGAAGTTCTTCATGCGATTCTTAGTGTTAGCCAAGAAACTCGTTGAGGAGTTGACAGTTTTTTACTGTGTTTAATGGTATACGTTAAAAAGGAAAAAAACAAAAAATTACAAAAACCCCTTCTGCTCTATTTAATTTAATTTTTTTAAACAGTTGTAAAGGAGTCATTATTACCTTTTTATAATGAATATAATAAACATTAAAAACCCCAAATACTGCACTGTTTCGTTTTTCCAAATTTGAAACCATAATGCCTAAATGACACTTTAGTCCCTGCTTGTTTTCAAAAAGTATGTAGTACTTTTTCATAGCTATGTGTGATGGATAACAATATGTAAAGTTTTTTATTTTATTTTTGCAAATATCGTACAAACTTTTTGAGGGGAGTCCAGAATTTGCAAGAGAAGTTGACAGATTTTAATTTTGTCAAATTATTAAAAATATCAGGGTTTTGTATTTTGAATAAAATTCCTCATAATCTTAGTGCGTAGGCTTTCACGGCCGGTGTCATTACGATTATTTACTAAAACTTCTGGGCTGAAAGGCCGTGGTCGATTGCTTAAGATTCTGCTAAACGTTTCGGCCGCACCACCGGTGGCCATCTTCAGTAGCAAAAGAAAAGTGTTCGATAGATGATACGCCGAACACGTCTCCCAATGGACTGGGAACAAGCAACAGTGAGTACCTGCTACGATGCCTCTATTTATAACATTTTGTCCGCTTCAGGTGTATCGCACGGACCAATGAGAAGCCAGCTCGTCATACTCAATTCTGATTGGCCATGGAAAATAGACCATGCCAGACATTATTTAAGGAGATGCTTTCTCCTCGGCGGTTCATAGCGACAGACGCATTCTTATGAATATGGATGGACTCCAGATGCAGGCGAGTGAAGTAACCCCGGACAGAAGACAACACGCGGGCTTCATCAAACATCACCCGGTGATCGTCGTGGGACAGAGCGTGTTCAGCAACTGCGGACTTCTCCGGCTGGCCCAGGCGGCAGACGGATTCTTTCGTCCGGGACTCTTCTGATTTCCTTCGGAGGATCCGGGAGTTGGTGCTGGAGCCTGGCGATGTTCTCGTGAGTTTTGATGTGGTCTCCCTTTTCACCATGGTCCCTGTTCAGGAGGTCTTGGGGTATTTGGGTGACCTGTTCTCGGCGGACATCACTGCTTTGTTCCGGCAGGTCCTAACAACGACCTACTTCCAGTGGAATGGCGGCTTCTATGAACAGTTGGATGGCGTTGCCATGGGAAGTCCTCTCAGCCCTGTGGTTGCAAACTTCTATATGGAGAGATTTGAAGAGTTGGCAATTTCATCTGCGCCTCTGAAGCCGAAGTGTTGGTTGCGGTATGTGGACGACACTTTCGTGGTCTGGAGCCATGGGGATGAGGAGTTGGAACGCTTCCTTGGACATCTGAACGCTGTACACCCGCGCATACAGTTTACGATGGAGCGCGAGAGTGGTGATCAATTGGCTTTTCTGGATGTGTTGGTCCTGAAAAGGACCGATGGCAGCTTGGGACATAAAGTTTATAGGAAGCCAACGCACACCGACAGATATCTGCACAAGACCTCCAATCATCATCCTAGGCAGAAGAGGGCGGTGCTGAAGACTCTGGTAGACCGGGCAAAAAGAATCTGTGAGCCCCAGTATCTCGAAGATGAGTTTCGGCATCTCGAGAAAGCACTGCAGTCCAACGGCTATTCTGCTGCGGAGGTTAGGAGAGCTGCCCGGCCGAGAAGATCTGGTAGGCCGGACCAGTCGGAGTTGCCTGAGGTTGTTGGCTCTGCTGTCTTGCCCTACATCCGTGGCGTGACTGATCGCATCGGCAGGTTGCTGAGTAAGCGGGGCGTCAGGACGATCTTTAAGCCAACCAAAAAGATCCAACAGTTCCTGCGACCGGTGAAAGACGCCAGGGATCCACTCTCGTCGTGCGGGGTGTACAGTATTCCTTGTACGTGTGGCCAGGTCTACATAGGCACCACGAAGCGTAGTGTCCGGACGCGCCTCTCTGAACATCGGAGATACTGCCGCCTGGGCCAGCCGGAGAAGTCCGCAGTTGCTGAACACGCTCTGTCCCACGACGATCACCGGGTGATGTTTGATGAAGCCCGCGTGTTGTCTTCTGTCCGGGGTTACTTCACTCGCCTGCATCTGGAGTCCATCCATATTCATAAGAATGCGTCTGTCGCTATGAACCGCCGAGGAGAAAGCATCTCCTTAAATAGTGTCTGGCATGGTCTATTTTCCATGGCCAATCAGAATTGAGTATGACGAGCTGGCTTCTCATTGGTCCGTGCGATACACCTGAAGCGGACAAAATGTTATAAATAGAGGCATCGTAGCAGATACTCACTGTTGCTTGTTCCCAGTCCATTGGGAGACGTGTTCGGCGTATCATCTATCGAACACTTTTCTTTTGCTACTGAAGATGGCCACCGGTGGTGCGGCCGAAACGTTTAGCAGAATCTTAAGCAATCGACCACGGCCTTTCAGCCCGGAAGTTTTAGTAAATAAAATTCCTCATAGTTTGGTGCCCACATATATTTACAATTTTTTTTGGGTTCAAATTCTGACTAAATTTTGACCTAAGGTGCCTGTAATATTAAAAATTTTTAGTATAAACACAGCATTCAAAGTGGGGTTAAATTCCATTTAGTCTGATACCCTGCAAGGTTTCTTGAGATGTTTCAAAATTTTAACCCTTCAAATTTTTGCCCCTGCTCCCCTTTTTAGGGTTGATCAATATTGAAAACAATAGGGCTCTCCTGGGAGAAAGGCATGGTCACACGTGCAGTTTTAGAAAAATCAGTTGATGCATTCAAAAGTTATCGTGAGACATACCCTGACAGACAGACAATTGCCAAATGATCAAGTTAAAACTGATAATTTGCTTTGCTTGTTCAGTTGTATAACTAGTAGGCTCCCTGAGCTGCAGAACTCGCTGTTTTGAACAAAACACATTTATTATTAATTTAGTTAAATTTCAGTATAGGATAATTTTTTAAATTATCAGGAAAGTTACAAAAACCTTGACTACTCTACTATTTATTTAGTAAACAATTGTTAAGGAGACAGTCACACAACAAACACTAAAAGTTCTGAACTATTGAATTGTTTGTTTACTTAATTTATAACCAAAATGCCTACTTGAATAACAAATTATTTAGACCTAGCTTTTAAGTTACGTACATAACTGATAACAATGTATAAAACTGTTTTATTAACATTTCTTACAAACTTTTTGAAAGCGATTCAAAATTTGAAAGGAGTGTTAAGAGATGATATTAATTCAGTCTAATTATTACAGATACTGAGTTTGTATTTGGAATAAAATTGCTGATAACTTGGCCCCCCACATAGACTTTTATAATTTTCTTAAAATTTTGGGTTCCACTATTAATGCCGCCAAAGTTAAAAAGTTTTCATAGTAAACGCTACATTTGAATTTGGGTTAAAATTCCCTTTAGTCTGACAACCAGATGGAATATTACAATAATTCAAATTTTTGATCTCTTTTTTTTAGTGACCTGGTGTCCTAAAATTTTGAAATTCTCAAAAGTGTGCACTATATTCAGATTTTAGTTAAAATCGTCTTTAATTTGATACTCCATAGATTTTTGCAGTGCAATAAAAATTTTGACCGACTTTTTAGGCCTTGGTGTTCCAAAATTTCTAAATTTAAAAAAAAAAGAACATTGGTTGTTTTGGGTAAAATTTCCTTTAATTTGATACCCCATGTAGATTTTTATGATTTTTTTCACAATTTCAAACCCTCTCATATTTTTGCCCCTATTTCTGAGGCACTCAGTCTTAAAAACAATAGGGTTCTGTAGGGTAAAGTACCCTGTACTGATGCCAGATTTTACAAAAACAGGTAATGCATTCAAACTTTCGATTATCCAACCAATCCACCAGCCCAATTTTATTGAGGCTACTGTATTACATTTTGAAGATATTACAAAGTTCCTGTTATTGTACTAAAAAAAAAACCAGTAACAGTTCCTGTCTTTGTAGTAAAAAAAGTACTAAATAGTTTTAAAATCAAAATGAAGTTATCATGAATGTAGATCAGAAATGTTTAAAATTATCATGTAAGAAATAAAATGTACATAACATAAAATATACAAAACATATATACATAGACTAGATAGATTAAAACATTGAATATCAATACATTAATCCATAATTTGTCAGTTGTAGCTTATGAGGTTTAAAATAAATCTCTGTATATTGAAACACTGATAAGTACTTACTGAAACTTATTGCTAAAAAAAATAATTACTTACATTTCCATTTAATACCATATTTTTCCATACAGTCCCGTTCTTAATAAACTCTGCATTTTTAAGTTGAAATTCAAGCTAAATAAACTTAAATGGTGTTAGCAATTCTGAGAAAAAACTATTGAAAATTGACTGTAACTAAAAGAAACACAGGAGACTATTGTTATATATATTTTATAACAGCTTTATATGTGTTATATTTATAACACAATCTGAATCAATAAAATGTAATACACTGATTCATCAGGTATGATGAAGTATTCTTTAGATCGTCAGATTGACAGTAAAATTCAACCTGTCATCATAAGCCACACCAATTTTGAAATTTACTACAAATAAGTGCATTGTTTGGTGCAAAGACAATAAAATATTGTCTAAGTAAAACAAAAGAAAATACATATTTTTTAGACAATAATTTAATTTAAACTTTAAACTTGTTATATTTCCTTTTATGCTATAATAATTTAGAGGTTTTTATTATAGTCTGTTAACAATGATCTGTGTTATTTTACAAACCCTGCATTTCTGTTGTTTGCTCTCTTATGCAGGATTTACCAAATGAGAAAATACATCAAAGTGAAAACTGTAATTTTTACTATTTAGATGAGACTTTGGAAAATCCTAAACATGCTAAAAATAAAAAAAAAATATTTAAAAAACTTCAACAACAACACAGTCTAGAAAATTAGGTTTATGGGGAAGGGGATACCTTCAGGATTGAGAACACCATGAGAGAGGGGTGCTCTTAATACACACTATAAGTGACACAAGTATTCACAATAAGGAGTATGAGTGAGTTAGGTTCCACTCAAGAATACTGTAAGGAACAACAGTAGATGCATTTCTAGAATGGTTCTAAGAAAGTTTGGAATTAATTAAACCAGGAAACATGATCATGATAATAATTGATAATACTTTCCCTAGTTTGATAAGAGTGGAAAAGTTCCTAACAAGTCTTCACAAAAAATTAGTAGCTAAATAGTAAAGGAATAATTACTAACTTTCAAGAATTGTTGAAAAAGTAAAGCCGAACTATAACTTGTTCAAAGTAGATATGTTAGTGAAAAAAACATTGTTTTCCATTTCTGTGTCATTACAAAAACTAGTTGATTAGGTTAGGCCAAGGTAAATGGTTTTGGTGCAGAAAGTATATAATGAGACATTTAAATTACCAGAAGTGAAAAGTCTGTTATGAATGGTTCTGCCAAGAATGACAATAGATGTAAGGTAAACCATACATGTCACTTTGAAGAAAGAATAGGGCAATGTAAGATTTCAACTCTGAAAATGAAAGTGTTATCAAATGTTTGTACATAATTTGGAAGATTACTGAAGCAGCATTAAGGATGTTGCTGTATCTGGAATGGAAAACTACATTAAGGCTTTGAAAAAAAATACTGTTAACTACTAATAGCACTAATCTACAAATAATAATTTCTATTTATTTATTTGCTACAAATAACAACTAGTTCTTTTGTAAAAATAAATGCACAACATGTAGATTTTAAAGGCAAGTTGTAAAAAAAAATCATAACATACAATCATATTAATAAATCTGAAGGGGTAAAAATTTGGCCATACCTATCTCTGAAACTGCTGGGACAATCTGAATGAAACTTTGCAGGCCTTTTTTGAAGAAGTGAAATCCAAAAAAGGAGTCAAGAAATTCAATACTGTTAACATACAGTCGTGTGCATTCTTAACACATGTAAACTAATCTATGCCGCATTTTTGATCCTCTCTCCCACCCTTCCAATTTCTCAAGTTATTATTAAAAATAGCGAGTACTTTATTAAGAGCGAAAGGGAGATTAGTGGTGGAAGAGAGAGCTGATTTTAGCTTTTATTCACAAAGTTTTCATATTCGTTGATGTGTAAATATTTGGCTTTTCATTACTTTTGTTAGGCAAACAAATGTTAGAGTCACTGCAAGAGCTGAACAAAATTCTTTTAGCAGAAAAATAAATAGTTTAACTTATCATCTACTATACGAATGAAACTGACATAGGATCGATGAATATTGTTTTGATATAGGATCACTGTAAAGCTTTGAATTGGAAAGGCAAATCAGCCAGTTTATGTCGCTCTTCCAGAAAAGTAGGTTTGGATCTCATCTTCCACCTCCATAACCTTTAAATGCATTACGGTCTGACAGTTTGGGTTTTCAATTTACGCCATTCAGAGCCATTGAAATAGTCAAAGGAAATTTCATGCCTATTTTTAATATTCAAGGGCAAGTATAATATCATGTCATAGGGTCATTACAACCGGTAAACAATGACGTTCATAAATTTCTTAAAGTGTACTTTGTCACATTTATTTGCCACAGGCTCAAACGAGAATGGATCATATTAGTAATTTAGATCAAACATTAGTAACAGAGCTTCAAAATTTACTTCACGAAGTAAACCCGTACGTTCATGAACTGCAGTGTGCTTTTGAATTTGTAACTTCTTCGAAAGAAAATGAATATAATTTTGTAATTCATACTAATCGAAAAGCAAATAATATAGAGCACTGGGGCCACTATAATGCCCTACAGCAAATGAAGCTGCGGTAGTCATAGTCAAGAGTGTGACAAACGCGACATAGTAATTTGTACTAGGGGTGATAGACTAGGGTACATTGGATTGCTGAAACAAACCGGGCTTGTGATGCTTTCCAATACCCTTTAATGTTTTTGTCGAGGAGAAGATGGGTATCACTTTACATTGAAACTAAGGGATTCTAATACTGGAAGAGAAATAAATAAGAAATTTTCAGCTTTACAATGTTATTCATTAGGGTCATGGTTAGGAAAGACGAGTATAATCCTTTGATTTATTTCAAGCAACTGTTGGATCAGTATATGGTAGACATATTGCTAAAATAAGGATGGAAAGACTCGTATTCATTTGTACAAATCAAACTAAATTAAGAGCTAAAAATTATATAATTAGTATTACTCACTGTATTACATATAGACATGGGAAATTAAAATTATATTAAAATACAATTACAAGTCAAATATTCATGTACAAAGGCATGGGTAACAGCTAGTAAATGTATAAGTAAAATAACTAAAATAAGGACAATTTGGAAAACAAATTACAAAAGAAAGTTAAATGTTGTAAGATTAATTGAAATATTGCATAGTATTATTTTAGGATCAAAGAAAGTTAGGGAGGTAGTACATTTGTTCTGGGTTAACTCATCCTCAATAGTCTCAGGGTTGGATGACGTGATGTTAGCTCCCAGTGGAGCTTTACCATTCTATAGCCAAGACTACACTGCATGGTGAAGAGCTACACTCTATGAGAGTGACCCTGTTGGTGCAGGATATTATAGATGTATACCAGAAGTTGACAAACATTCCTGGTGTATAGAGTATACATGTGTAAGTTGTATGTTAAGGATGTACAGGAGGAAATGATCTTGAATTGTCATAACTTCCTACACTAAAGTGATTCATAAATGTCAATATGGGCAAGGAATATGCCTATTATAACGCACCCTGTGAGTTCGGTTTAAGCCCACGTCTGGGTTCGTTAATTTGTTATGTACCGTGTACTTACCTCCCTTTTCTTCCTCTCTTTGGATATTTAATATGTCAATTTCTTATATATCTGGGTTTACTAGATATAGTAATATAATTAATTATGACTACCTTATCTCTCTATTTAATCTAAAAGTGTTGGTGTGAACGAGACTGATGTATGTAGGGTGTTATTCAAAAATTCCGCTCAAGCCTATTCTGCCTTGCAGAGAATTATAAAAATTTCGTGTGTAATTCTCTTCTCTTTGGTATCTGAGAATTCCGCAACAAGCGCTGCAGTTCCAAGACAAATGAAATTTAGAGGTTAACCCACCGCGTACGGTGATTAGTTGTTGTACACTCTATCTGTTTAATTCTTATTCCCACTTCATTAAATAATACATAAATGATAAGATCTTAAAATTGTACAATGGTTCTTTATTAGTTCAAATATTTTAACATCAAATAAGATTGTTTTTACTTGATATACGAAAGGCTATACGTTTGAGTTAATCGATTATTGATCGGTACAATATTTTATTTTAAATTCAGTTATAGTTTTTTATAATTAATTTAGATTCAGGGTGTGAAGGTTCTTTCAACTGCAGGGAAGATTAAAAATACATAAATAGGAATGCAAGATATTACAAGATTAAAGTGTTATTTTATTTAATATTATTTATATCATTGAAGTTTTTTACCGTTCGCTGGACCATTCGACTCTGGAAGGCCGTTCGCTTCTAACCTTATTAGTTGTTGTTCCGTATCAAACGCAGATGAGATGTTTCTCTTCAGTCTTGTCTTCAAGGTTGTAATAAAAGTGGAATCCTTTGTCCTGGGTTGATGTAGAAATACCGCTCCTTTTGTTCACCAACGGCCAAACTTGTGATTACGTGCTTCGACAAACTCTGGATCCAAATACGTTTTCTATTGTATGATGTAAACTGCGATGTCCAATGTGATTTGATGGTTATTCTAATTTCGTTTGGTTTATAGGATTAAGTCCTTACTCAGGTAGTTATTTTTATCTGGTTTTATTACTTCATTTAATTAAAATTCGTTTCTTGATCTGATATTGGGCAATCCAAGTCATTCCTTTGAATTCAATTACTTATTATCGTTTTGTACGAGACAATTATACCATTTGGTTAATGTTTATTTAGCCCAAATTATGGTAATTAGTCCTTCATTTATCGTGAATGTTGACGTATTTTATAATTTATATTAATTTAGTGTTAATAGACCATATCTCGTTGTTAATCTCTTCTCGTTCATGTCATAAATTACAATAATCAAAATCAACAAATTATATTAATTTTGTCGTCCCTAGCAACAAATTTTTTTATTCTTATTCAATGTTTTGTTATATAGTGATAATTTCATATATCATTCTTCCACTCATCAAAATAATTCCTTATTAAACTTCCATTATATTAAAATATAATCTTATTTATAGCTTGTTTATTAATTTCTATATATTCTGCTGGTTTTTCACTCTTAGCCTGTTTCTTTTAATAATTATTATTTTTCCGATATCAAACGTTATCAATCGATATCATTGCACTATGGCATTATCATACTTTGTTCATATTGAGTTTGTTTATTATTTATTATTAATTATTATTGGTTTTTTCTAACTCATTGAATTATATTTATTAATTATTATTAAATTCTTTATCTAACCTTACTATTCTGAGTTGTTATACAGTGTTATTGGCTGTTAGGCCTTTTATTATATTTTGATATACTTTTGAATTTAACTTGTTAACAACTATAGCCTTTTTATACAAGTTTACAAACATAATCAACCTCTAACTACGTACATGTACACAAATAATTATCTTTATGATATCTAACAACAACTTTATCTTGACCTATAGATCACACATAAGAAAAATTGAAATTAATTAATACTAACTAACTGATTTCCATCACATTTCTACAACAGTAAACAAATAATACATATTGCTTCATTATTTGATATTACATCAACAAGTAAGCTTTCATATGATAACACAAACTTTAACATAATATTTATAACAACATAACATTATACAATTCAGAGTCATTATTTTAGATTAACTTGTAACATACATTATTGACTCATTTTTATCTATTTTCACCATCAATTACTTTAAAATAGTCAATATTAGTTTTCTTTCTTATAATTTTTTTATCAATGTTTTTTATTTATTTACCTCTCACTGAACATTGAGATTTCTCACTATTGTCTATATTACATGTTTATTTTGTATTACTACTACTACCTTGCATTCTTATTATTTTTATACAATGATAAATTTATTTATCTGACCCTTGTATTAGTATGGGATATAGATATTTACTTCCCTATTCTATTTTTAATATTCTTATTTATGTAACGTCGGGGACCGCATTTCTGTTGCGTTACACTATATTAATCACAACAGTTTAGAATGGAACCCACAAGGTAGCAGGAGAAGAGGCAGACCAAGGAACACATGGAGGAGGAGTGTAATAACGGAAGGGATGGAGAAAGGAGGGAAGACCTGGCCCGAGATCAAGACGATGGCGCGGAACAGAGTCCGGTGGCGGAAGTTCATTGATGCCCTATGCTCCACTTAGGAGATGCAGGAATGATGAATCACAACAGTTAAGGACAAAAGATTGTTGCAAGTAAGAAGACAGTATTGTTTGCAAAATAAATACTATATGAAACTACAGACTGAAATATGACTAACGTATCTTTAACTAAGTATAGTGTGTTATTTGCCATATGCCAGTGTTATATACTGAAAGATACGTAAGTACATAAATGAAATGATTCATGAGATGCATTATTGAAATGTGTAATTAAATGGAATGACCTTAGTTACTGTACTGTACATCTACTATAAAATCAACTGAATGTTCTAAAATTACAGTAGAACTTGAATAATTCAAACATGCATAATTTAAATTCACATGGTAAAATTACTATTTAAGCTGTCAACATTTTAGAAGCAAGGAGTATGTGTAAACTAAGTTAATAGTATGGTTTAATTTGTGAAATATGTACAATATAATTCTGTTCTTGGATTTTGTTGTCCATGATGTGTCTGAGTGTTATCACTAACTGTAAAAAATTATTCCGATGTGGAACACAATTATTTTAGATCACAATTTTTAAATTTTTACCTCACTGCCACAACCAGTTTTTCTTCATTACAAGCTTCATCAGAGGCTGCCACCAGGAGTGCTGTCTGTCCTGTTTTTGGTGACAGTGCCATTGTTCGCAGGATTGTTATTGGTGTGTGTTGTGTAAGATGTTCAAATAGTATGTGGGATTTAAATTGTGTGTGTTCGTTTAGGATGTTTCTATACATTTTTGTGTTTATGTATATTTATTCAAAAGTGTCTAGTTTTCAGTTTTTCATGTGTACATGTAGAATTTTGATGTTGTTAATGTTTGTGTAGGCATATGTGTTGTGTGCCTCAATGAGATGGTTTGCAAAGGTGGATTTGGTGATGGAGTGTAATGCTTTCAGGGCCGGACCTACAATTATTATTAGGGGGGGGGGGCAAGCTTTGCTGTTGGCACCCTCCCCGAGGGTACCCGATTTACTAAAAGGTCTAATGCTACATGAGGTTGAAAAAAAAACCAGATTAGAGATTACAGTATTATTTTAATTAAATAGTAATTCTTTTTCATAACACATATTACACTAGTATTCAAAAAGTACCATAAATGAATAAGAAATAATTGTAAAGAAAGGTTTGAGTATTTTTATTATTATAACGCATATACAGTTTTTAAAGTTTAATGGAAAAGAACAATAAAGTAAAAACATACTATTCAATATATTAATTAAACTCTTATCTTTCGAGCCTTCTTTGCTGCAAATGTGTTAATTATATGATCAAAAGAAATCGAAGAAGCCCTTTGATGCTCAATGGAAATAATGCTCAAGTTAGTAAGTCTTTGCTGTTTCATAGCATTTCTCAAATAGGTTTTTATAAGCTTCAATTTGCTGAAACTTTTTTCTCCAGTTGCTACAGACACTGGAAGTGTTACAAAGATTTTTAGAGCAACATGTATATTTGGATACCCCTCTTCCAGCTTGCTTTCATACAATATTTTGAGCATAGTTGCTGCTGTTGCATCTTTCAATCCATCTTCCGTGGTTAGAGCGTGAAACTTAAAACTCTCTATTCCATTTAAAAGTTCTTCTTCATTTAAATCATTTGCATAGGTTCTAGCTAACTCTGTAGCCCTACTTTTTAAAGTATCAACATCTAGTTTTTTAATTTGATCCCCACACAAGAAACTAAACTTGTCAGCAATCATTTTCAGTGCATCATACCTGTTGGTTAGCTCACTAATAATTCTATCATAAATTTGAAAAAGTGATTTTTTGAACAGTTCTTCTGCCGTGAGATTTGATGCATCATCTTCACATGTTTCCCCTGGCATTTTCTTTTTTTTTTCCTCTTCCTTGTTTCTTTGTATTCTGTTGTTATGCCAATATTACTTGATAAGAATTTTGCCTCATCAATTGCCTCTGAAACAGTTAACTCCCTAGTCGAAGATAATAAATTTAGAAGACCATGTATGATTTTTGCAGCCTTGTCTACTGTTGCATCTTCTCTTTGTAAAAACTTGTTAACTCGATCAATTTTCTTGAGAATTGTATACCAAAAACATGTCATGACAACGCATTCGAAATTTTTCAAATTGCAGATTAGAGATTTGGCTTCAGATCTTGTTTCTGGAGATTAGAATTCATGAGTGTTCAGTTCTTCAAGAGCATAGAGCACTTTGTCCATATGTTTATATATAACCTCCACGGATTCAAGCCTTGCTGACCATCTTGTTTTGCTTTCTGATTTTAAACTAAGAGGTACATGTTTTTTTAATACTTCCCACATTGATGTTGAACCATAAAAGTAGTTGTAAAGACTGTTTACAATACCAAAATGTGATTGGGCTTCAACACATGCATCTGCTGAATGGACTTCAACTAAATTTGGCGACTGACAGTCAATCAAAACACACAGAGTTGCCAACAGCAACTCATACTGCGAGAATATCCCCACCCTGTTTAAGTATTTCTTACTATATTTAGGTAGATGTGGCTATGGACAAATGTAGCTTATTGGGAATTTGCACTAAAAATTTATAATTTATTGTTTCTGGAACAATATTGAGTAATTTAAACTTGACACTAAAACTTATATTTTTGGTTATGAAGCAGTTACTAATTTTTATAAATAAATTATTTTTTGGCGCCCCCCAAAACCTGGCGCCCAGGGCGTGTGCCCCCCTTGCCCCCCTCCCCGTGGATCCGGCCCTGAATGCTTTTATGTGTTTCTGTTTGAATCTGCATCCTCTCTGGCCTATGTAGAATTTGTTACATTCTGAGCAGTTTAATTTGTAAATACAAATTAGGTAAATCGAATTTTATTAGCTGTTTGTGTGTCAGCGTGTTATGTTTTGTTTGTAGTTCTGTATTCTATGCCATATACTGCTTTTTTAATTTTGAGAGTTATTTTTTCAGTGTGGTTATTGATACATGTTAATGTTATGGATGTGCTTGTTTGTTTTACGTTTTGCATACGAGTTTGTTAATTATTATTCTATAATTATCTTGTTGGTACATCCTCTTCGTTCACTTTTTTAAATATTATATATATATAAACTTTCACTATGAACTTACTTTATGGTTTTATTACCCGTACGTTTCAACATGGTGTACGTCTTCTTCAGTGGGAGTAAATACTGAATGTCTTTACAGAGTAACGGTTATGGACTATAGGTGTGTGTGGTGGGGGTTGATGGTGGGAGGGGATTGGCACTGGGGTTCAAATTGTGTGTTTGGATCAGTGTATCGAAAAGTATCGAACAATTTGAAATATACAGATATCACGCACTACAACCAAACAACATATTAAATGAACAATTACATTATAGATCACACATACTTTTCGATACACTGATCCAAACACACAATTTGAACCCCAGCGCCAATCCCCTCCCACCATCAACCCCCACCACACACACCTATAGTCCATAACCGTTACTCTGTAAAGACATTCAGTATTTACTCCCATTGAAGAAGACGTACACCACGTTGAAACGTATGGGTAATAAAACCATAAAGTAAGTTCATAGTGAAAGTTTATATATATATAATATTATTCTATTGTATCCATTGGCTTCTGCTAGATATCTGATTGTGATTAATTCATCTTGAAAGTCTCTTTCTTGTAGTGGAATTTGTATAGTCTGTGTATCATGGTTCTGAAGGCTGATAATTTGTGTTGCATTCATCCATTTCCAATTTTTTTAATTAATGCTCTCTTTCTGGTGATAATAAGTTTTTAAACTACATATGAAGCTTTTAAACACTTAAACCAATATATTTTAAATCCAGATTCACAGAAAGGCATAATCTTTATTTACACAGGAACAAGGAAATAAAAAGAAGTTATTGGAATGCAGGTTTATCCTTTATTCAAAGAAAATTCACATATTTTCAATAAATTTGATTATTTTTAAATTATTAATAAAAGTGTGTTTCTATCCATTACCCTCTATGCATATCAGGATAATTGTAACTATTTTTACTGCTGTTGCTATTTGGTTTGGAGCTTTTGTTTCTTTCCGGCTTGTCATCCCAATCTTCACAGTTCTAAAAATACAGAAAGCATAAGCATAGTTTCTGTTTATTTCCTCAAGGAAATAAGTTACAAATAATTGTATATAATATTTTTATTTAATTTTTTATATGAATAAATGGGTATTGAAATTTTAGTTAATAAGTTCTGCCAAGTAACAATACTGCCAAGAAATTAAAAGAAAAAACATTTCAAATACAAATAAACAAATACATGCAAATAAGAAAAGAAATTTACACAGTGTGGAATGTGAAATTAACTTCTCATTTTAGTATTCAGTCGGAAGAAACAAAGAAGAGTCAGAGTAAAAACAAGATGTACGAAAATGAAATCTTCATAATATAAGTTAATGTATGTAGATTAACTATTTAGAGTATTAATAAAACATTAACATTAAAATTTTGAGTTGTGAGAGGAAACTCTTGAGTTACCTTTGTTTTCAATTTGTGCCTGTTACACTCATCCTTCAGGTTCAGATTGTGTTGGATTGATTAGGAATGGAGTATTCATATGGCCAAGTAAATATCTTCCTGAATCCATTATTATTAATCATTAAATTAATTTATACTCAAAACTCAAGTACATCTAGCACAGTTAAATGAAGATGCCAGCTAGAATTTAGAGTGGGAGCTAGACCAAGGCAATTATTTAATAAGCTACATAACAAATGAGTAAAAACAGAAAATATGAGAATACACAAAATTTGTGGATATTTATCACATTCTAAACCTGGCCCAAGTTATAAATAGTTGATTAATTTTATTTACATTTAAAATGTCTAAAACCGTTTAGACAGAAACTTTAGGAAATGAAAATTTAGGATGAAGCAAACAAATAAAATTACATCAACATTACAATTCACACAAGAATAATAAATGACTTCTGCAAGTATAAATTATTTTGTTTAAATCTGCACATTTTACAGATTTTTTTGCAATTTCAGAGTTTAGTTGTAATTCAGGATAGAGTACTTAAACAAGTAATGATATGCTAATAACTAGGCTATCATATTGTATATGGTACCAAAAGAAATAATTACAAATTACTAATTCTTTGACAGTACAATACTGCTTGAGGATTTATAGTATGAGAATGTTTGTTCTTATTTGTAGTCAGATGTCCATACTGTTTTGACATATAGAGTTAATATCAAACATACGAGGGGGGACCCAAAAGTAACGAGAATTTTTCTCTGGCAGTTGGTAGAACGCTAGTTCCGACTTCTCCCGCTAGGTGCCTTCACTAGACACCATTTTGTATCAGTTGCCCTAGCGGCATTGTTGTGGAAACATTAGCGCGGTAAGTGTGACTATTTTTTTTAAGCGCTGTTTCACGTTTTCGGCGATTTGTCAATGGCAGACATTAAATACCAACGTGCTAACATCAGGTTCTGTTTCCTGTTAGGGAAATCAGCAGCAGAAACTGTCGCAATGCTTCGGATGGCTTATGGGGAGGAAGCTTTGAGCCAGGCAAGGATTTTGAGCCGACAAGAAAGCACACGCAGAACGAATTTTGCTGCAACACGTTTCATCTTCAGATCTTCAGTCAAAATTCGTTGGCATGAACTCCAGGATATTCCAGTCATTTCCTCCAATTCATCGATTGTTCTACGACGATCAAACATGATCGCAACACGGATTTTTTCAATGTTTTCGTCCGTTTTGGAAGTCTAGGGATGTCCCGGTCGTGGTTCGTCTTCAATTGACATTTTACCACTTTTAAAACGAGAAAACCACTCGTAAATCCTTGCCTGGCTCAAAGCTTCCTCTCCATAAGCCGTCCGAAGCATTGCGACAGTTTCTGCTGCTGATTTCCCTAACAGGAAACAGAACCCGATGTTAGCACGTTGGTATTTAATGTCTGCGATTGACAAATCGCCAAAAACGTGAAACAGCGCTTACAAAAAATAGTCACACTGACCGCGCTAATGTTTCCACAACAATGCCGCTAGGTCAACTGATACAAAATGGTGTCTAGTGAAGGCACCTAGCGGGAGAAGTCAGAACTAGCGTTCTACCATCTGCCAGAGAAAAATTCTCGTTACTTTTGGGTCCCCCCTCGTATGTTAATATTGCTACGACAGCATAGAACAATCTACGCGTTTATCGAATGTGCCAGAAAGGTCTCGACGTAAGCGTGTGGTGTACGTGCTGCTAAACGCATGTTGCGAGAATTTTCTCGCACTTTGCCAGCCTTCGCTCGGGCGCTCGGACTGTGTCAAGGCCGCAGCAATTACGTAGTTCGCGAGAGATAAGACGCAGTTTGGAAGCTTCTGGTGTGTGAACGTAACTATAAATACATCGCGTCGCGGCCTTAGTTTTCAGTTCAATGCGAGATTTTTGACTGTGCGGTTCGAGAGTATTAGTGCGATATATTTACAGCGCCGTTCGAGTTATTACGGTGTACGTTCAAGTAGTTATTAGTGAAGTGTGGCGTTTTATATTCGGACGGTATAATTGTAATACAGTTGAGTTTTAATATTGGTGGACATTTTATTGCGTATGAACAATTTCATTTGATTTGTTGTAGACACTGTGTTGTTAATTACGAACTGTTTTACTATAACAATTAAAGGTGTGATTAGTGACTTAATTGGTGTCTTGTATTTATTTTGTTTCCACTGTACCTACGACGATCGAGTAGACCGTCGTAACAGTGGTGTCAGAAGTGGGATAGAACGGTTAACAGTGGAAACAGTCGATACTTTGTACAAGACGAGTGTAATTCGTAATTAATCGAAAAACAATGGATGCCAGTCAGATGATGGAAAATTTCCAGGCGCTGTTGTTGCAGACAGAAGAACGACGACGACAGGATGCAGAAGAAGCAGAAAGACGACAAAAAGAAGAACGAAGACAAGAAAGAGAAGAAGCAGAAAAACGACAGGATGAAAAACGTAAGCAAGAAGCAGATAAAACGGAAGCTCTCTTTGAAGTTATGCAGAAACAGTTGCAAGAACACAGTACCGCAGAATTGGGTATCCTACGAGGTGAGCTTAATAAACAAGTTACTAAAATATCGGAGGTACAAGAATCAATGACATTAAAAATAGCTGAAGTAGAAAAATCTGTCTTGACTGTTGAAGAATCGATGTCTACAAAAATATCTGTTATAGAAGAATCTGTTTCAAATAAAATATCTGCAGTAGAAAACTCAATGGCAAACATAAGAGAACAAATTAAAAGTGAAGTCGAACAGTGCATGAAGATTCAACCAAAACAAATTTCTGAACAGACTGTACCAGTGATCAAGACAGAAAATAAGTTAACAGAGAAAGTCACTTTGCCTGCAGTAGGGACAGTTCATGTCAAAGCTCCAACCTTTGACGGAAGCACTCACTGGGCAACGTACCTCCGCCAATTTGAAGCTGCTGCATGCGCAAATAATTGGACAGAAAAAGACAAGGCTGTTTCACTTGTTCTTGCATTAAAAGGACCCGCGGCAGAACTACTACAGAAAGTGCCACCTGACAGCCAGAACACCTATGCCGAGTTGATAAAAGCTCTGGAATTACGGTATGGTGATAAACATTTGCGAGATGTGTACTGCACCCAGTTGAGAGCAAGGCGACAGCATTCCGGGGAAAGTCTTCAAGAGTTTGAAGCAAGTATCGACAGACTAATTAGACTGGCCTATCCTGAAGCGCCAGAAGATTTTCGAACGCGTTTTGCGATGCAGACATTTACTGCCGGTGTCCGAGATAACGAACTACAGCAAGTGTTACGAATGGCAAGACACCAGAACAGTGCGGACGCCCTGGTACATGCTTTGCAATTTGAGGCCGCCAAATCAGCGTCTGGTTGGACAAGTCATAAAGTGCGCGAGCTAAAAGATCGAGATGGCACAGACGATGAGGAAGAAGAACAAGGAACAGAGACTCGACGGTCGGCGCCACAGAATAAAATAAGAAAGGATGGAAGACCGAAGTGTTATCGATGTGGGAAACCTGGACATCTACAACTAGATTGTCGGGTTAGAATTCAGCAGCAGGGAAACGAGCAATAGTCGGTGCAACGGGGCGTGTGCTGACTAACTGGAGGAACGAAGCCCCTAGAGAATACGCAATTTCTACGCTTCAGAAAAACACCGGGAGCTTGGTAGTTACCGGATTTGTTCAAGAAAGGCCAACCTCGATTACAGTTGACACAGGCGCAACAGTTTCTATTATGCGCCCCGACGTGGTGAAAGATCTGCATGATCTGGTGCTCTTGCAGCTTGCGAACAGCTACTGGACGGCCTGTAAAAGTGTATGGAAAAGTGAAGATACACCTACGCCTCGGTAGACTTGAGTTTAATCATCAAGTACTTGTTGCAGACATTGTGGATGAAGCAATTCTTGGTGTGGACGTTATGAACGCATACGAATTTATAGTCGACTTCAAAAACAATGTCTTGAGAATCGGAGGCGAAGAGGTAATGCTATCAACAATGACGACAGCAGAAAAATCGATGGACGTCATAAACCAAGTGGCCGTAACTGTTCCGCCAAACTCCGAAAAGATCATCATGGTTAGAACTGCGGTAGATACTAGGGGCAATCAGTGCTCTATATTCGAACCCCAGGTAGTCAGCACACCGGGCATACTAATTGCCAGAAGTTTAGTAAAACCTGACGAAACCGGAAATGTACCTATTAGAGTGGCGAATATTTTGGATCAAGCTATCACTTTACAAAGCAATACGCTCCTAGGCAAATTGACTCCTGTGGCCTGGGTAGCCGGAATAACGCAACGAAGACCCAGTTCTTCGGATACTTCTAAATTACCAGAGGAACTGCAAGAATTATTGAACAGATCTTCTAACGACCTCTCAAGTGGTGAGGTAAAAGAACTCGGACAGTTTTTACACGAATTCAAAGATTGTTTTGCAGTTCGGGGACAGTCACTGGGAAGAACCTCTCTTGTGCAACATCGCATCAATACCGGGGACACAACACCGATACGCCAACCTCCTCGAAGGCCTCCATTATCTAAACAAGAGGAGATGTCTCAGTTAGTACAGGACATGTTGACAGAGGGAGTAATTGAACCTTCGTCAAGTGCTTGGTCTTCCCCTGTAGTGCTGGTAGCGAAGAAGGATGGTGGTTTGCGTTTCTGCGTAGACTACCGGAGGTTAAATGACGTTACAAAGAAAGACTGCTATCCATTACCTCGCGTTGACGATACACTCGACACGTTGTCCGGAGCACAGTGGTTTTCCACATTGGACCTGAAGAGTGGATATTGGCAAGTGGGTCTTCATCAAGAAGACAAGGAGAAGACCGCTTTCTCGACCCCAAGTGGCTTATTCCAATTTAACGTCATGCCATTTGGACTCTGTAATGCACCGGCAACATTTGAGAGATTGATGGACCTGATACTCCGAGGCCTGACGTGGAAAACTTGCCTTGTTTACTTAGACGATGTCATAGTGATCGGGAAGACTTTCAAAGATCATTTGGAAAACCTTAAGGAAGTTCTAACTAGAATTCACGGTGCACAACTGAAGCTGAGCCCGAAGAAGTGTTCTCTATTCCAGAAGGAAGTACAGTATTTGGGCCATCTGGTTTCGGCAGTGGGCGTTAGCATGGATCCTAATAAAGTAGACACCGTAAGAGACTGGCCAGTTCCGAAGAATAAACACGAAGTTCGGAGTTTCCTGGGGTTATGCTCATATTACCGACGTTTTGTGAAAAGCTTCGCTACTATTGCTAAACCACTACATGAGCTAACGGAAAATAAACGAAACTTCCAATGGTCGAGAGAGTGTGAACAAGCATTTAGAACGTTGAAGATTGCATTATGTTCACAGCCAATTCTCGCTTTTCCAGCTTCCGAAGGGAAGTACATCGTAGACACAGACGCAAGCAATACTGGTCTAGGAGCAGTTTTGTCTCAAGTGCAGAACGGTGAAGAACGAGTAATAGCGTATTACAGCAAGACGCTTTCTAAACCAGAGAGAAATTATTGTGTTACAAGAAGAGAGTTGTTGGCAATTGTCAGAGCTTTGGAGCACTTCCATAAATACCTCTATGGGAGAGAGTTTTTACTACGTACCGACCATGCTGCACTTGCATGGCTCTTGAGATTTAAAAATCCGGAAGGACAGTTGGCAAGCTGGCTCGAACATCTGCAAGAGTACAACTTCAAGGTACAACATCGGCGGGGGCGCCTGCACGGTAATGCAGATGGCTTATCACGAAGACCATGCCCGGAAGACTGCCGACATTGCCACAGAAAGGAAGAACAAAACTCAAGTGAACATGTTCAAGCCATCACTGTAGATTTCCTGGCTGATGGCTGGACAACACAAGACTGTCGACAAGAACAGATGACTGATGAAGACATTGGACCGATCTTGACAGCAAAAGAGGAAGGTCGCCGCCCGGATTGGCAAGATATCTGCCATGGTTCCGAAGTGCTGAAGGGCTACTGGGCACAATGGGAATCTCTCACCTTAGAAAACGGATTGCTGAAAGGGGCTTGGGAAAGTGCAGATGGACAAGACGTGGTCATGCAGTTGATAGTTCCCCGAAGTAAAGTGCAGTCTGTTTTGAAGGAGATGCATGATGGAACATCTGGAGGCCATCTTGGCGTTAACAAAACCCTTGACAAAATACGGAAGCGATTCTATTGGCTTCATCTTCGCCACGACGTAGAGGAATGGGTTCGGACGTGTGAAATATGTGCTGCAAGCAAGGGCCCACAAACTAGAAGCAGGGGAAAAATGAGACAGTATAACGTTGGACAACCTTTAGAGAGAATTGCCATAGACGTTGCTGGACCATTCCCAGTTACTGACGATGGAAACCGGTACATCATGGTTGTAGGTGACTACTTTACTAAGTGGGTGGAAGCCTACGCAATTCCAAATCAGGAGGTTACCACTGTGGCAAAGCAGTTAGTTCACAACTTCTGTTGCCGTTATGGAGCCCCTATGGAAATCCATACGGATCAAGGGAGAAATTTCGAATCAGGAGTGTTTAAAGAATTATGCCGTCTACTGGGAATTCGAAAGACCAGGACAACGCCTCTGCATCCTCAGTCGGACGGGATGGTTGAGAGATTCAACAGGACACTTGAGCAGCATCTTTCGAAAGTTGTTGACGAGAACCAAACAGACTGGGACCAACGTATACCACTATTCCTTATGGCGTATAGGTCATCAGTACATGACACAACCGGCATGACTCCAGCAAAATTGGTGTTTGGGCGGGAGATTCGTCTTCCTGGGGACTTGATGTTTGGATCACCAGAGACTCAGTCCCAAGAGCCAAAGAACTATTCCTCGCAATTAGAAAACCAGCTGCGAGAAATGGATCGCTTGGTAAGAGGACGGCTGAAGATTGCCAGTGATAAAATGAAAACTCGGTATGACATTCGCAGCAATAGTGTGGGTTTCCAAGAAGGAGATCAGGTCTGGTGGTTCAATCCAAAGCGCCGTCGTGGTCGCTCACCTAAGCTTCAGTCTAACTGGGAAGGACCCTACACTGTAAAAAAAAGGATTAACGATGTTGTTTATCGGATTCAACAGGAAGGACAGCGAAAGTTCAAGGTCGTCCACCTAGATCGCCTGGCTAAATACAACTTTAGAGGCGCTTTGCCAGTTCGGGACGAACAGGCTTAAGGAGGGGGCAGTGCTACGACAGCATAGAACAATCTACGCGTTTATCGAATGTGCCAGAAAGGTCTCGACGTAAGCGTGTGGTGTACGTGCTGCTAAACGCATGTTGCGAGAATTTTCTCGCACTTTGCCAGCCTTCGCTCGGGCGCTCGGACTGTGTCAAGGCCGCAGAAATTACGTAGTTCGCGAGAGATAAGACGCAGTTTGGAAGCTTCTGGTGTGTGAACGTAACTATAAATACATCGCGTCGCGGCCTTAGTTTTCAGTTCAATGCGAGATTTTTGACTGTGCGGTTCGAGAGTATTAGTGCGATATATTTACAGCGCCGTTCGAGTTATTACGGTGTACGTTCAAGTAGTTATTAGTGAAGTGTGGCGTTTTATATTCGGACGGTATAATTGTAATACAGTTGAGTTTTAATATTGGTGGACATTTTATTGCGTATGAACAATTTCATTTGATTTGTTGTAGACACTGTGTTGTTAATTACGAACTGTTTTACTATAACAATTAAAGGTGTGATTAGTGACTTAATTGGTGTCTTGTATTTATTTTGTTTCCACTGTACCTACGACGATCGAGTAGACCGTCGTAACAATATCAATGAAGTAAGTTTGTGTAAAACCAAGCTTGTGTCCAAAATGGTCACGTTATACAAAGTATAACTCTATTCTGCCTCCCATGTCTGAATTTAACCTACTCTGTTATAATTTTGGCTATAGGTTCAGTGCCTTGTGGTGATTAAATATGAACTGTTCACACCAAAATCTAACGTAATAGTTATTTCAGTAATATGACATGAAGGTTTTAGAAAATCAGTAATGATGATTAAATGTTGAAGTAAATAATAATTAAAGTTATTGAGTGTCTCAATTATATCTGTAGTTATTATAGTGGAAATATAGTATTTAACATATGACAGTATTTAATTCAAATACTGTAAATAAAATAACATACAAAGTCTGACAATAAAGTTTACAAAATTTTTCCTGTGTGCTTGTTTTAGCAAAAAGTGCGTGGAGACCACTGTTTCTATGTTAGATTTGTTGTATGAAGCTAGGTAAAAGGTTAGATCTCTCATGTGTTTAACGGTAAGTGATTAACATTCTTTCTCTGATGTGGCAGGCTGTATGCACACCACATTTATAGGATGGTTTAGATCTTGTGGGAGGATTTTTTCCAACCACTATCATGAAGCCCTGGGGAGAGTTATGGATATGCAGCATCTCCTGGGAAAGAAGGTCAATTAAATCATTCCCAGCCAGGTCTGTATCAGGTTGTCATGCTAAGAGAAGGGAAAAGCTACGTAAACTCATAGTAACAGTGTGCAAGCCCAAGAGAGACAATTTGCATGTTTAAGAAAGTTTTTTAGCTGGCTTTACATACAATGACAGCACTGTATGTCTTTGTTATTTAATAGATCTGTCCCTGATTGGACCTGAGAAACTAGTCTGTTCCCAAATGTAAAGTAATACATTCTAGTGGTCCTTATACAACAACAGCTTTAAAGGCTATTAACTAACACAATTTGATAACCTTTAAAAGATGGAATCAGCCACTGGCAAAGAAATTTCTTTCCCCTAACAGATTATTATGAAGGGGATCATTTAGTATTTAGCAATAAGGCAGTAACAATTTTACTATAATAAGTTTGTCAACTTTATTGTTGTTCAATCCTTTGGGCTATGCTGGTGGTAGTATAGCTACTGGTAGCTATTAGTATAGCTCCCTTACTGGCCACACAAAAAACCAATTCAAAAGAGAATATTCAGTGGTTACGGAGGGAGAAGAGAAGTAATACTCCCAATGGCAGAGGAAGTGGAAGATATATCCTCCAAGTGAATGGCAACAACAATGTTTGCAAGGCACACAGCAAATGATGCTCAAGGTGGAGCTTGATTGAACATGTTTGGAAAGGAAATGGGAAGACTGCCACATCGATTTCAGTCTGTGAATGATGGCTCTTCCTGAAACAAAATATTCTGTAAGTAAACTACTCTCCTGTTCTGACCTCTAGGTGGAGGTGTTTCAGGGGGAATGATCAATAATAATGTATCAACATAGGAACGTGTACCATCAGGATACTAAGAAAACCAGAAGAATTTGAGAATCTGAAACGGAAAATGAATAAAATTAAGAATAATGGGTGCAATTGAAGTGAGATGGAATGGGCAGGGTGAAATAGTGAAAATTATACAATTTTTTATGCTTGTGGAAATTGTGCTCAAAACTATCTATCTGTAGGCATGAAAAATAAATTAGAAATGAGTAACTAAAGTGCAATGAGTGAATGGTCATTTCATTTTAATAAACGTGAGTGAATATCCAGTGAATGTTTTGTTAGTGCAAGTGTACATGCCAACCATCATTTTGCCTGCAGAACTTGTGATACAGAAGTTCACAAAATGTATGAAGAAATATATGAAATGTTATACCAAGAAGGAAGAGGTAAGATTGAAGCCATAATATTGACAAATTTCAACAGTGTCGGAGAAGAATATGAGCAAAAGATTGTGGGACTCAACTGATTAGGGAGAAGGAACAACAGCAGATGAATATTCCTGTAAATATGATTTCGTAGTAACCGACACCTAGTATTAAAAGATAAAACAAAGTTGACACCTGGAAAAGTCATGGAGATGCCAACTGTAATCAGATTGATTATGTCATCAATAAACAATTCGAGGACAGTGTGAAAAATGTGAAGGCATTACTAAATGCTAACATCAACTCAGACCACAATCTGCTTGTAACAGACATCCAGATAAGACTAAAACAAATCAGAAAACATCTAAAGGAAAACTGTGATGGAATTTAGAGAAAACACAAGGTGACAGTGGGTAAATTACTGAATCCTTAAAAAGAAAATTTGAGGCGACCAAAATGAAGTAAAGTGCTGCAAGTGAGTTTTGTTGGATACACTGAACAACTGTATCAGAAAAATGGAAAGAACTATCATGAAACCATGGATAACACAAGTTATGTTAAAGAAGAAAGTACAATAATACCAATCCATAGAATATAGGAGACAATAGGGTGAAGGAGAAATATATCAACAAGACATGTGATGAAATCATGAAACTCCAGCAAAGAGGATGAGAGTGGATGAGAAGATATCAATTCTGAATACAGTTTGTCATAGGAAAGCTAACTGGATTGGACACATCCTGAGAATAAATTGTCTGCTGCATGGTGTTATAGAGGGGAAATTGCAAGAAGCTCCAGGTCTTGTTAGAAGAATTCAACTATTGGATGATTTAAAGAAGGAAATGAAATACTGGAAACTGAAGGAGAAAGCCAATGGTAGGCAAGACAGAAATCAAAACCACGCAGAACAGTAAATAATAATAATAATAGTTGTTTGTAGTTAGCTATTAAACATTTTTAATTAATTAGTTTGAGTTTTTTATAGTGGTAATACCATGATAACATTACCTCATATATGAACAATTTGCACTGAAGAAATCAAACAGTTTGAAATGTTCTAATTTTCCGTGTTCTCTGCTCTTGGATTTTTGGGAAAGAAAACTACTATAACAGACAAGATTTTTAGCCTATAAGTGCTACACAGTCTGAAATGACTACTGGTAAAACAGAAATGATGTAATTATCCATTACTGTTGTACAAAATTAATTGATAGAAGTCTACAAACATACACACTTGCACTTTATGTTCATAAATTTAAACAAACCTGTTGGCCTCTTTGTTCAAGGCATAATGCAAGGTTTTTTGAAAACTCACATTTTCCCCTTTCATTATCTGAAATGGTGAAAAAAATCAACATTAAAAAAATAAGTATATCATCAGAGAAAGTTTAACAAAATCAGTCCATCAATTTGTGACTGCAAATAAAGTTGTTAGTTATTATAAATTTTTTCAAAGCTAAAACTAATAATTGTCATCTGTGTAACAGAATTAGAAAGAAGAGTGTGCAAAGAAAACACTCCCTACAAAACACAAAGTGCAACACAAAATGTACTTATTGACTTGCTATTGGAATGTCCAGCTATTATCTAATTCTCTAATTTTGTAGTTTATTGTACAACAAAATAAATAAATAACTGTAAATTTACGTGCATTTTGCACATTTATTACTAAATAAAAATATAACAGTAAATATACATTCATAAATTGTCCTAGCAGGGAAGGCAGCTACAAGATAACAGACCTCTCATGATTGGACAACAGTCACAGGCCATTCAAAAATAACTGGGACCAGGTGTCTAACATGGTATTGATTTACTGAATACAGTTCACTATTATAAGTCAAATTTTAATATTGAGCATAACTTTTTTATTTTATTCATTGTAGCGATTACTAAGTGTGACTTCATTTAAAGAAATAAAAACATGAAATAATTATGACAAGATTAAGTAAAAACTATCTTTCAGATAACTTTTAATAAGAAAACTTGTGTTCATTATTTTAGTAAAACTAAGAGCTCACGCATGACAACACAATTTTCTAATTTAAACTCAGTGAACCAATCTTGTTATATACAAATTAAAGTAGTTCCACTTTATATTTTGGTAGATGTACCTACCCTATATTTTTTATGTATTTATTTTATAGTGACTCGGTGGAAGTTGGTAATTAGTATCTAACAAAAAAAAGTTAGCTGGGGAGTCACCTTCTCTGCTTGGACAAATTATAGGAAGGCAGAGAGGGAAGTATTTATTACATGTCAAAAAAAAAAAAAAATTAAAAACCCTAGTGATCTACAACAATTTAGGTAAATTTTGTGTATATATAAAGCTACAGATTACAAACACCTCAACTTCAAACCAATTTCAGTGGTTGAAATTGGTTTAAAAAGGACAAAACTTTATGTGGAATGGAACTGGATTACAAATAAAATTAGTAATTTAACTGAATTGTATATGTTTTCAGATGTTTTGTAAGACAGCTGGTCCCAGTCTATTGATGTGCAGCCTGTCTAGTCCAGTGTAGTGTGTAAGGTCAGTTAATTGTCTAGCCACCTTCCCTACCTGGACCTGATTGATCATCAGTCAGGTGTACAATAATAATAGTATATAATAAATTTTATGTAAAATGTTGATTGATGGGTGTTTTTAAAATATCAGACTTTAAAATATAATAGCTTGAGTCTTAATACATTATGTAAAGTATATATTCTAATTTACTAACAAAATGTCTAATATACCTGGGTTTGTTATTTCAAAACATTCTGTAACAGCATCTTGTATAAACTCTTTGAGATCTGGATCTCTGATACGCTGCGTCATAACTCGTGTCACAGATGACTTGTCCGGTTGATCATCATCATTGAGCTGCATATACGTACACATGGTTTAGTTCACTACTTTAATGCACAGCCATTAATCAGTGACTAAAAGTGTAGACGTTTTTTAATTATTTAATTGTATGGTGACTTTAGGATTTCCAGTACAGTAGAATGTTGTTTATGTGTATGTACAGTTATCCGGACTGCTCAAATTTGCAATAGGTTAATTGAAAAAATTAGAAGAAAATCTGAAGTATTCATGAGTATTGATTTGTGTTACCAAGAAGTCTGTGTTAAAGGTAAAAAAATAAATAACAATACTACTAACTGGTGTTCATTGTTCAAACATGCTTTACATGTTCTGCAATTCTTACAAAACTACAAGGTCTACATTTTGTCTACTCATGAAAGTAAATTCTGAAGTGACTGTTGCAAACATGTTGAGAGAGTGTAGACAAGTGTGACCAAGATATAAACAATCATTTTTTTATCTATATGTGAATAATGCAATACAGATGACATAATTTCTATTTTGTTTATTGCAAAGTTTTTTAAACAGACTGAGACTGTGTACATAATACGATTATAATAAACCTATGCAATGAAGATGATGTCACTTATTACTGAGTTATTGTAGGCGTATAACTATCTAGACTAATTTATATAAATAATATTTTTAATTTTTCAAAATTATGGGGAATTTTATGAATTAACAGTTTTTATTCATAATGAATTTATTTTTATACATTGTGGTGAGCAATTTTAAAATTCTGTTTTCAAAAGCTCTATTTTCTGGATTTTTGCAATGTTCTGTAATTAAACTATGACACTTTTTTCTAACTTAATTAAATGTGTTTTATGAATTTTTAATTTTTTAGGAGAACATGGTATTCATTAAAATTTATTAAAGAACAATATCCAGTATGTAGGATATAAAATATTATAAAGTCCAGTTATCCAGACTTCTGACTGGTTTGCAAGGATTCAATCTCCCAAAGTTCGTTATAGATAATTGGCATCCTACTGTACATCAAAGTTAATGTATACTACTGAACAACTTGGTATTGTTCTTCTCTTTGTGTTACGTTCATTTCACAAGGATATTGTTACGACGGTCTTACTGATCGCCGTATAGTACAGTGGAAATAAAATACAGACACCAATGAAATCACTAATTACCAGTTTTAATGAGACACAAATAAAAATTTGTAATCAACAAGGAAATCGCTCACTGTCAACTCTAAACTGACTGACAAAGCCAACCTCTGCCCTTTATATAGGCCGCACACGTATTCCAGAATAACTTTCCATTCTTACTGTGAAGTGTCAGCATAATGTGTATTGTTCTCCACAACACTCTGGAATGTACTTGAGTGCTCCCTGGACTGAGGCTACACCTGCTCAACTAGCGGACAAACGTATGGAAAGATGCTCTCGGGTGTTTGAGAGGGTTCCACTGTTACACTGCCCCCCTCCTTAAGCCTGTTCATTCCAAACTGGCAAACTGACTCTGAAGTAATATTTGGCCAGGCGATCTAGGTGGACGACCTTGAATTTCCACTGGCCTTCCTGTTGAATCCGACAGACAACATTGTTGATTCTCTTTTTCACAATTGAAGGTCCTTTCCAGTTTGTCTGAAGTTTAGGTGAGTGACCACGATGGCGTTTTGGGTTGTGGTCAAACCTGATCGCCTTCTTCGAAACCCACACTTTTGCTGCGAATGCCATACCAAGTTTTTATTTTATCACTGGTTATCTTCAGCTGTCCTCTTATCAAGCAATTCATTTCTCGCAGTTGGTTTTCTAATTGCAAGGAATAGGTCTGTGGCTTTTGTGACTGATTTTTAGGTTAAATATTAGAACTACCTTGGTTCCTTCTTTGCAACTCCTTTGTGCTTTTTTCCTCAATATACACTACGCGTTTCGGGACTTAAAGTCCCATCATCAGGTGGGTAAACTTTTCACTCATGTAGAACACGTCACAAGATAAAATATATATAAAGGTCACGCACATCTCGCTACTCAGTCGATTTCCCCACTCGCGTTATCTCGCGATGCGCATCACTACCGACCCCGCGAGCGACTGACAAATCTATTCGGCCTGTATTTATTTGTCGTGCTGTTTCAGCATGCGTATAGCAGTATCATACAGTTCGTTTGAATTGAATGACAGTTTCTCGTTCAGAAGCTGATCATTGTGTGTTGTAGAGGCTCTGTAAATTTCAAACTCTTCCAGTGCGTCCATGAGTTTACCCTTTTTGCAAAAATGCAGTGGTTTGAAATTATTTCTAAAATTGGAATAGGGATGGTTGTGATCAATGATATGCATGGCAAAGTTTGATTTGACGTTCCTGATGTTGCCCCTAGGCAGGTGCTCTTTATATCTATCTAAAAATGTTCTGCCTGTTTGTCCAATGTAGAAACTATTACATACTTCACATTCTATTTTATACACCCCTGAACAGCTTTCTACTGGTTTATTGGATTTTGGCCTTAAAGTTTTTAAAATGCTGTTATTCGTCTTAAAAGATACTGTATATTCATACTTTCTAAAAACATTATAAATAGTATTGGGTAAAAGATTCGTATATTCAGTTGCTATGTATTTCCGAACCCTATTGTGTGTTTCATTGTTATTTCTATGCAGGTTCTTTTTTTGCTTTTTTACTAACCTATCCACAATCACGCTGTTATAACTGTTGGCCATCGCTATGTACTTTATAGTATTAAGTTCTTCACGGTAGTCCTCCGGCTCCAATGGAATTTTCAATAGCCTGTTGACGAAGGAGTTAAAAGACGCCATTTTCTGAGCGAATGGATGAAATGAGGATGCATGGATAGTAATGTCCGTAGTGGTCGGCTTTCTGTAGATTTTAAATTCAAGGTGGTTATTTATGTTTTGTATCATCAGGTCGAGAAAATTTAAGCTATGTTCGTTCTCCAACTCAAGTGTAAACTTTATGTTTGGATGTATACTATTTATATATTTATTCAAAATTTCTACCTGCCTACATGTGCCATCAAATACAAGAAATGTATCATCTACATACCGCGTGTATGAAATGATCTTTTTATAAAACCTATTCTTATTAGATAATACGTATTCATTTTCAAAGTGGTTAAGATAGAGGTCAGCCAAAAAACCACTAAGTGGCGAACCCATTGCAAGTCTATCATCCTGGGCAAAAAACCTATTATCAAACTTAAATAGTTCTGGCTTAGTATTACTCTTAATAGCATGATAAGTTCCTGTACTTCTTGTTGATTCAAGCTGCCAGACCTCTCCAGATTTTCCTGTACAATATTGATGGTTTGGGTAACTGGAACATTGGTGTAAAGGTTCACAATATCAAAGGACATCAGTTTATATTGTGGCAACATTCTTAATGATTTTACCCGATTCACAAATTCAATGTTATTCCTGATACTGTGTGTTAAATCTTTGTATTGGTTCATTATACCCGTGCGCAATCAGCCCACGCAATTATGTCATCCGCTTAAACTACAGTTCGCTAACTGCGAGCTGCGACAGAAGTCAGTTAAACCTCAGCCTTCATTCGCTCAATATTCTTTTCCATTTGCTAGCCGCGGCGATGTGAAATTTAATTTGCTTAACTTCTTTATATAATTTTTCATTCTTCAATCATTTATCTTGGCAATGTACGCCATACGTAATTGCATGGGCCATGCGCTTTATCATATAATTTGTTCAATAAACCGCTAGTTAACTCAAATTTATACAGTCCACTTCTTCTTTAAAACATATTCCGATTCCTTAAACCAGCAGCACTTCGCATGAGAATTACTAACTCTAGAAATACTTGAGAGCGTTGATCATGCAACATTTGGTCCTCCGGGCCGGATCATTTATTTCACGGATGATTCATTTCACAAATAATTTATTTCACGGAGCATTCATTTCATGGATTCAGTTCAATTAGCAGGCCCTATCAGCATTTGACAACATGATTAAATCAACATTTCTTTAATTCTCAACTATAACTGGAGCACGCATTACACGACTTTTGGGGGACGTCATACTTCGCCGACCGGATCATTCGAAACATCACCACGTGGCATTCATCACTTGGGAAAAATCCAAAGCATCCAGCCTATGCAGAATTCGACCACTTCAGACATCACCTGACAGGCATCAACAGTGTCTACATCGTCAATTCATGGGTGCCGGATGGGACTGCCAAGGATTCGACACGCTCTGAGACCTTCTTGAACATGTCGATAAGTACCACACACCAAGTGAATATAAATTTATGTTTCATATGATCCCTTCAATTTTACATAATTTTGTATACCTTTCAAGGGCATTCAACTAAAATAAGCAGTTTAAAAAAAATAATAATATAACTTTTTTCTTAATATTGTAACGGGGCTAAAATGAGGGTTTTTTTTTATTTTATTAAAATATTTTTAAATTCATTTTCCACCTGTGTGACCAGCCACGTGTTAAAAGCTTTGTTCAAACAAAGAACGGTGGGATGAAGCAAGTACAAAGGAATGTGCGTGTCGCACACAGGTTCGTAATTCTCAGAACAGCAAAACAGTGTAATGCGCCCAAACGCACTAACATCGGCGGAGCGCAGAACCCACGCCAAGAAGCGAAAAACAACATGGCTTGAAGCTGATATTTTTCTAACATGTGCGTTTGTGATGGCGGAAGTCTTGACGAAGTCCCGCCTATTTTGTGACGTAAACCTCTGGACACCGAATTTCGTCAACGTCCAGCACACAGGAGTTTGCACTTATTAAAGGTGCCACAGCTATGACTTTAAAGTACCAGGCATTGGTTTCCGCCTTGTCGAAGAATTGTAAGTGGAAGGGATTTGGTGAACGCTCTCCCCAGTTTCTCACTGATGCTCGCCGGCGCAGGCAGCCTGTTTAACATGGCTTATCAATAAATTTTCAACATCAAACAAAAGTGAGTGCCGTTTAGTCAAAAATGTGGAAGTGCGTATACTTTTCGGCAGAAAAGATGAATTCATAAATTGTTTTCGGACATAGAACGAAATTGTAAGTGAGAAACCACGAGGTCGGAGAAGCACCACGCTACCGGCAACGTATTGCACAAAGTATCCAATAATGTTTCTAAATAAATAAAAAAAGGGGTTTATTTTATTTGTAATGGAATGAATGTTGTGTGCGAGCAGGCTGGGCTGTTTTAATTAAGGTAAGGTGTTGAATTAAGTTAATCGTAGCAGATCATGCAATAATTATTTCAAGCATACTATATGTATTTTTAAATTTGTGTAAGAAGTAACCGCTGGGGTTAAGAGGCAAAGAAATGATACAATTTGAAGTTTAAAAAATTTAAAGAATGAAAAATAAAATCTTAGTTTGATTCTCTTCACAAAATGCGAGTTGCGTCAGTTATTGAAATAACCTTTAATCACTATTGCATCTCGACGTTCGTGTGACGTAACTCTGGTAATGAAGAAGATTCTAGAGGTAAGTGGAATAACAAATAATTTTATTTATCTGTATTTGTATTTTATATAAAGTAATTAACATAACAATAGCGCCCGAACAGGGACGAATTTTATTAATTGAATTGCATTAAAATTCCACACCTACAACAGATGCAAGTGTGAAGTAAGGTTAAGTAACGGTACGTAGAAAATTATGCAAAGTACACAAAACATGAATTAAGATGTATATGTAAATTAAGAATTAGTTAAACAAAAATCAGTAAACTTACAACCTAAAAATGGCAGGAAATAATGAAAATAATAGCAATGAAATAACTAATGTAACTCCGACCTCAACTAAATGTCATAAATTATACAATGACATAATGAGTGTTATACTAAATCAATTCGATAAAATGAATTGTAAATTTGATAAATTGAGTAGTGATGTTAGCGAACTCAAGAGCAATTGCAATGAACAAAATATTAAATTTGACATACAAAATAGTAAGTTTGACGAAATTAGAACTGAAATTAAACAACAGAATGTCAAGTTGAATGAGCGAGTGAATGTAATTAATACAAATCTTAATAATATGAAAGAACAGATAATAAAATCTATAAGTAATAACTGTGAGAAGATGGTTAACGAAGTGAATAAAAATCTAGACAGAAAATTAGAGCAGATAATGAATAAAAAGTTAGATGACAATGTTATGAATATTAATAATGACAAAATAGTGGAAGAGAATAAAATATTGAATAGTGATGAGATAGAGATAGTGAGTGAGAGTGAGAGAGTAATGGGATAGTAATTAGTGTTGATGAATTAGAGAAAGAGTGGCAAGAGAGATTAGATGAGTATGTAGGGCAGAGGGTAAATTTTCCCCATATTTATGATGAACCAAGGTGTTCACAAATGTTATTGTTGAAGGGCAAGAGTCCCTTGTTAGTGGAAGACATGAGGTTTTTGAGTTGTTCCCCAAGTTTTTATGAGTTAGTACCCTCTGTGTGGGATGGTGTTGAAAGTGTGATATGGTGTTATGGTAAGAGAGAGTTAGATAGAGAGTTGTGTATTAATAGAGAGATAGAATTGTATAAGTTGAAGAGAAATTATAATGAGTTGAAAGAGATGTTAGAAGTGATAAAGATAAATGATATGAAATACTTACCTTATAGAGTAGAGATTGAGAATTGTTTTGATGATACCTGTTTAAATAATAATAATTTACCTTATGATGAGAAAATGACTGACTTGATATTGAATAAAACTACTGATGGAACCAGACTAAAATCACTAATGATGTTGACAGGTTTTATGATTTGATGATAGTGGAACAATTTGAAATATTAGAGAATTATCATAATAATAATAATAAACTGAGTGTGGACAAGAATGATGTATGTTATAAATATATTCGTTATATATATGATGATGGAGGTTGAAATCAAAATGAGGGAATGGACAATTTTTAAATATTGTAATTTATGGTAATGACCTTGCTGATTTTTGGAAATGAAATGTGGTAAAATTGAACAATTAATGATGAAGAATTGTAAATAATTGATAGTGAAATTAATTGTGTGTGTATTGTAACAAGTATATAATGTAAACAATGTGTGTAGGTAATTGTTGTGATAATAATAATAATATTTTTGCAGTCTAAATAACTAACAAAAATAATTTTGAAGAGGATAACAAATGAATTGTAATTATGGTAATTGGTGAAAGTAATTAAAAATGTTGTGTTTTCAATAATTGATTTAATTAAAATAATTGGAGATGTTTAAATATTTTTGATTGATTTAAGATGTTATATAATGATGAGTTTAAATTATTTTATGAGATTTTAATTTGACAATAATTAATAAATAAATAAATGTTAGATTGTTTAGTATGGAATAACATTGTTGTTAAAATGTTTCAGAAGGTACAGGGAGTATTATTGATGTGTATATTTGTGTGTTTATGACAGGGTATGAGCGATGTACTGTGAGTATAAAATTTTATAATACAGGTTAAAGAGAGTAAAATGTTTACAAGTGTTAAAAGATTTTAACTCAATGATGGAACTAATTTGAGATAATTGTACTAACTAGAAACCATAATTAAAAGGTAGTAATAACTGAAATATGAGATAAAATAAATGTTAATAATAAATTTGAAATTTTTGAGGAATCTAATTGTAGTAAGGGATAAATAATGAAATGATGATATATAGAAGAGTTAATAAAGATTTTAAATTAGAATGTTTATAATTTTCTGTATCAATTATTTAAAAAAGAATTGTTTGTTTGTTTGATCAAGGTTAATGTCTGTTTGTTTATTATGTTATGTTACGTGTTTATACAAGATATGTGGGTAATTTAGGGGGGTTGAGTGGTGTTAATAGAAGTGCTATACTTAGGGAGTGTAGAAACTGCAAGTGTAGAAAGTTTAGTTTAGTTAGTAGTATGCTATTGCCGTGGGGGCATGTGCCACGGTAGATAGCGGTAAGGGTTGGGGGTAACAGAGAGTGTTACCTCCATCGGAGGCCAAGATGGCGTAAAATATGCGGCACACCTTTTATATAATTTTATATTATATCCTGATAGATTGCCGTGCCGTGTATAATAATGATGTAGAGAACATGTTTGAATTAGAGTTGATTTCCCCGACTTTTCGGGCGATTGCTGCCTTACCAGCAATAATCGTGGTTTTGGCTAGCGGTCAGCTATGGCCATAAATTAAGAACCTTGACCATAGCTGATTTGAAATTGGTTTATATTTGAAATTGATGGGGGGTGACATTAGGGGAAATCCCCAGAACTATGGAACAGCGGCTGCCACTCTGTTCGAGTAGGAACAGCAAGGCCAGGTGGTAGACCCGTTTTAAGGGCATGTAAATATATAACACAGATATGATGATATCTAAATAATATTAAAATATAACGCTGAAGCAAGGACACGGAGATGATAAATTCCTCCACCAATGCCGTCCTTGTGGATGCAAATGGGCGCAACAGTCCACCAGCAAACATAATAGTGCGTGTGGCAGGGTGGTTGCTCAGGGGAGCAACGAATTAAAATTTTGTAACTTAGAGATGATGACTCGCTCTTGTACTAATTAAACAATTGTATCATGACTTGAGAGATGGATGCATTAGATGTTTATTATACTGTGTTTATTCGGTCTTATAAATGTATTAGTTTATTGTTTTAGAGGTAAGTGTTAATAAAATGTGTAATTTGTATAATTTTGAAATGTGTTTATAGTAAGGTCATTCACCTCGCTAAGAAAATCAGCTGATCCGCTGTAGAACGTCACGCATAAATTGTTTGCTAATTTCCAATGTAACTAATGTTTGAGTATAATGATTTTAATGTGTTAAAGATTTTATTTTAAATGATGATAAAATGATGGAGGTAATTTCAGATAGTTGAGAATTCTAAATGGTTTGTAAAAGATGGTAAATATTGGGAGTTGGGTGATTAATATTTTGTTGGGACATGTAGATCAGTCCATGTTGAGTTTAAAGGGGTACTAGAGAGAATAATATTGTTGTGAATTAAGGTAATGAAGAATTTGAGATGTAATAGTGACACAGTAGCTATGGGGAAAATAGGTAGAGTATTGATTGATATATTGATGTAATAAGTAAATGGAGATTTTGTAGTTGAAGTGATGTATTGGGAGAGTAATTAGAGTTGATGGGAATTTTGTAAGGGGGGTGGTGTGATAAGGAGTCCGCAACGAAAGGTGTTGGGACGGGAAGGGATCGTTTAGCGCCGGAAAGGGTTGCCTAGGAAATTCCAGGAACCAACATAAGGGAATGAGCTTTGGGAGGGGAACACACATCCTGAGTACAAAGGGGTAGAGAGTATTTTTTTTATATAAGGGTAGAATGATGCGAATTGAGTTGAGTAGTAAGTTGGGTTTAGAGATTGTTTGATAGAGATGGGTGTCATGTTAGTTAAAGATGTTAGTGAGATTAAAGTCAGAGGGGGGAAGATTATAAATGTATACATGCCAGGTTGTGAATCAAGTTGTTATGAATAATTAAGTCACCCAAACTAATGGAAATTGAGAATGTCAAAGAAAGAGAGTCATAGTAAAAATATAAAGTTAATGGAAATAAGTGACAGATTTTAATAGCAGTTGAAACTAATTAGAGCAATAAATGTGTAAATTTTAATTAATTTAAATGTCAATTTTACTGTTAGTTGTAATAATAACCAGGTTAATTTTGAATGTCTTATTATATTATGTTTGAAGATAACAATTTTAAAGATTTTTAATGTATTTTATGATGGAGCCTAGGTATAACCTATGTAGGTCAAGGTTGTGGACTTGACCCAGTTTGATCAGCTGATGGTTGAAGTTATAAACTAGACCAGTTTTGGCAATGAAGTGATGAAAATTTTGTTGTTTGATTGATTTAAATAATTTTAAATTTTCTGAATATTGAGAAAAGTATATTAAAAAAAAAAAACTTGATTTTTGTGCCTGCCATCTAATTGATGTTTTGAAGTTTGATTATATTATTGTTTATGTGTATCAATAGTGTTATTGAATTATATTGTTTAGAATATATGTATAATCAAATGTTAGGATGAGGGAGTTCATGTTTAATTAGATGTTCAATTTATTTGTTTTTCTGATTATTAATAGTAACGAAGAGAATTAATCAATTCAGATAAGAGATTTTTATTTTTTGATTTTGAAGAAAGTAATGGAGATAGAGTAGTTTGCTTTCAACTTAAATGAACTTTTTGAATGTGAGAATAAAATTTTGTTTAATGAGTATTTATAAGTGTGTGTACGAGCCGAGTAACTGCTAAAGGCAGCCCAGTGTGCATGGTAAGGGGAAACATATCGGTTGAGGATTTGGCATGGTATAAGACCAGGGGTTTGGATTTTGGGGCGGCATGTTAGAAGGTTAGGTGCGCTATGGTGCGTGTCTGTTCGATGTTATGGTGTTGGGATCTCGAATAGAGAAGTCCAGTGATCTCGTTCAGGCGCAGCCATAGTCGTCGAGCCAGGGGGGTAGTTTACCCATGATGTATAAGAACTAATGGGGGTTTGTTGGCACCATATCCTCACCGGTCCTCTTAGGGCTTTAGCAATGAGATTTCTTCTGTTTCGACAGAAGATCTCTCATTGGGGGGGGGGGGGTATTGTAACGGGGCTAAAATGAGGGTTTTTTTTATTTCATTAAAATATTTTTAAATTCATTTTCCACCTGTGTGACCAGCCACGTGTTAAAAGCTTTGTTCAAACAAAGAACGGTGGGATGAAGCAAGTACAAAGGAATGTGCGTGTCGCACACAGCTTCGTAATTCTCAGAACGGCAAAACAGTGTAATGCGCCCAAACGCACTAACATCGGCGGAGCGCAGAACCCATGCCCAGAAGCGAAAAACAACATGGCTTGAAGCTGATATTTTTCTAACATGTGCGTTTGTGACGGCGGAAGTCTTGACGAAGTCCCGCCTATTTTGTGACGTAAACCTCTGGACACCCAATTTCGTCAACGTCCAGCACACGGGAGTTTGCACTTATTAAAGGTGCCACAGCTATGACTTTAAAGTACCAGGCATTGGTTTCCACCTTGTCGAAGAATTGTAAGTGGGAGGGATTTGGTGAACGCTCTCCCCAGTTTCTCACTGATGCTCGCCGGCACAGGCAGCCTGTTTAACATGGCTTATCAATAAATTTTCAACATCAAACAAAAGTGAGTGCTGTTTAGTCAAAAATGTGGAAGTGCGTATACTTTTCGGCAGTAAAGATGAATTCATAAATTGTTTTCGGACATAGAACGAAATTGTAAGTGAGAAACCACGAGGTCGGAGAAGCACCACGCTACCGGCAACGTATTGCACAAAGTATCCAATAATGTTTCTAAATAAATAAAAAAAGGGGTTTATTTTATTTGTAATGGAATGAATGTTGTGTGCGAGCAGGCTGGGCTGTTTTAATTAAGGTAAGGTGTTGAATTAAGTTAATCGTAGCAGATCATGCAATAATTATTTCAAGCATACTATATGTATTTTTAAATTTGTGTAAGAAGAAACCGCTGGGGTTAAGAGGCAAAGAAATGATACAATTTGAAGTTTAAAAAATTTAAAGAATAACAAATAAAATCTTTGTTTGATTCTCTTCACAAAATGCGAGTTGCGTCAGTTATTGAAATAACCTTTAATCACTATTGCATCTCGACGTTCATGTGACGTAACTCTGGTAATGAAGAAGATTCTAGAGGTAAGTGGAACAACAAATAATTTTATTTATCTGTATTTTGTATTTTATATAAAGTAATTAACATAACAATATTAGTTTCAATCTGTCTATGAACTTGAATTTTTTGCGAACTCAGCAAACTTATAAATTGTTCTGTGAATCAATCACAAACTTAAATAACTTAACAAGCTTATATTCATATTTTTTTGATTTAATTGTAAATCATATTTTTAAATAGTGTTCATAGCACTAGGGATTATACTGTTAAGTTGTATATGCTGTCTATATCAGTATTTAGTACAACATAGAATTAGTCTGAGATGTGTTAATCAATGGTTACCGTGTTGTAGCGTGACTTTATACATTAGATACTTGCATTGGTCTTGTTCATCTCTCTGCATTTACTCATTTTTTCTTATTATCGTTTCAAATCTTCAAGTGATACACAATCATGACTGATATGAAGGCGCTGATCAAAAAGGGTGGCACGATCAAGGCCTCTATATCGCGCATAAACACCTACACGGATAATTTTGATCACGATACGCATGACCACCATGCGCTAAAAATAAAGCTTCATCATCTGATGGAGCTATCCACAAAATATGACGAGATTCAAACGCAAATTGAGTCTGATGACTCTGATTTTGCATCCGTTAGTGATAGAGTTCAGACAGAAGATGATTTGTGTAACATAGAATGCAAGTTGCAAAATTTATTAGATCATGCCGAAGAGATGAGCAAGAAAATACTAAATCAGTCCGAAGTCGTCACATTCAGTACGCCTCCTATTCAATTACAACCAATTAAACTACTCTACTTCGCAGGTAACATAATTGACTGGCAACATTTTTACCATGTTTGTGGAGTTGGTTCATGTCGGAACAGACCTGACCAGCATCCAAAAATTTCATTACTTGCGCTCATCACTAAGGGATGAGGCGCTGAATGTTATAAAATCACTCCCAATCACGCACGAAAACTACACGGCGGCCATTGAGTTGTTGAGAGCCAGTTATGACAGTAGATTGATTGTCACGGCGTATTATGTGGCTAATGTCTTGGGCATGAAGCACATGCAGCAGGACTCTATGATTAGCATTTCCAAATTTATAGATGATCTTACTGCTAACATAAACACTCTGAATTCATTAAATTTACCAGTGAATACATTCGAAATTATTTTTGTGCATTTTCTCGCCCAAAAACTTGACGATCGCACATCTAGATTATGGAAGGAAAGTTTAACTGACGAACAGCTTCCGAATTACAATAACTTCATTAAATTCTTAAATACTAGGCGCCAGTTGTTGCAAAATGTTAGTGCACTGACTGGTTCGTCATACGGTAGGCAAGTTAGCGATAAAACTTCTTATCGCAAACCGGCTAAATGCGCGTGTTCACTGGGTCACTAATACACACTCAAACAAGCAATAGACTTTGCCAGCTGTGTCGCGGCAATCATAAACTGTCCGAATGCCCACAATTCGTGGCTTTACATCCGAGTCAACGGAAAGACGTTTTAATAAATCACAAGCTTTGCCTAAATTGCACACGCTTGGGCCATGAAACCTCGCGTTGCCCTTCCAAATTTTCGTGCAGAGCATGTTCGAAAAGGCACCACACCATGATTCACTCTTCAACAAATAATTCTTCGAGCAGGAACAATAATCAATGTTCCCTAAAATTACAAACCAACAAATCAATTTTATTGTCTACCGCCGTATGTACCACAACCGATCGTGCCAGAAACAAACACCCGGTAAGAATCCTGTTGGATTCAGGTTCACAAGCAACCTTTGTACCATAGGCTTCGCACGCCGCATGGGCTTGAAATTAAACAAGTCCGAACTGCCTATCACGGGCATAAATAATTCTCTATGCCAAGCCAATTTCAGTACAAGGGTGCCTAAACTCACGCTACAGGGATTTCAGTTTGAATGTACACTGTGCTGTTCTGCCCAGAATTACAAATAACCTCCCTACAGAATCCTTTAATATGTCATCATTAAACATTCCAAAAAACATATTTTTAGCTGACCCGCAACTTAATTTTTCGTCACAGATCGACATATTACTCGGGGCACAGTATTTTCTGCAATTGATTGAGCCGACTAAATTCATTCGCAGTCCGCACTTTCTGATAATACAGGAAACAAAACTAGGTTTTATCCTCGCCGGACATTTACCCTTTAACGTAGACATGACAAAACCGGTTTCGTCGTTTATGGCTCGTGACGACAATAATGCCATTTCGTCACAGTTGAGGAACGTCTGGGAGTTGGAGGACGTTTCTTTCCGTACTCCCTCAGCTGAGGACGCGGAGTGTGAAAATCATTTCCTCACAAACACCTTTCGAAACACTAGTGGTAGGTTTGTTGCGTCACTATCCTGTAAGACAGGGCATCTCGGCGATTCACTCCCCGGAGCAGTTCACAGATTTCAGACACTCGAACTCAAATTCAGGCAAAACCAGTCTTTGTACAAGGACTATAGTAATTTTATGCAGGAATATTTAAACCTGGGTCATATGTCTCCACTCAATTCATATGATTTATCAATCAATAAGTCGAATATTTTTTACTTACCACACCATGCTGTCGTCAAGTCCACTAGCACAACCACCAAACTTCGCGTTGTTTTCGATGGCTCAGCCAAAACATCAAATGATTTATCTTTAAACGACACGCTCATGGTTGGTCCTACGGTCCAGCAGGATCTTTTCTCCATCATGGCCAGATTTAGAATGCACCGGTACGCACTCATTGCCGACATTGAGAAAATGTATCGCCAAATCTTGGTATCCCCAAGGGATTCTAACTTGCAAAGAATTGTCTGGCATGACGCTCCCCACAAGGAACTTAAACACTATGCTTTGAGAACAGTCACATATGGGACTGCAAGCGCTTCATTTTTGGCCACTAGATGTTTAAAACAAATCTCACAGGAAAATAGTACTCAACACCCCTTAGCCTGCTCTGTCATTGCAATCGATTTTTACGTAGACGATCTCATCACCGGATCTGATAGCTCACACGTCTTAGCCCGATTAAACTCTGACATTTCTGGTTTATTAAGCCGGTACAGCTTCACTCTGCATAAATGGTCTTCTAATGACCGGAATATCATATCTTCACATACCAACTCATCCCTGAACTTCGACAAGGACCAAACCATCCGCACTTTAGGTATTCAGTGGGACGTTCAGGCTGACAACTTCATATACAATTTCCAAAGAGATCTTAAAATCGATGTGTTTAATAAAAGAAGGGTATTATCCGTCATCACTGGAATTTACGACCCATTAGGGCTCATTGGACCTATTACATTTTGGTGTAAGCACTTTATGCAAACGCTACGGTCATCGGGCACCAATTGGGATGACCCGCTGTCTGACTCATTATCAATTCAATGGGCAGAGCCTTACGCTCAATTATTTTTAAGATCCCAAGAGCTATAAAGGATTCATGTAATTTTTCAATCATTTCATTTCAATTACACGGGTTTGCCGACGCATCAGTAGAGGGTTACGCATGCTGTATTTATGTGCGTACAGTATATTCTGACCGCAGTATATCATCTCATTTATTGTGTTCCAAGTCTAGAGTCGCCCCTTTAAAGCAGATATCTTTACCTCGACTTGAACTTTGTGCCTGTCTATTATTGGCTCAGTTGGTTTATAAGGTTGTCAACGCTGTGACCTACAATTTCAGCGAGTTGTATTTTTATTCTGACTCTACGATTGCCTTACACTGGATTCACCAACAGTCGTCCAGGTGGAAGGTATTTGTTGCCAACCGCATCGCGGAGATACAGCAGCTCACTGCAAAGGGCACCTGGTATCATGTTGCTTCGCATGACAATCCTGCGGACGTTCTATCCCGTGGCTGTTTACCCCGTTCTTTGCACCACCACCCGCAATGGTGGCGTGGCCCATGCTGGTTGTCAAAGGAGCCATCATCATGGCCCACCAGTCCTTTCAAATCCAACTCTTCCTGCACTCATCCAGATCTGGATAAAGAAAAACGTAAACAAGGTCAACTCGCTCTGGTTACTACTTCATCCACTCCTAATTACATTGAAAATTATTCCTCGCTTTCAAGACTTATCCGTGTGTTTACTTACTGCCTACGATTCATTTAGAACGCTAAGTCTCCCGTCGCTAACAGAAACACTTCCTTTTTAACTTCACAGGAGCTACACAGCACACTTTTGATTTTTATACGTCAGTCCCAGCTATCGCATTTCAACATCGAAATTAAAGAACTTCAGGCACAACGACCTGTACCTAAGACTAGTAAAACTTTTTCACTTAATCCCTTTATAGACAACACGGGGGTATTACGTGTGGGCGGACGCCTTCAACAGTCTCAGCTCAACTATAATAGTAAACACCAGATCATACTTCACCCGCAGTCTCATCTCACTAGACTAATTATAGAAAACGAGCATATTCGACTAATCCATGCCAGAGTTCAATTAACGCAGTGCTCTCTACGTCAAAGATATTGGATCATAAATGACAAGTCATACATACGCTCCGTGATACACAAATGCATCACTTGTTTTCGATTTCGCGCAATTGGCTCAAGCCAACTTTTAGGACAATTACCCTCTTCCAGAGTCACTCCTAAACCATTTTCACAATGTGCCGTCGACTATGCCGGTCCTATATTTCTACGTCAGGGCGGGCAGCGGTCCAAATCATTCACAAAGGCTTACATTTCACTCTTCATTTGCATGGCCACTAAGGCAGTTCACCTTGAATTGGTATCAGATTTGACTGCAGACGCCTTTATAGCTGCTTTAAAGCGCTTCATAACTCGCAGGGGCATCCCTGCTCAAATATTTTCTGATAACGGTACAAATTTCTGTCGTGCTGGCACTATATTACACGATTTGTACAAACTTTTTCAACAAGACGAATTTCAACAATCCACTCAGGACTTCGCCAGTTCACAGGGAGTCAAGTGGTCTTTCATACCTCCGTCAGCACCTCATTTCGGTGGTCTATGGGAGAGCGGAGCCAAAAAGCGTTAAATTTCATTTACGGCGCGTTATCGGCAGGACGCTTCTCAACTTTGAAGAGCATTACACTGTTTTGACTCAAATAGAGTCATGTCTGAATTCGCGTCCCTTGTTCGCCATTTCAAATGACTGGGGATCCCGAGCCCTTGACTCCAGCACATTTCTTAGTTGGTTCTCCACTTACTTCGCTCCTGGAACCCGGTCGGATATAAAATGGGTCACTTGGGGAGGTGGCAGCTTCTGCAGAGATTCACCCATTCTATATGGAAGAGATGGTCTAGAGATTATTTGCATCAGTTGCAACAACGAAATAAATGGCGCAAACATTTGAAAAATTTGTCTCCAGGACAACTCGTCCTCATTTTAGAAGACAATACCCCACCCCTGCAGTGGAAATGTGGTATTGTCACCCAAATCTATGTAGGTCAGGACTCATTAGTACGCGTAGCGGATGTCCGCACCACAAACGGCATCCTACGGCCTATCCACAAACTGTGTCCACTTCCTGTGGCAACAGACTAATTTGTTTTTCAGTGCTTCATGCCCGAAACATTTCCGGATGAGCACATGCTCTACGTACTACTGTAAGTACAATAGTTAAATGTTAAATGTACTTATTTATACATTTATATTTATATTTATACCAAGTCAATGTACGCTATTTATATGTGCATTGGTAAATATTTTAAGTGTTTTTTCGTCAGTGTGATGTCAGTTATTGCGTACTGTTTGGTGCAGTGTTATTATTATCATGAATTTTTTGGGTATATTTCTATTGTGCTATTATTATCATGAATTTTTTGTATATATTGCCATTGTATTATTATGTAATATTGCTTATTATGCACTTATTGACATGCTATTATTACTGAATTTTTTGGATTTGTATTAGTTATTGTGTAATGCTACTTACTATGTGTTATTCATTGCCATGTATCATTGTTATTGAATTGAGTATATTGTCATTATTATTATTATGTGTCTTCAGACGTTCTAGCATTTGTATTTTATTATTATATATTATTCGATGAGTATTGATCAATATTGTATTTATATTTATTTATATTGTATTTAATATTGTATTTGTATTTATGCTATCTAATGGGCCATCTATCGATGCACCAGTATTCATTATACTATGTATTATCACACATTTCTGGTTCGTAACTTGTTAATGTATACTTGCATTTTTTTTTTAAGCAACTTTTCATACTGTAACCTATTTCAAAATCGCCCGATTTTGGGCGGGCAGTATGTTAAATCTTTGTATTGGTTCATTATACCCGTGCGCAATCAGCCCATGCAATTATGTCATCCGCTTAAACTACAGTTCGCTAACTGCGAGCTGCGACAGAAGTCAGTTAAACCTCAGCCTTCATTCGCTCAATACTCTTTTCCATTTGCTAGCCGCGGCGGTATGAAATTTAATTTGCTTAACTTCTTTATATAATTTTTCATTCTTCAATCATTATTTATCTTGGCAATGTACACCATACGTAATTGCATGGGTCATGCGCTTTATCATATAATTTGTTCAATAAACGGCTAGTTAACTCAAATTTATACAGTCCACTTCTTCTTTAAAACATATATTCCGATTCCTTAAACCAGCAGCACTTCGCATGAGAATTACTAACTCTAGAAATACTCGAGAACGTAGTCATGCAACACTGTGGTTATTGTTTACTTTTATATTATTTTTTAAAACCAAAGAAGTTTTTTAGCCGCTTTATATCCGGGTGCTGTGGTAAAATTAACTATGGGTCGTATGGGCATATTCCCCTTATGTATTTTTGGCAGACCATTAAGCGCAGGGGCGCGAGTATGTATTTGTTTGAGTTGACGCATGGTATGTATATCAAACAGATTCGTACATTTATTTATACTGTGGTTTATACCTTTAATATAGTCTGCGGTGGGGTCCTTCGTTAATGCACGTATATTATTATCCTTGATAAATTCGTAAACTTTCGCTTTATATTAATGTTGATCTAGAATTACAACTGTACTGCCTCATCGGCTTTTGTTATTATGGCATTGTTATCTACAAGTTTACATTTAATGTTGTATATAGTTTTCATATCGTTACGATATTTATCAACCGATGGATGCCTGCACTCATTCTTTAGTACACGGTTCAATTTATTATTAATGAGGACACGAGCCTCATTCTGTTTAACCTGTTCACTTAATGTCTTTATAGCCGCTTCAGCGTTAGTTATCTCGCGAATTATATTGTGTTTAGAAAATCTAGGCAGGTTATGATGTAGCCCTTTACTCAGTAATTCTTCTTCTGTTTTTGTAAAACTTATGTTGCTATAGTTGGCTACATAAGTATGTGCGTGACCTTTATATATTTTTTATCTTGTGACGTGCTCTACATGAGTGAAAAGTTTATCCACCTGATGATGGGACTTTAAGTCCCGAAACGCGTAGTGTATATTGAGGAAAAAAGCACAAAGAAGTTGCAAAGAAGGAACCAAGGTAATTCTAATATTTAATTATGTAGGCAACTTGGAGACCACAACAATTATGATTTTTAGGTGATCCAAACATCAAGGAAGACGAATCTGTCACTCAATCACCAATTTTGCCGGAGTCATGTCGGTTGTATCATGTATCTGATGACCTATATGCCATTAGGATTAATGGTATACACTGGACACAGTCTGTTTCGTTCTCATCAACAAGCTTCGACAGATGCTGCTTAAGAGTCCTATTGAATCTCTCAACTATTCCGTCCGACTGAGGATGGAGAAGCATTGTCCTGGTCTTTCATATTCTGAGTAGATGGCATAATTCTTTCAACACTCCTAAGTTGAAATTCCTCCCTTGATCTATATCGATTTCCATAGGAATCCCATAACGGCAACAGAAGTTGTGATCTAATACCTTTGCCACAGTGGTAATCTCCTGACTTGGAATTGCATAAGCTTCCACCTACTTAGTAAAATAGTCACCTATAACCATGATGTACCAGTTTCCATCATCAGTAACTGGGAAAGATCCAGCACTGTCTATGGCAATTCTCTCGAATGGAAGTCCAACGTTATATTGCCTCATTTCCCCCTACTTGCTTGCAGCACATATTTCATATGTCTGACACCATTCCTTTACGTTGTGATGGAGATGAAGGCAATAGAATCACTTCTGTTTTTTTGTCAAGGGTTTTATTAACATGAAGATGACCTCCAGATGTTCCATTATGCATCTCCTTCAAAACAGGCTGCGCTTTACTTCGGGGAACTACCAGCTGCATGACCACATCTCGTCCATCTGCACTTTCCCAAGCCCTTTTCATCATTCCATTCTCCAAGGTGAGAGATTCCCATTGTGCCCAGTAGCCCATCAGCACTTCGGAACCATGGCAGACTTCTTGCCAATCTGGGCGGCGACCTTCCTCTTTTGCTGTCAAGATCAGTCCAATGTCTTCATCAGTCATCTGGTCTGGTCGAAAATCTTGTGTCATCCAGCCGTCTGCCAGGAAATCTACAGTGATGGCCTGAAGATGTTTGCTTCCGTTCTGTTCTTCCTTCCTGCGGCAATGTCGGCAGTCTTCTGAGCACGGTCTTTGAGATCAGCCATCTACATTACCATGGAGGCACCCCTGCCTATGTTGTACCTTGAAGTTGTACTCATGCAGATGTTTGAGCCACCAAACTGCCCTTCCGGATTTTAAATCTCAAGAGCCACGCAAGCGTGGCATGGTGGGTGAATAGTAAAATCTCTCATCCATAGATGGAAGTACTCCAAAGCTCAGACGATTGCCAGCAGCTCCTTGTAACGCAATAATTTCTTTCTGATTTAGAAAGCCTCTTGCTGTAATACGCTATTACTCGTTCTTCACTGTTTTGCACTTAAGACAAAACTGTTCCTAGACTAGTATTGCTTCCATCTGTGTCTATGATGTATTTCCCTTCGGATGCTGGGAAAGCAAGAATTGGCTGCGAACATAATGCAATTTTCAAAGTCATGAATGCTTGATGTCATTCTTCTGTCTGCGACAGGAGCACCCAGAAATTTTCCATCATCTGACTGGTGTCCATCGTTTACAGATTAATTACAAATTATATTAGTTTTGGACAAAGTGTCCATGTTTCCACTGTTAATGGTTCTATCCCACTTCTGACACCACTGTTATGATGGTTTCACTGACATCATACCGTCGTATGGTACAGTAGAAACAAAATACAGACAACAGTGAAGTCACTAAATACCAGCTTTAATGAGTCACAAATAACAATTTGTAATCAACAAGGTAGTCTCTTACAACAATTCAAGTTAAATTTGTACACTCACAATAATAATGTCAAATAATAGAGTTCCGCACTAAACATAACACAGTAAACACTTCTCACAATACTTCGACAACCACTCAGTTTGCACTAACGAAATATCTCACTGTCAACTGTAAAATGACTGACAGAGCCAGCCTCTGTCCCTTATATAGGTCGCACACATGTTCCAGAATAACTTTCCATCCTTACTGCGGCGTGTCAGCATATTCAAGTGCTCTCCAGAACACTCTGGAACATATTTATGTGCAGCCTTGACTAGGCTACACCTGGTCAACTAGTGGAGAAACGCATGGAAGGACGCTCTTGGCGTTCGAGAGGGTCCCATCATTACAATATTTATGTATACTGGGAAGCATTATGGGTATTCATATGTTTAAAAATAACCATATCCACTGAAAATAAAAATTCACAAATAATGCTCTTATAGACTTACAGTATATATAAAAAATGATGAGTTTTTCTACCATCAATAATAACATAATGTCACTACTTGTTTGGTTACACTTATTATGATTAATTAGTTTTCCATAAAATGTGTTACAGACAATATAAAAGAAACATTCAAATAAATGAGAACCTTACCATTTTCATCTGCTGAAATATACAATGTACAATGCACTGCAAACAAGAAAACAAAACATTTTAACAATTTGCACGTTTATAATATTATATTATTATGTTATGATGTTTCATAAATGTTATTATAAGACTAATAATGTTTCACCTACTCTACTGGATAGTGGGAAGACCAAGGAGAAGATGGGAGGATGCGGTGGATGAGGATGCAAAGGAAATATTGAAAGTGCGTTCCTGGAGGAGGATGGCTACCGATAGAAGAGAATGGGGGGGAAAATTGAAAGAGGCCAATGCCCAACAAGGACTATAGTGCCATAGGAGAGAGACTGTATTGGTTGTGCAGTGAAGGGAAACACTAAACAACTAATATAATATTGATTATCTCTAAAAATGAAGAAAGTAGCATGAATATAAGGTTCTCTATATTTCTGTAAGAAATAAAACAAAAATATTCAATTATTACAATTGTCCTCAAAATATTCGTTGTTTATAAATATAAGACCATTACCTCCTTTTATTTCTTTGTTACTATGACTAGTTTATCTGACTTAGAAAGCAATATAATAACTTTTTTAATTAAACAATTTAAAACAACATTAATACTGTTTACTATGCCCACTCTGGACAAGCCAGCACAGCAGTGGCAGACAAAGGGTAAGATCTGGGGAGCCTTTCATTTCAAGCCATAGCGACAGGTTTTCTGGGGTTTTTTTTAACAACATTTTACTATATTTTATAGTTTTTTAAAATAACATTTAACTGAATATATTACTTGTCCTTTATAAATTTTAATACACTATAGGTCCTACAGAAGTAAGACCAGGATAATCAATATGAAAGTTGGCCATAGATGCTTTCATTTAGTAATTTTAGAGATGCATGTGCACACTCACAAATAATAAATATACATACACAGGTACATTTAGTTTACAATGGGTGAAAAAGAGTAAAAAGAGCTATCGGAAAGGAATAATTCGAAAAACACGCATAGTTATAATCACTACCTGAATGTTAGTGCAAATCAGTACATGGCTTAACTACACTCAGTCATCACGTCTCTGGTTCACCGTCTACAGTTGACAGACTCCTAATGCAGAACATGGGAAATGAACACACGAAGAATTCTAACAAGGAGATCAACATGGTTTCCAGACAACAAGACACCAGTGGCGGCTCGTCAGGTGACAGGTGAAGGGCTGCTTCACCTAAAATAACTGGTTCAATGCGTTTCTTTTTACACAAAATTATTTTCAATTTTTAGTAAATTTTATGTTTAAAAATACTTTTTTAATTAAATTTCGTCTATATAATAATTAAAATAACATTTACAAGCGATGGAAATAGGTTACATAAGCTGAACTTCGCTGCGATCACATACAAGCCTACTGGTGGCGGAAAGTGCTGAGATCGTAGAAGCAGCTTTCTGTACCTCAAATGCTGCATCAGTTAATACGTCACTAACAACGCTCGGTTTATGACGGTTGCCATGACAACGTATGCCGTACTCAGCGTCCCCCCCCCCATTCATGTGAAGCAGTGTCGCTGGCTGTTTCTCGGTGGTGTACTGGTACAGTGCTTTACCTCAGGGGGGGGCCATTCCGGCTTCCCGCGCTAACCTAGCGATCAGCTGTTGTTGGCGTGTGACGTCGACTGGTGGAAGAAATACGCGCGAATCTTGATTTACCATGCAATCTTACCTGAGACAACGTCCTACTTAGCATCTCTTTGCTGTTTACACGAAATATTAACAATAATTGTAATGAGCTATTCAAATAGAAAAAGGATTAAACAACAAGATTAAATGGTTTGCGGCAAAAAATAATGGTAAAATCTATTTCTACATTTAATAGAAAAGTAAGCAAGTCTGTCCACATAAACATTGACAAAATGGCACAAGATGTAAAATTAAGTCGGAAAGGAGGCGATATTATATATATAAACTTTTTTTACTTGCTACTCGCATGTTAGTTATTACTTCCAAAAACCTTTTTAAAGTATTTTCTTGGCTCCTTAAATTCATGCCGTACCCACTTCTGAGGGGCGTTTTCTGGTCTTTTGGAAGTCTCGAGTTTAAAACATCAAATGCATCGTTTACCAGTTCGATGAAGCTGCTTTCGCGCTCTTTATTTGCAACATACTTCAGCGCCTTTGCTGTACGATTAGAAAACAACTGTGCAGCAAATCTTACATTTTGACGAGATCGACCAGTTACGTTAAGGTGTATCTGACTAATATTGGGTAAAATCGTCAATTTTCCTTTCTGTTGCTGTAACAGATTTTCGATTGTATCCTTTTTAAGCTCAGTGCCATCGCAAAGTAACAACCCATGGTCTAGAAAATGATTTCTAAGCAGCTTCAAAAGATGAGGTACGTCACAGAAAACCCACACCTTATTGTTTGTAGTTGGGTTAATGAAGAAATTTTTTGCTATGTTTACATCTAATTCCTTCCAGACTTTTGAATTCTTTCCCCCCATATCACACGTCACAGCCGCTACATGAATATTACTGCTCTCAACGGCACTGATAATGCTTTTAAGCAATACATCTGTCATGGTCACATCAAAATCATAATAAATGGGTTGCTTCCACTTGGCAAACAGACCTCTAATCATGACCACCTGAACATTACTGTGGGGCCCCAGAATTACGTCATCTGATGAATCGTAGCACACACGTCCAACGTACATTTTGACCGCTAGATTCGATCAAGATTGCCTTGAAAACTTTTTTTCACGGGTATTAGGCGTCTTTTATAATAATCCCACTCCCTTTGAAGTGCGCAACAGAATTCGGCTCTTGCTTTTAACGGGTAGCACGGACGATATACCGTTATCTGGAAGTACGTCTGTGGCTGAGGATGGTAGCATTCATTCCACCGAAATTATGGAATCAAATGACTCTGACGAGGATTTCATCCAGTTTGTTACCAATGAACTATGCATAGACATAGTTGAACATACGTTATTACCAAGTTCTCCGAATAATGACTCCGACGAAGCAGAATTGTTAAAAACAGAGGACTTGGCCCCGTCTGCAAGTGACAACGATGTTCCTCAAGATGCCTTAAAATATCTGGCCGGGTACATCGCATTCAAGTGCCGCTTCATTGATGAAAGTCTAGGTGTGAGAGGCGAAACATTGTGTCTTTCCGGGGAACATAGTCATGACTGGATATCGATTATATCAAGGGGGGGCTTACCCATCCGTCAGACGAGTGGTTACAAAAACTGATTCAGTTTGAGATAGTTTTTACTTCTTTCCACGGACGTACAGTATCAAAACAAGTGAAAGTTATCTCTTATTTGGTCACCTTACTCAAATCTAAATTTCCAGAGGTGGACGAGAAAGTCATTTGTCTGTACGTCAGGACAAGAACATTCATCAGAATCCGCCATCTGAACAAACAGCTCAAACTCAAGTCACTTGAGAAGTATGCAGCAACAAAGAGTCGGCTCTGGGTAGCTTCGTCTTCAAAAATTTAAGTCACCTATGAAGGTATGTATCAACTAAATAACCATTTTCATTTCGTTGATAAAAGTATTTATGTTTACAACTAAACGTACTCAGTTTTTAACGTTATAACAATGAAAATGTAGATAAAGAAAATGATTATGATACTGATTATAATTATAATAATTGGAAGGTTGTTTCAAATATATTATACTACATAGTAATGTTTATACACGCACTCATGGGCGCACGCGTGTGCACGTACGCGCACCCACCCACGCAGGCATATTATATATATATATATATATATATAATTTGTGATGTTTTCAATTTGTTTCTTCTGCAAGTAGTATAATTTCGTATATTCTTTTTAACACCTGACGCACGTTTCACTGAAAAATATCAGTATCATCAGAGGTTTCTAAGCAGTGGCGGCGATAAGGCCCCCGCAGACCCCGCGGCGCGGGGGGCCCCGACCCTCATAGGGGGCCCCAGTTGGCCCAGTCATGGGACATAACTTGTAACATGAAAAATAAGCGTAAACGAGTTGTAAAACGCTTCTTTGTTGAATTATCAGTTGACCATAGAATTGACGACCCAGTGAAATCATTTGAAGTAAAAGTTTTCAATGCAACACTAGATATTGTAATAGCTCAGCTACAAATGAGATTCGAAGGATTGCGTTGCATTGATGATAGGTTTTCATTCCTGACGCCTCAGAATTTAGTAAACTTCTCACAAGAGACAATAGTTGAGAAAAGTAAGGCTCTGGTAAATGTGTATCCTGGTGACCTTTCCACATCACTGCCTGACCAAGTAATATCCTTCAAAGCTCTGATGGCCAAAGAAATTGTACACAAGGAATGAATTCGAGAAATGATGAATTTACTGGTTGAAGAAAACAGCTGCCTTAAAGTTGCCTCCCAGACTTAACTACAGCTTTGCAGCTTTATTTAACCATACTTGTCACAACAGCTACAGCGGAAAGAAGCTTTTCAAAACTTAAATTAATTAAATTAAGTCATACTTAAGAAGTACCATGGCCCAAACTCGGTTGAGTGACTTGGCACTGTTAAGCATTGAGCATGAAGAGACACAGAAAACTAATATCAACGAAGTGGTTGAAAAGTTCTTAGCTATTAAAAAAATAAGACTAGGTTTAGGAAAACGGTGAACTTTGGTTGATCCTCATCTGTAAATATTGTACATTACTTGAGTTCCAGTGTTATTGAATTGGATTAGACTTAAGGAGAACTTGTATAGAGTATATTCAAGAATTTTACAAATTCAGTTACAAACTAATTTAAATGTTTGAAAAAAGCTAGAATGTTACTTTGATATTCGTTTTTAAATAATAAATTTTTAACATTCTGTGTGCGGTACTGTTTCATAGTCTGAATTTAGATCTTTGACGTAAAAATAAATCATTCTTTTTATTTTTGTAGTTTGTATAGAACTTTGTCTATTTAGCAACAATGAATTTTAAGAGTTTGTATACGTGTAAAACGTCCTTTGCAAATTGCAAACGCTTTGTGATAGACGAGAAAGTATTCACAAACCATTGTTGTGAAACACACGTAAATAGAAACTCATTTGAGTGTTTTCCCCTATTACGTACACAAAATTTAACCATTTTTATAGGGCCCCCTAATTAGTTTCGCGGGGGGGGGGCCCCCGTTTCGGTAGCGCCGCCACTGTTTCTAAGTAAATTAATAACAATCGAAATAATTCTATTAATATAAAATTAACGAATAATAAAAAATGATATATATATATATATATACCGGTATGTATATATATATAATATCGCCTCCTTTCCGACTTAATTTTACATCTTGTGCATTTTGTCAATGTTATATGTGGACAGACTTGCTTACTTTTCTATTAAATGTAGAAATAGATTTTACCACTATTTTTTGCCGCAAACCGTTTAATCTTGTTGTTTAATCCGTTTTCTATATGAATAGCTCATTACAATTATTGTTAATATTTCGTGTAAACAGCAGAGAGATGCTAAGTAGGACGTTGTCTCAGGTAAGATTGCATGGTAAATCAAGACTCGCGCGTATTTCTTCCACCAGTGACGTCAGAGCGAAGCAACCAATGGGAGCGTAATTGGCTGGAGTGGCCTACCTTATTATTCTAGTTACATTGGCTTTACCTATCCAGCGCGTTTATTTTGTTCGTTGTTCGTGGTGCGTGAAGTTTTTACAGAATGTTTCCTTCATATGATCTGGTATGTGTTTTATTAGAAACACCATTTTCAAGATGGAATAATGATGATAAGAAAAACTTTTTAAGCTGTGAAAAACCTATGCCTATATTGAAAGTAAAGTTGTAAAAATAAAGGACAAGGTATACAATCGCAACTTTAAACAGAATTGGTAGTCAACGTTCGAGTGGTTGGTGGCAGTTATTATTTAAATAAACTTTTTTGTATGCCCTGCTTAATTATTAGTGTTAAATCAAGCGCGTGGAATAAGAACGGCTTTGATGATTTTGGTAACGTTACTCGTGTTCTTTCCAAACATGAAGGTTCTTCTGAGCACATGCGTTGTGCATTAAGTTTTTCAAAATTAAAGAAAAATTTAAGTACTATCAAGGATGCTTTGAAGGAAAATTCTAGGTTGTATATTAAACACTTCAATGACAACGTTCGGCTTAACAGACGTTTCATGCATCTTCCTATTCGTGCAGTTCTTTACTTGGGTAAACAAGAATTAGCATTTCGCGGTCACCACAAAGAGTTATCATCTATTAATCGCGGAAATTTTAAAGAACTGCTAGAAACCTTGGTTTCTATAAGCACTGTAGATATTCAAGAACACTATAAAAAAATTCACCCGTCTTTGCCGGGAATTCTAAGACTATTCAGAATGAAATAATTGACTGCATTTCACAATATATTGATGAGCACGTCGCAAAGGAAATAGAAGATAGTACATTTTTTTCAATTCAAGTGGATGATTCCACAGACATTATCCACAAATCTCAATGTAGCATCATAATTAGATACGTTATTCCCGGAGGAAAGCTGGTGGAAAGATTTTTGGGATTTTATGATGTTAGTTCCAGTCGGACTGCCGACACACTGTTTCATGTTGTGTCAAGGTCTCTCAAAAAATTTGACTATAAATCAAAACTTATTGCCCAGTGTTTTGATGGTGCAAGCGTTATGTCAGAAGAATTAAATGGTCTTCAGGTAAAAATCAAAGAAGTAGTGCCACAAGCGGTTTTTGTTCACTGCATGGCGCATCGTTTGAATTTAGTGCTACAACAAAGCTGCAACAGCATTAAGAAATGTCGGATATTTTTTGCGACTGTTAACGGTTTACCCTCTTTTTTCCACAGTTCTGCTAAGCGAACTTACCCAGTAGACACAGTCGTTGGAAAACGAATCCCTACTTCCGTTATTACGCGATGGAAGTCTAATTCCAAAATTGTGAATCTATAGCCTATATATAAAAGAGAAATACCACTGACTCACTGATTCATCACGAAATCTCCGAAACTATTACACCTAGAAACTTGAAATTTGGCATGTAGGTTCCTTATGTGATGTAGGTATCCGCTAAGAAGGGATTTTTGGAAATTCGACCTTTAAAGGGGGGAAGTTTGCCTGACTGACTGACATAGAATCAACGTAGAGCAAAAACTACTGAATGGATATCAATGAAACTTAGAACATAGCTTCATCATAGGTCTTAGGTGCTCACTAAGAAACGGTTTTAAAAACTTTCACTCCTAAGGGGCAAACCCCCCCCCCCCATTGTATGTATGTATCTATGTATGTATGTTCCACATCTCCTCCTAAACCACTGGACCGATTTCAACCAAACTTGGCACAAATATTTTACGCGACGGGAGAAGCAACATAGGAGAGGTGCTTTTTTCGATGGGGTTCTTTGGGGTCTTCTACATCTCCTCCTAAATCACTGGACCGATTTCAACCAACCTTGGCACAAATATTTTACGCAACGGGAGAACCAACATAGGATAGGTGTTTTCTTCGATGGGGTCTTCCACATCTCCTCCTAAATCACTGGACCGATTTCAACCAACCTTGGCACAAATATTTTACGCAACGGGAGAACCAACATAGGATAGGTGTTTTCTTCGATGGGGTCCTTTGGGGTCTTCCACATCTCCTCCTAAACCACTGGACCGATTTCAACCAAACTTGGCACAAATATTTTACGCAACGGGAGAACCAACATAGGACAGGTGTTTTTTCGGTACGATCCTCTGGGGGGTCCTTTGGGTCTTAAAAAACTATTAGATCTGGTTACTATGGCAACCCAATAGAATAGATTCTGGTTACCATAGCATCGGTGGAAGTCTCCCGCGTAGGAAATGGCGCGGGAGTCGTCCGGCGGGCCTTCCACGGAACGATACCTCTGAAACCTTCTGGTTTCACGATATCTCTGAAACCACTGAATGGATATCAATGAAACTTTGAACATAGCTTCATCATAGGTCTTAGGTGCTCACTAAGAAACGGTTTTACAAACTTTTACTCCTAAGGGGCAAAAAACCAAATACTGAAATTTATCCACTGTAAGTGGTTGAGATCTCAGTTTACTGGAAACTCCGAATACATTTAGTCCTGAGTTTTTAATCATTGTTTTAAATTGAAAAAAACTTCGTTGTTTGCAGGTTCTTATAGTCGAGAAAATTTCGAAGTTCAATTAATTAATAAATGCATACCTTTTTTTCTCGGAAACGGCTCTAACGATTTTCTCGAAATAAATAATAAATAGCTGTTGCTATGAATGTAAATAAATAAACTAAGAGTTAAGAATTTGTACAATCTATCTAATCCTATACTATTAAGCGAGCAATAATTGTACAATTACGTACAACGTGAAACTCCGTAGCGAAGCACGGGTATTTTGGTAGTACATTTACTGTATACAATGAATGGATTCATTAAAAGAAGTATTCACTAAAATTGTGAACGATTCAAATTATGATCAAACATCAATTAGGCAGAGTGATGGCTTCTTAAATAAATTTAATGATTTTAAATTTATGCTTTTGGTTGTCGTTTTTAACTATATTTTTGGAGCTACGGATGTTCTCTTCGATGTGCTACAAAAGAAGTCATTTGACATTAATTTCTGTATCTCGCAAGTTAAAAATACTCAAACACTCATAAATAGCAAAAGAACTGATGATGCATTTATGAAAATTTTCGATTTAGCTGCTTCAAAAACAACAATTCCAACTGAATACCATGAGTTGCAGAAAAGAATTACACTCGCACGTGATCAACTTTTTGAAAAATACAAAATTCTGTATTATGAAATTTTAGATAACCTTTCAGTACAAATAGCCACACGTTTTAATGATTTGGAAAAGCTTCAGTTTGTTACATTAATGGATACTTCAAAGTTCGTAACGTATTCTGGAAACTTTCCCACGGATGCATTAAGTAACTTAAAGGTGTGCTACCCTAATCTGTTTACCGATTTCCAAAGACTGAAAAACGAATTACAGCTTATTTATGAGGATAAGCAATACAGACAAATGGAACCACTAAATTTTATGGAACTTTTAGCTGACAACAGGAACATCTTTAAAGAAGCTAGTAACTATTCCAACCACTAGCGTTTCCGTGGAACGAAGTTTTTCTTGTTTAAAAAGAATAAAATCATACCTGCGCAATACAATGACAGAGGACAGACTTACTAGCTTATCAAAAATTTCCATAGAAAAGGAACCGTTAAACGAATTAATTAATTATCTTGTTGATTTATCCTCTTCGTTCACTTTTTTAAATATTATTATATATATAAACTTTCACATATGAACTTACTTTGGTTATCACTTCCCCATATGTTTCAAGGTGATGTGCCTCTTCCTCAGTGGGAGTAAATACTGAATGTCATTTTACAGAATAACGGTTATGGACTATAGGTGTGTGTGGTGGGGGTTGATGGAGGGAGGGAATTGGCGCTGAGGTTCAAATTGTGTGTTTGGATCAGTGTATCGAATAGTGTATGTGATCTATAATGTAATTGTTCATTTAATATGTTGTTTGGTTGTAGTGCGTGATATCTGTATATTTCAAATTGTTCAGCTGTGTTTAGTTTTCTACTTTTAGGTAAGTAGTGTAATATTTCCATGTTGTGTTCTATGTTTGTGTAACTGTGGTTTTCGTTTTGTAAATGTGTGGCAAATGTGGAATGTATGTAATTTGTGGTGAGGGCTTTTAAATGTTCTGAAAATCTGGAGGAAAAAGATCTTCCGTCTGGCCAATGTAGAATTGGTGACAATCATTACAATTTAATTTATAAACCCCTGTTTTGCTGTATGTGTCTGTGTCTTTGTTAGTATTATTTATGTGTTTTCTAATGGTGTTGTTGGTTCTGTAGGCTACTTTATAATTGTGTTTCCTAAATGTGTTAGCAATTTTGTGTGTATTGGAATTGTAGTATGCAAGTGTTATGTATTTACTGGGTTGTGTGCTGTTGGTCTGATGTGTTTTACTTTTTGTGCTTAGGATGCGTTTGTGTATTTTATTTACCAAATCGGGGTTGTATCCATTTTTGACTGCTATATATTTGATTGTGTTTAATTCTTCTTGGTAGTCATGTGTGTTTAGGGATATTGAAGTGAGCCTATGGAGGATGTAGTTGAATGCTGCATGTTTGTGTTGAGTTGGGTGGTTGGATGAGTTATGTATGACCATGTCTGATGTGATGGGTTTCCTGTATATTTTGTATGTGTGTGTGTTGTTTGTTTTGGTGATTGTGAGGTCTAAGAAGTTTATGCTATTGTTTAGTTCTATTTCAAGTGTGAATTTTAATTTATGGTGTATAGTGTTAATGTATTTGTGGAAATTTTCTATTTGTCTTTTGTTGCCGTTGTAGAGGAGTAAAATGTCATCAACATACCTGTGCCAATATATTATTTTATCGGTGTATTTGTTATTGTGCAGCATGTGTTCCTGTTCTATAGATAGATAGGTTATTATGGAAACAGAAGACAGCTTTCAGACCACAAGACACTGTTGGATCATTGCTGAGAGTTCTCCTAGAAGAACAAGAGTTTGCATGAAGTACCCTGTAGTGACTGTAACCATCAGTTTAATCGCAAGGCCAGATGAACAGTGTTGGTGCATCATCCAGTCTAATGGCCACATAAACCTTAGACACCTTGCAGTGAGTTGGAGGCTTGCAGTGGACGAAGGCTTGAAATAGGGAGTATACAGGCAACATGTACATAATATCATCTTTAACCAAACTACTGGCCACCGTAGAGCTGTTATTATAAACGGGAATTTACTGACAATGAAAAAATATCAGTGTGGTCAACAGACAAGATGACAGCCTACGACTTCATCCAGCTTGGAAGCCTGATTTACATTTGTACAACACCACAGCCAATGGACACCAATGACGGAACAAATCAACTACCGATCTGTGATCATGTCTGCAGAGCCATGCAATACGTTTAACGTAGTACTTTAACAATAATTATATCAATATAAAACATTTCAAACCATTTACACATCAGAACTTAAAAAAACATTTTAACAAATAAATTATGAACTTTTTTTGTACTCACCGCATCGATGTCTTCAAGAGACGAAAGATTGCCTTTGTTGTTATTGGCGTTCTTGTTGTTATTTTGGTTGCTGTTGTTTGTTCTGTTATTCCTTTGGTTGAAAAACAACTTACTGTTGGCTCTGCGATGTCTGTGGTGTCGATTGTAATTATAGGGATTCCTGTAATCTGGTTCATCTTCTTCGCCTTCGTAATCCTGGTGATAGTCTGTGTCTCTGTCTCTATCACCATGCGGGTAGTGAGTCGAACCTGCATTTAACTACAGTATTGTAATTTAGGCAGTGAGCATGGGTAAACATTGTGAATCAGTTCTATCTTAATCACAGTACACAGAAAATCATCTCTTTTGTTATGGATTTGTTAATTTGCTTGATTTGTTACTTTAATTAACTACTTGAGTGACTTTTTTGGTTGCGTCTGTAATTTATCTGAAATTACAAATAGATTAATATTTAATATCTAACAAATCACAAACTGTGTTTGAGGTATCATAAGTTATATATATATAAAAAACATATCGTATGTATTTATCTAATACAGTGGTTTCCAACTTAAAAGCACCCGAGGGCTACAATTAAACTCAGGAACCTACCGGTGAGCTACATCATATTCAATCAATTTTCGACAAGTAATGTATAACTAAACAAGGCTGCGTATTTAATTTACTGTTTATAAAGTAAAAAGAGGTGATTTACACATTTAATATATATTATTACGTATCATTTTTTTAACGGCACAGTATTCATATGTCAGTAAAATAATAGAGATATAAGAAAGTTGTTAAACAAAGAAAGTAAACTATCACAGCCGGAGTCGTCAATACCAGGAGTTATCCAGCCTGTTAGATTGTAATCTATCAGATCCTATGTGATCGAAATTCCTATTTGGATCTGATGGACCACGGCCTAACAGCCCTGATTATTTTAATAGTAAAGATTTTAACATTGTATTTTTATATAAAATCTTCGATCTGAAAAGTGAAGTCAATCTGCTGCAGCCACTAAAGCAGGAATGTCTTCACTGAGCTCTTAAAATATAATTAAAAAATGATAAAAAGTTACTATTATGAAAATTGTTGTTAATGATATTGAATAATAAAAACTAGCATATACAGTTGGTAATATCTTGTTTCAGGCATTGCACTGCACGAACACTCACACTGTTTATCCTTGAAGTTATCAATAATTGTAGTGTGATAGATTGCTCACTTCTGTTACCACCAATGCGTCTTAGTGAATTCCAAGATGTGTTTTGTGTTTTCAAAACTCAGTGAGAGAGTCTTTCTGTTCATCGAGTTGTTGTTTGAAAACGCTTAACTTTTGAATAACATCAGTTATTTTCTCTATGTTAGCAGTCTTCATCACAACTTTGTCAAATTTTGTTGCTTCCCTGCTACAAAAAGTGTATATAGCAGGGAAGCAACAAAATTTGACAAAGTTGTTTTGAATAAGAGATGCAACTGATTATGTATCAAGGATGAAACTCGGACAAGCACGTCTGTTTTGTCTAGCCGAAGTGTGGAAGTATAAAGATTGGGGCTTATATGATGAAAAAAGAGGACTAGTGCAAATCCACATTACTATTGAACACATAAAATTAAATCATATTTACACATTTTATACTAATAAATGTACTACAACAACATGAATTGATTATTTAATGTAATTTAATTTGTGCTGTGGTAACATGTATCTAACTTAAATCTACATCTATGCATTGCATAGATCGTAATATTTTATAAAAATTTAAATTGACTAAGAGAATTGTTATTCTCTTTCTATAACTTCCCAACTTCTTTACTTTCTGCATTGCATGTAATATTATTCATTGATTACTTTATAAGCTTTAAATAAAAATTTACATTTACTAAATTACTTGTTAATCATCAAAGCAAATTCTTATTGACTTTAAATTATATTCTCTTATCTCTATCTACATTTAACATAACTTTTATTTATTTTAAAAAATTTTTAAATGTCTTTTCAATGTCTTTATTCTCTCATTTATAAATTATAAATTGGTTATTTGTTACCTCGATTCTGTAGATCGTACCCATGTCCTCTGTTGATCTGTAGGTCCCCTTCAAATGGAGTTCCCTGCACGTTCTCCGGTTCCACTTGTCGTCCTCCAGTTACTCGTCCCTCATCGTCCCATCTGGTTGCTGTAGTGTAGAGTGATATGTTGCTCTGCATCAGCTGCTGTTGTCCTAGCAGACGCCTCTATTGCTCTGCATAGCGTTCCTCTGCCTGATGTGACTCGTCGGCTGTCTAGAGTGCTGAACGTTTGTGGCTGTAAACTTGTAGAGTATGTTCGATAATCGTATTTAAAAAAAATCAAACTAAGAGTTACTGTTTGATACTTGGATGAACGTATTGTCCATCTGACTTTACAGTTTATTTAACAAAAATCGCGTCGCTACTGAACATAGCATCCTGCCACTTCTGAAGACTGATTGAGAGTAAAATTGGCTCTCCTGGGCCCGTATTTATATTCAATCAAGAAACCACACCTGTCGGAACAGAATTCTGCATGTCAGAAACTGTCCGTGGCGTCAGTTCCCCACTATCGTCCAATTTCATATTTTCGCACATTTCTGGCAATTGCAACTTCTAGTGCGGATTTCAAGGTGTTCTAACATTGTCTGATTTAATTACATATATTCTGTGTGGACATAAATAATTACTATTGGACTCGCATAAATAGTGTAATTACTACACTCTTAAAATCGCACAGAATTCGCACTGAACGTCCTAATCACACCGTTTTCGCACTGCACATGTGTATTATTTTTATGCATATTTAGAAGTCTTTCCAATTTTTCTAACATTTACGGTTTGCTTATAATTAAATAAAACTATAATTTAGCATCTACTTGGGGTGAGATTGCAAACTTTCAGGCTTGAACAGGCTTCACGCACACACTCTATTTACTAGTGCACACACTCTCAGCAGCAATTGCGTGATCGTGCCTGTTGATTCCTGTGTATAAACTCAGCTTTCAATTTCACACCTGCTTATCTATTACATATTAATAAAATTAATCTAAATATTTATTTTATTTAATAAATGCACAGTACATCCTATGCTTGTGTTGTTGCAGTACATTTATTAGTCGTCTTCTTATTTGAATTAGCAGTCTCTGTAATTCCACCTTTGTCGTGTTTAGCAAGCAGCAAGAACATGAAAAGTAGTAGTTTAGCAAGTAAACATGACACAATTGGAATTTATTAGTGGATCAGTGAAACATTTTGTCATAGATTTCTACTTCAAGAACATTCTTAGTTAAAGTAACATTTTACTGTTCGTTTACTTATTACAGAAAATACTTATTAAAAAAAAGTACTTATTAAGGATACAGTAATTATTAAATTGGTTTTCTAGGCCAGTTGTAAATCCATTTGTAAACATACATGTTACTTTATTAATGGCTCTGTATGTCTATCTGTCTGTCTGTCTCTGTCTCTCTCTGTCTGTCTCTCTCTCTCTCGTCTTTGCTTCAAAATTGGAAGGGTACATGCAAAGAATTGTTGGTTTCAGTAAATGATCTGAGCGTTTCCTTTTTCTTTTCTCCTTCCAAGGACTAGGTTTTGCTAAGGCTGTTCTGTTCACGTTTCCTTGATCTACACATCTCTCTACTTTTTGTTGCTGCCAGAATGTCTAGCGCTGCCAGTAGCATATTATTCTGCAGTATTTTTTCTTGCTGGCATATATTACTATAGGTATGTGAATACCCTAATGAGCCTCAGAAACAGATCAGGAAAGAAAAAGACAGGCACCTTCATTTATTATTAAGAAGTAGGATGTGGCATAAGTGGAATCAATAACGTTAACATCCAATCATCAATGCTACATCGACTTCTTTCGCAGTATCAGGAGACATGGAATTTTTTTCATGAGAATCATCTACTTTTCCCAATTTTTTGTGGGTATATTTTTGCGATTTCATATCCCCTGTGCAGGCGCGGATCCAAAGAAAAGGGACTCGGGGAAGCTCCCCCCCTCAAATGGTCACTTCAGACAACATTTTTTTTCATCGTTTTGTGATTGTAGAATGGTTTTGTAATTGTGAATATGACAACAAATTCATATCACATTATGTAGGTTCATGGTTTTACTCTAAGATTACTTTAAATTGTAATTGTACCTTACCAGCATGTTTTTGTTTGATACATACAACAGAAACAGCAGTGTGTATTTTAAGCTGTAAATGAATATTATTTAAAGAACAGTGAACTGACAAACACGGATATTAATTTAAATTTGTACATCAGTAAACTTATTGTGCTGATAATAACAAACCATATTTGTATCTCCACTCATTCCTATTATTTATATTATAGGCATACTTTGAGCTTTAAAGAATGGTCCAAATTTTCATAATTCCCCCCTTCCCAAAGTCACCTCTTCTTCCCCTCAAAACTGCTTGTTGGATCCGCCCTGGGCCCTGTGCATTTAATTCTGATAACGAGAATGTGCTATGACTACACTAGTAGGAATACTATTTGCCTGATTCCCTAGCTTTACAATCTCAGTATACAGGTTGTATATGCTTAATTTGCCAAATACACCTTGGAACCACTTTTATCTGTTTGGTGTATCAATTACGTACCCTTGTTAAACAAAAAGGAATATTTTCAATAATAGTTAATTCTCATGAGAATGAACGTTAACTTGGGTATTTAGGAAGTTTTACAGCCTCTTGTAACTCTAAGTAAAAAAAATCTGTTCGGTAAGAAACAAACAGGAAAAAATTTCCGAATTCAATCCTGATGTCTATTAAAAAATAAAATATATAATGCTATCAGTTTACTAAAATTCACAAAAAGAATTAAAATATTTGACAAAACTGCAAACTAATTATCATAATGGGACTATATGTCCAAAGTATCAACATTATAATCAATAAATTATTACTTGGATTGAGTTTTGTTTTTTGTAAACTCCAGGTGTGGGTACACGTTTTAATTTTAAAATTTGTAGTGTGGATTAAGAACTGTGGTGTAACAATTCATAGAACAACATTAACCCTCTATTGCCCAAGTTACTGCAACAAATCCTGACCTCTAAAATGAAAACCATTAACTTCTGAGTGATGCCAAAATAACACATTAAGTAGCTATATTGTAATTTTCAAGTCACATTAGGCAGAAGTGGAAATACTTCCATACATAAGCAGTATATTCATTAAATGTGTATGTGACTTCAAAGTTACATTATGCAGTAGAAGGTTAAGTTTATATTCAATGAGAGTCTGAATACATGGTAGGAGCTGTAATTCTAGCCACCAACTGGTAAATACAAACAGTTGTGTATACATTTTTAAAGTATTTCACAAAAATAAAAACATTTCTTTCACACGAATATTTTTATTGAAGACTGATACGCATTTGAGAAAGAAATTTTTTTCAACATAAGTAAATTGTTTTTCTGAAATATTTTAATAAAATTTGTTTTTATTTTTTTATTTAATGAATAACAAATTCCATTCAAATATAGTAATTTGAGTATGTTAGCATAATTGTGATTCCAGTTATACACTGCAATTTTTAAAAATAATCATCCAACAGAACACATATTGTCAGCTTAGAATAAAAACCTTGTATTTTAAATTTCTCTGAAAAATTTTTATTGCATTTTTAGATAAAAAAACCTTGTATGTCACATGTTAAACAGCTGAAAATTACGCTGTGACTAGCTCTAGAGGGCATAAATAAAACCATGATTCTTATGCAGCGGCCATCTATAGTGTGAAAAACCTTGTCTATAGTGTTGTTCCTTGTTACTTTCCTGCATTTTTCTGGTTCAGTTGGTGAAATGATATCATCATTAGGTAAGTGAAATTGGTAAGAATCTGAAGATTTTGATTCACTTTATGGCTGTATTTAAAATGTCATTACTACAATAAAGATTGTCACCTGTTGTTGGTACAGGTTACAAAATGGCCTCAAGGCAGAGTAGTTTAATACTGGAATTCGCACTTAAAAAGTTGAATTCTAAAGGTCCTAGCAATGAAAATAATATGCTGGAGGCACCTCAATCTGGAGAATACCCACAAGAGAGTAAGGGTTTATCTTGTAGGTTTATTAAATTTAATTAGTAAATTAAATAAATAAATAAATTAATTGAAAATAATTAATTAATTATTGTTAGTCTTAAAACTAATCAGAAGCTCCTACTTATGTAAAACTTCCTTATGTCTTAATAATACACAAAACTTTTCAACAAAAACAGAGGAGTAAATTTAACAAAAAATTTTTATTGTAGATGGAGGAAAGGTATTGCTAAATCAGTTAATGCCGAAGAAACTCAGCTCGTCAAGGTAGATTCTAAGGGTACAGTTGACATTTGGCCAACCCAGATGACCTCTCTTCAGGAATATGTTTTTGTTCCAAGTGGGGAAAACTGTTTCGTTTTACAACAGACTTCATTAAATGAAAATTTTAACTCTGTTGGTCCTCAAATTATTTCAGACTTTGAGTGTGGTGTGCAGAATACTGTTAATGAAGACAAGCTTGTGTCTCCCTTAGATATAAGTTATGTCAGTTATGATGAAAAGAATTTAGATAAAGATTTGTTAAATTGTTCTAATATTGAGTTGGATATTGATAAGGTAAGCATGGCACAAGAATACGTAAGAAATTATGATGAAGCAAATTATTGTCACACTGAAGATGACAATGTAAACATGAGGAAAAATCAAGATGGAGAGGAACAGGGATACAACAAAGGCAATAAAATAAACAAGGCAGATGAAAATGACAGAATTAGTAGTAATCAAGATATTAACGATGATGATGATGATGCAGAAAGTTCTCCCAAAGAAATGAACAATGCTAGTGATGAACATAATTATTGTGACAAGGTTCCTGAACAGAGAAAAAGAATGAAACAAGGGAAGGCTAATAAGGATGTACGTGTTACAAACAAAAATAAGTTTAAAATATTAGTGGGAGAGGAGTACTATGGAAGAAAAAAAAGTGAAAAGGGGAAAATTACATTTGATGTAAAAAAACCAAAGAGATATTTGATGATATTGAAACCTTGTTGCTTGTGCAAAGTGAACAACAAGCAAAAATTTGAGTGTGTAAAATTTACTAATGACAATTTTTACATTTTTTAAATTGTTACTAATAAAAATGTTTTCTTATTTTTGGAACTTAAGTAGGAAGAGAAAAATATGTTTGTATAACATTCAGTTGCCAAAAGACCTGTACATCAATGAATTGTGAAAGATGCTACTACTTATTGGCACCATGGCTCTTATTTTTATCACTTAAAATTTACAAAAATTTATGAGAATCAAAATTGTGTAAAAGTATGTTAAAGGGTGTTTTTGAGTACACTATCTTTTGGAGAGTGGATGGTGCATGATGGGTCTCAAGAGGAAAAGATGAAATAAGAGAAGATTCAGATAGAGATAGACCTACTTGTCTGAGGACAAGCCAAGTTAGTGAAGAACACTCATCAAGTCCTTCCTTAACAGTCTTCCCAAGCTTGAATTGCACTATTTTAGGGAAAACGCTAAAAAATTTTCCTTGAGCCGAATTGGCAGTCAGAAGCAGAATTATATAGATTATACAAAACATACCGTCAGTCTACAAACAAACAAAACTTTATTTCAGCTTTATTTATATTTTGCTCTGTGTTTTAGGAATACAACTTGAGTCTCTTTAGTCCAAAGAAGGACCATTGTGACACAATAAGGGGAATATTGAAGATGATTATAATGCTTATATAAAAAGAAAAGAAGCAAGGGAACGATAGGAAGAAGATAAAGGAAGTAAAGATGAGAAAGTTTTAGTGGATTTATAAGTGGTCGAGTTGAGTCCATTCTGCTCTCTATTATTGTACCAAACTGAAAGTACAAAATTTTACTCTGTATGATCTCAAGTCTGGGGCCGGATTCTGCTATTTATGGGATGAGGAAGAAGGCGAATTAAATGCAGATCAGTTTTCAAGTATTTTGTACCATTCTATAACAAGCGAAGTGGATAAAAACAAATGCAATGAGATCATAATTTACAGCGACAGTTGTACTTATCAGAACAGAAATTGTGTAATGGCTAATGCTCTTCTTTTGGTTTCATTTCAAACAGATATTACTATAACTCAAAAATTCATGGAGAAGGGCCCATACACAAATGGAGTGTGATGCAATGCTCAGTTCCATAGAAAGGAGATTGAAAAATTGGGAAGTGTACGCATATTCTCCAACTGACTATTTTGAAGCATGTAGAACAGCACAAATGCATCCAGAACCATACAAAGTGTAGTATCTTTGCCACAACTTCTTTAAAAAATTCAGTGATCTATCATTTTTGTCATCCATTTGACCTGATAGTAAAAAGGGTGACCCTGTAGTAACGAACCTGAGGTGCATTCAGTACAAACCTGATGGAACAGTGAAATTAAAATTAAACTTCTTGAATTTTTTCACCTGCCAAGAAGGATTATCAAACCTTCAGATGATGTGTTTCTTCAGCCACTGCATAAGAAAAAACTACCACTTGAATCTACAAAATTTAGACATCTACAATAAACGAAGCATGTCCTGCCTAGGGATGTTCACACCTACTATGATGCATTACCACACTACTTGCCTGGTCATCGAAATAATCAGTGTAAAGGATACAACTGCCCTTGTATCATACCTGTGAATGTTAGCATTTAGTCTGAATATCAAGCTGTCAGTAAAACTCACACTTTTATACTCTGTTTTATTCAAAATTTTGTCTAAATAACAAATTTTTAAAATTCTTCTTTTTAGGTGTATTTTATTATCACCCATGCACTTTGTAATTCATTATATGCTCAAAAGGATAAAGGAAAGTATACAATTAAAAAAGTAGAAATAAAATTTAAATAAAAAGGCAATCATAATTTTAGTATTAATTCTTTATACTCAAGTTTTACTAGACAAGATTTTTCATAAATTAAACATGAAAACCACCTATCGTGTATCTATGTAAAAGGAGTAAAACCATATATATAGGGTGATTCAAAATTGCACGGCAATCACTCGGGAGCTGATTCTGTAGCTAAAAAATAAGAAAAAAAGTCCATATAAACATAGGTCCGAAAAGGGTTTGTTAGCGAGTCACGGCTCGCGAGCCAGTTCGCCCTGATTTCTGCTCCCACGGTATAATGACGCCATTCTGAAATTCTTGGGGTATAACGTGAAGCATAAATTTGGTGGTTTCTTATGGTTTTTGATCTGAAATATTCAATAAAAGAGGTCCCAGAGCTCTATCTTAATTAGTTTCTAAGAAAAACTGTGTAAAACACAAAACATTGGCGTCGAAAAAAACGCTTTTTCATATTTGGGATAAAATAACTTTGTTAATTTGGCAATAAACAAATAAAAAATGTTAACTAACTTTGTAGAGAATTTAATTAGGTATGAGAAAATTGATGTGTATAATGTTTGTTAAAAATAAGTATAAATTTGAGAAATTTGACTTTAATTAAAAACAAAACAGACCAAAATGCGCCAAAAAGTGTTACAATTTACAAGCAATGGCATTGTAAACTGTAAACAGGTAAAGATACTAAATTATAAATTATGATTGGTCTAAACAGAAGACTGGGTGTTATTAATTGTATACAACCACAGTCAGTGTACGTCTTATTAGGTTCTCGTCACTCTTTTTCACCTCTCTGGCTTTACTTAATGAGAGAAAATTAAAGTCTATGTAATGGTTTGCAGCAGAAATTCAGTAGTGAAAGAGAATTTAGAAACGTGATAGCTTTTCTTGGTTGCTGAGCTGGGCAGACCCAGCAAATGAACTACCCCCACTTAAGTTCTCTAGAGAGGAGTGAGAGGAGACAGCGCGACAACAGTTCATGTCTTACTTTACCGGTACTCACTAATTCCCTTTCTGTCACACACATGCCTCCATTGTTCTCGCCAGCCTTGCTGCAGCCGACGTTCACGCTATGGAAACAATGCTCAAGTCTGTTGTGGCCATGTGCAAAATGACTGAAAATTTGGCTAATTATAATTAATTCACTACCGACTCGGAACACAAAGTTTTTTATGGGTAAAAACGTAAAAGTGTACCTTATAGCCTGAACCAGTTTTCGCTTTTATAAAGCGTCTTCAGAGACTGCCGCTGGGACCACTGTCCGTCTTGTTCTTGGCGACGATATCGACTTTTGAAGGATCGATGTTGTGTGTGTGGGGTGTGATATGTTCGAATAATGCGTGTGATTTGAATTGTGTCTGTTCGTTTAGGATGTCGTTTTATGTGTTTTCGTGTGTTTGTATATTTCCAATTGTTCTTGAATGTCTAGTTTTCGTCCTTTTGTGTGTACGTGTAGAATGTCCATGTTAATGTCGATGTTTTTGTATGTGTGGTTTGCTTCAATGAGGTGGTTTGCAAAGGTGGATTCTGTAGTGGAGTGTAGTGCCTTTGTGTGTTCAATGTATCTTTGTTTGAAGCTACGTCCTGTCTGGCCTATGTATAGAATTTGGCAGTTTTGTTAGAATATGCTTTAAAAAAGTTTGTTAGCTTCGAAACGAGGTGTTTGTCCGCTGCGCACCTGAAGGTCAATGTTCAATTTCTATCTTCAGGTTTCTGCTTTATTTGCCACTTCACTTACTGATTATTCCGGTTCCCCCGTAATAGTAAAACTTGAACGAAGGTAACGTATATCTAATATCTGTGTTACAAACAAATAAACTGGTTGCGAAGGGAGGAACTTGGGAAACTGACTTACGTTTCCTCTCTGACAGGATGTGTGTGTGTGACTGCTTACCGCGATTGTTATTTTTCTTCTGCCATTGGTTGCGACTCTGGTTATCAGAGTTGTGTTCGTGACGACGCTGGCCGTTTCCGTAATTGTTACTCATGCATGCTCTGACTACGTCTTGGAATCTGTCTTCTGTTTTCTCATCGTTTTCCACTCGACATTTTAGCGCCTGTAACAGTTTAAAAGCCTGTTAAGAGCGACAGTCTGTTGTCTTGCAGGTCCGTCTGTACTGGGAAAGGTTGAACGAAATACGTTGCAATTGAAATTAATTTTACTGTCGTGTCAACAATACAGTGACGTAACCAAGGAGACTTCGGGGGTTAAACCCAACATCCCATTAGGTAAGTAATCAATGGGATATTGTAGGTAAAGTATAGTGACATGTCCACTACCACTACCACGTCTATCATTAGCTGTGTCCACACCAGTGCGCTTTTCGTGCATTTGAGGCATGCGCAGTAGGACCTTCCTCTAGCGAACGTAAAGCATGCACAAGCTGCCTCAAAAACAGTTGAAGGTCACCGTTTTTAGTGATGCATTATGCATTCAGTAACTCACGTGCTTCCACCACCAGTGGATCTTCTTTCAACATTCCGTGCAACTTCATAGTTTTACAGAAAGGTTTTGTTCAGTTTTCGTGATTACTGTGACTGTGTTTATTGTTTACCATGTCGGCAGAACAAACGTTGGCCTTTATTGAAGATTAGCCTATAGGTCACATTGTGCCTTATGAGACATTACGGACAAAACTTATACAAACAAAATGAAAAGAAACGATGCTTACGCTGTTTTGGCTACGAAGTATGAACTGGCTGTGAAGAACCCCGGGAAGCATTGATGAAATGAATTGCTTGGATAATTTAAATAAGTACATCAAAGAAGTAAATGAATCACCGGTAGCCAAATACCTAAGTGTGATTGCTAATTTCACTTCAGCTGGTAATGCTTCTCTATAAATCGAGTACTTTCATTTGCAATCTTAGGCTTCACCGTTTGTAAAAGAATGTAAAAGTTCGTTCTAGACATTCGCGTAAAGTTCTTAAAAAGAAAGTTATCATCCAGGTCTCTCATAATTCCAAAAGTTTACGTTCTTAAATAATCTTTCAGCCATATCAAGCGTTGATATTTTTCATGCCTTTTTCTAACTCTTTTCAGCACTAAAAATGCAGCACTTATACCCGCTAACATAGCAGTATCAGTCACGTCATATTCACGTTTAGGCCTACACTGGAAAAACATTGACAACTGTGACGCACAAGTGTAGACACTTTGTGGCATGCGTTCAGTACTTTCGGTCTAAGGCATGCGCAACAACTACTCGGTGTTGAAAGCAGAATTGAAAATTGAAAGCGAAGTTTAAGTTGAAAGCTCACAAGTGTGGACATAGCAAATGATCTCATGAAGACATACCGGTTACGCTACAACAGTAAGTCTACTTACAAGGTTAAGTAAAAGTTCTGTGTTAAAACTTATTCCAACAAATTATTTATTACCTAGTTAAACGAATGAGCTGTGAGAAGATTCAGAGAGTATACACAATTTTGTTTAAAAGAATATTAGGTGTTTTTCCAGTCGTAAGTGATCTATATACTGCACAACAAAAACGTATTAAACCATCTGGTGTAACCGGATACCCACTTCATAAGACGGAGTACAGTATCTTCTATCTCGGTGGTTCCCAAACGTTTCAGTCCGCGGACCCCCCCCCCCCCAAATAATTAAAAAATTCACGGACCCCGTCTGAGTTCTGCAATAAAACAAACAGTAAATATGATAGAAACTCTTATATTTTAATTAAAATGCATTAAAATTAAAATTCTCTTAATTTGCAAAATTATAATATTAATGATATGAAACATAGTTTAACGTAAACAATGAAGCTGGGTTTGCACAATTAGCTCTTTAATATCTTTAAGTGTCTGTTAATTTCAATATTAAGTAACTCTCGACATCAAGTTTATCTCTTAACTTTGACTTTTAAGTACGTGAGCAGTGAGAATGCGGTTTCACACAATTAAGTAGAGGAAACACAGTTAAACACTTTAAAGCTCTTTTTCCGAGTAAAGAATTTAAAGGTATGTTCAGTTCAGATGGAAAGATATTATTGTCAGTCTTGTGGAAAATCTATAAAAGCGGATCAACTATCGCAAGTTACACAACATATATCCGGCAACAAACATGTCGCTGCAGCTTCACGTTCTATAGTTCGAAACAAGTGGTTTTAAGTGAAACGGGATCGTCTCCCTCCTCACGTTCGGGACCTACGAAGCGTCGTGAATTTTATTCTGATTTGTGTAGAGCTTTCAATTCGCAGACGTTCCTCTACACAAAGTAAACAATCCAACGCTTAGGAATTTTTTCGCGAAGTACACGAACTTAGATCCTCTGGATGGGTCTACTTTAAGAAAACACTATTTTCCTATGAAGAAACAAGAAAATATCAGAGATTTGTGTGAAAATGAGAAAATATGGGTAAGCGTTGCTGAAACTACGGACTCTGCAGGAAGAAAGGTGGGAAATGTAGTCAGGGTCGGATTAGAAGCGCGTGGTGCCCTATGCTGCCATCAAACTGGTGCCCCCCCCCCGATTCTAAATTCAACCTTTTATCCATTATTTATACTGATAAATGGCATACACAATTTCGAAAGTTAAAAGTTATTTTATTAAAGTCTCAAATTACAACAAATATTTAGCTAAATAGTGGTTACATTGAGCATAGTAGTAGGCCTACTTAAGCATAGAAAATACTAATCGATCCATTTTTTTTTATTTTGCCTTAACGGAGTCTTGTTTAATTTCTTCTAAATCGAGCGATTCAAGTATCTAGCTTTCAATATTCAACCTTGCTAACAAGATAATCTCTCATCTCCCATACTTGAACGCAACATATCTTTAATCGTTTTAATACAGAAAATGCTCTTCAGATTCCTACTTAGCTATTGGAATCGTGAAAAGCAGGCGATAAGAAATGTATAAATTCAGCAATACATCAATCATTTTACGATCAATAATCCAGTGAATACTTTAAGCGGACAAACTGGTAGTATCATGGAATCTATCGTCTTCATTCGAACGATTTGAAAAAAATCTCTTCCTTGGAATTTTACTCGTGGCACAAAGTGCTCAATTCTATTAGAAGATCGTCGAAAAGTATGCACACATATTTTGGATTGAGGACATTTGTTTTTTTTTCACATCTATTGTCTTCAAAAAGTTTTTGTGATTCAGACCCCCCTCTGACAGCTGAGGTCCTGGTGCCTGGTGCTCCAGCATACCCCATGGATAATCCGCCACTGAATGTAGTTATTAAAAAATCCGCCACTGTATGTTTAAAAATGACGAAATAATGTCCGAACTTTCACTTTCGTCATTATCTTTCATTTTCCGAACTTACATTATAGGGTATTAAATACGATAATGTATTGCAAATGCAGCGTTGTATGTGAAGAAAGCAGCGGAAGCCCTTTGTGTCAACTATGCGAAATTTGATACACGTCACCTGTGTTGTGCATGCTCTACACAGAGAAGACTATATGAAACTATCCGATCCTTGTATCCCAATATGGGCAGATTAGTTATTAAATGGAAATAAAATGTTTATAACGAGAACTGATCTTTTCAAAAACAAAAATCCTAACCTTCCTTTACCACCAGCACCCATTGTCACTCGCTGGGGGACTTAGCTTTCTGCGTTGTTATATTATGCAGATAATTTTGGTAGTGTTAAATCAGTTGTTGACGAATTGGACAAAGATGATGCGTCATCAAATTGAGATCCTTCAAAATCTGTTAAAAGACAAAAGTGTAAGAAATTAGTTGGCATATATTTCTTCTAATTTGTGTTTCTTGTGTGATTCAATAAAAAAAAACGTGAAAAAACAACAAAGCTCTTAACAGAAACTGTTAGTAAAAAAAACGCTTCGCTGAAAGCAAAATCAAATCTCTCACAGGATCAAAAGTCGAAACCTTAAAATATAAACTCAAAGTTGTGTTTTGAAAAAACACTGGGTTTGAAGTTTAAGTAAAGTTCTAGGTCAGCAAGTGGACATTGAAAACGTAAGTGTAAGTGATGTTCCTCTTTTTAAGTATACCAGACTGACTTCATGTGACGTAGAACGGCCCTTTTCTCAATATCGAGCTTTGTTCCGTGATAATCGGCAGAAATTTGTAATTGACAACTTAGAGATGGCGTTTATTGTGTACTTCAATTCCAATTACATTTTCAAGAAGGAACTGAGGAGTTGACCAGCACGTTTGTCGAGTAGAAACATTTTTCCTGTTACAACCTGTCTGTTTATATTAAATTAGAAGAAAATATTTTTAACTTTTTAAAACAAATATTTTTTAGTTTTTTAGCACATAAAAAATAAATATTTTCAATTTTCTTTACTTAATGGATACAATCCGTGAAAATCCGTTCCCTAATTATGACAAACCTCCTTCTGTAATAGTTTGGTTGTTAACGACAGCTCAGAAGACGCGCTTGTTCTACTGCGCACTCGTCCCGAAAGTGAGTTCCAAAAACATTTTATAGACCACACTACTGTTTCAACAGCTGTGATAATGTAACACGGGAAAAATTGAAATGCTCTTATTTATCTGACTTATTATTTCAAAGTTTGGATATGGAGTACGTTGATAATAGTTTTATAATAATTTAGAACTTGCGTTACATTTTGAAACAAATCCACTTTATGACTTGTAATAATTTTGAAACAATTATTGAATGTATTCAACTTTCACGATGAAGGTATACAGACCTATCTACTATTTAGTAGGAGCACACGCCTTCCGACAGTGTTCGTTGGCCACATCTCTGGTTCCTTAAATGCGACTGAATTTGGAAAATGGTTTGTGTACTTGACATCTTTTGACTGAATTTTTTTCTAAGTAAATGTTATTTTTATTCGCCATTTTCATATTGACTTTTGACTGTCACTGTATCATCAGTATAAAAATTTTAAACTTACGGATAATTCCTCTCTCCCTCTCTATCCCTTCCCCCTCCCACATTAATTAGCTGTACGAAAGAAACCAATTAACAGCTTGTATCATTGTTCCTCTTGTAGGAAATTCGAAACGGCTGTGTATATGTTTTCTTTACGTTATGCCAGACGGAACTGCTAAAAATCTGTTTGACGCGAAGCCCGCAAACGACCTATTACCGATACTTCGGATTTGTGGAGAATGTACAAGTGATGAACTTTCATCATTTGACAGTCATCTCCACCCGGCTTTTGTAATCCTAAGAGCGGCGCAAAAGGCATTAACTAGTCGGAATCAATTATATTCGTGCCTCATGGTGACGCATCGCAACAAAGACAGTGAACAAATGTGAGCAGGTGTCTATGCTTCTGACTGGCTGAATGGCTACGTATCTGATGAGATTTTTAGATAAATTTACAAACTAACTGCGTACTATCAACAGATATCTTTTGGCTAGGAGATAAGTCATTTAGAATAATTGTATAACCTTCTGACTACACACTGTGTGATGAACGATGAATAAAATGCGGAGTATAACTATTACAGACCCGGAAGCTTTCATAATATTTACCTAATATTTAATTTATGATGTAACAATGTAAAAAATAACATTTTGGGGAAGAGTTAGTTCTATATAAGAACACACACACGCACAACTTTGTTAGTAGATTTGTCTTAACCTAATATGTAATTCGTCGATGTACAATTAGAGTTAATGTGGTATTCAGCCTCTTGACGAATGGTAGCCGCCTACCTGATGGTGTTATGTCAACTTTTATGCTATCGAAATATGTGTATTTCAAAAATCTGAAGACTTATTTTTTCCTCTCTTCGGCCAGGTTTGGTTTTGTGAACATACAGGCTACACGTAGTGTGTGTGTGTGTGTTCGCGGATTCTCTCACAGGTATATAGCACGTACAGTTTACACTGGTCCGAGTAGAGAGGAACTTTAAGAAGGGATATAACTTTCCTGTTTGTCTAACCTTGCGAAGGGATAGCGTCTATATAAAAGACAAATGTTAATTTGTCCGCAGCGGGAATCGAACCCAAGTCGGGTGGTGTAGCAAACAGTCACAGAACTAGCTATATGTAAATATTCTGAACATAAAGCGTCCCACTTTACGAGTTATCTCTGCCTACATGTATCTTATGACAACTCTCATTTAGCACATGTAAATTAGCTGTTTTTTGAGGATAATTCGGAAAAAATAGAAGATTTTATTGCTGGATTAAATTAAAAAGAATATAATATAACAACAACCACAAGTTGCCCAAAGTGTTTGTGGGACAATATTTAAAGTGAGAAAGGAAAAACCACGTTTTTTAAAATCTCAAGAAGCGGTTTGAAAGTACGCCTTTAACAACATTACGAAGAATACGAATTTAGAGTGATTTCCGATAATAAGAGTTATAATACGCCCCATTTGGATAAAAATTGATTGAAACATAATACTTTGAAATGAGGGGTTTTCTCACTTTTCAACCCTTAGGTACAAGACTGATCTGCCAAAAAATTAAGACCCACATAAGAAAACTAATTAATTCGTTAAAAAGATTATTTGACCGTGTTGAAAGTAAGATCTGGTGACGCCCATGCCATCAACCCTATTTTGAGTCTGTTAACACAAGAATTTTTCTGCCAAACTTTTAGTGCGTGTAACAGTACGTCATTTTTAATATATTATATGCTAAGAACTTATATTTTTATAAGTTCTTTACTTTATCTTTTTATAATATAAAATATATTATCTTATATTTAAAATAAGAACTTTCTATTATATTTTTTCGAACCGTGTTTAATTCACTTCGACTATAATTTTCTGTATTTATTGAAAAATACAAATATTCACCTTATGCACATTTACACGCACATAGAGGTAGGCCTCTTATAAAGAATTATTTCACTGAAATATTTTAACGTTAGCGGCATTTTGATAATAACTAGTTTTTAGAGCTTGGTGGTGCGTCTGATTTTTAAAATTTTCTCTAGTAATTTTAACTTGAAATTACTTTTTAAACGGCATTTTAAAGTAGAATCAACAGTTACTTTTTGACCAAGCTCAATTGTTTGTAGCTTCGTCAAAATTTTCAAATACAGTAGCCTAAAATTTAAAAAAGCAAATGAAACGAGTTTTAATTAAGAAACTGAAACAGTTGGTTTTAAGATGCACCATTTTCAAGTTATTTGCAAAAAAGTAAATCATTTACACCATATTATGGGAATTCCGTGAAAACGGGGGATTTTTCAATTGGGTTTCTCAGATATCAAATGAATTAAAAAAAAATTCTCTGGGATCCTACAGCTACGAAAATGTACTTTAGTTAAGTTATTAAATTTTTCGAAATATACATTTAAACTATTTTTTTTACAGTAATTATTAAATTTCATTCATTTTTCAAAAATTCTCATTGTGCTGAAATAACTTTCCTCAAGTCGCATTTGAAAGATAATTTAATGGAGATAAAAACCAATGTGGTTCCTGGTTATTTAATTTTTTGTAGCCATTGTTTTCTTAGACAGAATATTTCTCATGAAATAATTATTTATTTCATAATAAATAACTATATATTATTTAGTTACTCTATATAATTATATTATAACTATATATAATTTATATAATGTTATATATTATTTATTTCATAATTTTTTAACTGAATATATGACACGATTTCAATCAAAAACTTAAGAAAGGTCCAGTCTTTTTTTCTACATTTTGTCGAATTTAACGTAACGACCCACAGATTATTAGAAATCTCTTCAATATTAAATTCATAGTGTTATTAAATTTTCTATTGAGTTTTTTTTTATAGATATTTTGAGAAAAATCTTTCTCATCCCTAATTCGAGGCTATTATTCCAGGAATTGTTTGCGCAGATTCTGGTAGCCTATATGCTAACGTACATGATTTTTAATGTGTTCCAGCACACATTTCCAAAATGGAAACCTTCTATTCTGTTTTTTTTTTCAAAACAAACCTTATTTTACCTGGGCGCGCGCGCGCACACACACACACAAGTTCAAGATAGGCACATTTTAAAAACTGTGCAGCGAGGTGATGTGAACTTTGGTTAAAAGTAAAAACACTGAATTTGAAAAACTGTAATATAACTATGTGACTGTAGTGTAGCTGTGACTCTAACATAATTGTTAATTGTAGGCTAATATAACTTTGGAAAACTATAACGGAAATTTGTTATCGCAAAGAAAGAAAATTTAATTCAATTGTAATTTATAAAAATTAACTAAAACAGAACTTATTCAAAATGGATTGAAAATTTTCATGAAACATGTTGATAAATAAAAATATTAGGCTACAGTTTTGCAGTGAAGACCCTGCACAATACAATTATTGTTTAAGACATACTTGGACACATCTGTTTATGGACAGAAATACACAACAGTGTATGCCTAATACAGTACAGCACACGATTGATATAACAAGCTTATTGGATTTTCAAGATAATCTTATACCTAAAAAAAGTTTGGTTTTCGAACGAGTGAAGCGAGTTTTTGTTTTAAATCGACCCGACTGATTTTGTAAAACTTAGAATGCGTGTTCCTACCTTTTTTGAGATTAATCACTCCCCCCCCCCCAAAGTAAGAGGCGAGAGACAAAATATGAGGGGCAAAATTTGAAAAAAATCGCAAAATCCATGTTCGGTATCAAACTAAATAGAATTTTTATCAAAGTCTGAAAATAGAGTTCAGTTTTGGAAATTCCAAAATTTGGAATAAACTGAAAAATCCATGGTGGCTATCAGACTAAATGGAATTTTAACCCAAACCCGAATGTTCTGTTAACTTTGAAATTTTTTCTTTAAGGGCGCCATGGGCCGAAAATGAAAGTACAAGTTTTTAAAAATTGTTAAGAATCTATGCTGGGCATTTATACAATTATTGCGGTCTACTACAACACAAGATTTTTGTTTTGTTCATTTATGCTTGAACTATTATTTAACATCTTCATTCGTACATTAATACGAAAACACGTTAAAAGTAAAAAAAATTCAAAAACAAAAAACATGAAGTTTAGAACTTCATTCACAGCTTTAAAAAATTAACGTTTACTAATTTGATTTTGTCTAATATTAAATGTATTTTGTTCAAAATAGTGAGGGAGTTCTGCAACTCATAGAATTTTTTTATATAAAAAAATAAGATTTTTAAATGAGCGTTTACACTGACCTGATTCTCGTGCGGGAAAATGTATGTGACAAGGATGAAGTAAAGCAAATATGCAGTAAGGTGACGTCTACGGAACATGTTTGTGGTACAACACTAACTTACGTCGTGTTCTACATGTATATATAGCAGTGGTGTCGTGTCATGCACTTCCTGGTGTTGCTTACTGCTCTGTAGGAAACGTCCATCACACGCAGTGGATTTCTTTTGTTCAGACGTCATGTGTTTTAGAAACATCGGATTAATATAGTGGTCACACAAACATGACCTACTCATGCGCATCCATCTGTTACGTGCGCAAACAAACACAGAGATACACGCATGGTTCTGTGCAGAAGAGCAGAACTGAGTAGTTTGGCAAGGACACACGGTAGGCCTATGTAAGTCATAAGGCAAAATGTTTACGCTCTCGTTCCGTTATTTCAGCAATAGTCTCTGAAGACAATGCGAACTTTACAAAAATGATTTATAATTTTGAAAGAATATAGGTAAGTATTTTAATCGGGGCAAAGATTTTGTCACTTTTAAATTTTAATACCTTTTCAGGTATGGTGGTGCCGGTGAGTGATCAGTGGCTCGGACCAAGGTCCGAGGCGACCTTCCATTTTTGCGCCCCAGTCAGGCTTTTATTATCTCTTTTCTTTTACTAATTTTACTTCCATATTCCTTAAGGAAATGGAAGTACGGTGATGGCAAAAAAAATCGTGTTCGAGATTATTGCAGATTCTGATTGTACTACACTCAAAACATGAAAAAAAGTCGTTTTCAAAAAATGTCTGTGTGTGTGTAGATTTGTTTTCTATGGCAAACGATAACAGCCGCAAATTCAAACAGAATCAAATAATTTTTTGCATACAGCCCTGATTTGTAGAGTACTCACGACCTATTGTTTTTGTGAAGATCGGTTGAGGGAAAGGGGTAGTTTACCTGCAACGGTTTTTTTTATCGAGTATTTTTTTTTTTGGCAAACGATAACAGCCGCAAATTCAAACAGAATCAAATAATGTTTCGCATACATCCCTGAATTATGGAGTTCTCAAGACCTATTGTTTTTGGTGAAGATCGGATAAGGGAAAGGGGTAGTTTACCTGCAACGTTTTATGTTTTAACAAGGGTATTTTCTATGGCAAACGATAACAGCCGCAAATTCAAACAGAATCAAATAATTTTTTGCATACACCCCTAAATTGTAGAGTTTTCAAAACCTATTGTTTTTGGTGAAGATCGGTTAAGGGAAAGGGGTAGTTTACCAGCAACGTTTTACGTTTTAACAAGGGTAATTTTTTCTATGACGAACGATAACTGCCGCATATTCAAACAGAATCAAATAATTTTGTGCATACCTCACTGAATTGTAGAGAACTCAAGGCCTTTTGATTTTGGTGAAGATCGGTTAAGGGGGAGGGGTAGTTTACCTGCAACCTTTTACGTTTTAACAAGAGTAAAGTACTTGAAATTTCATTTAAACTTTTTCAAACAATGGTAATTGTTAAAAATAAAATAATTTTGTTGCCGGGCAATAAAATTATAATTTTTACTTCCATGTTCCTTAAGGAAATGGAAGTATGGTGATGGCAAAAAAAATCGTGTTCGAGATTTTGCAGATTCTGATTGTACTACACTCAAAAAATAGTACAATCCGGATAAGGGAAAGGGGTAGTTTACCTGCAACGTTTTATGTTTTAACAAGGGTATTTTCTATGGCAAACGATAACAGCCGCAAATTCAAACAGAATCAAATAATTTTTTGCATACAGCCCTGATTTGTAGAGTACTCACGACCTATTGTTTTTGGTGAAGATCGGTTGAGGGAAAGGGGTAGTTTATCTCAAACGTTTTTTTCTATCAAGGGTTTTTTTTTGCAAACGATAACAGCCGCAAATTCAAACAGAATCAAATAAATTTTTGCATACTTCCCTGAATTGTAGAGATCTCAAGGACTTTCGATTTTGGTGAAGATCGGTTAAGGGGAAGGGGTAGTTTACCTGCAACCTTTTACGTTTTAACAACAGTAAAGTACTTGAAAATTCATTTAAACTTTTTGAAACAATGGTAATTGTTAAAAATAAAATAATTTTGTTGCCAGGCAATAAAATTATAATTTTTTCATTTTAATGTAAATTTTGTATGAGTTAATATACATGTATAAAATAATATATCGTTCCTGGCAGGCAAGCATATCTCAGTTATGTAATGTTTACGTTTCCATTTTATTATTATGACTACCGCAATAAAAAGGCAGGGAAGACACACACACACACACATATTCGCGTTATTTCTCGCCTCATTCATGTTTATTTTCTTACATTTGCACGCTTTTTAATGGTAAGTGCCGAAACCCACACCAACATAACGCGTGCAAGCCGAAAAAGTGTCCAGCGTGGGTAGCGATTTGCTTCCTGTGGATCGCTGGGCAGTGTAACTGCACGTGTTTACAGAGGAACGATTCATAGACAGACTTTTCGTCTTTAGGGAATGAACCCTCTGCAAGTTGCTGAGTGTCCATGAGTGACTTCGGAGCGCTCCTTCTTTTTCGCGTGTTTGTTCTGTGAAACATACACTATAGATTCGCAGCTTGATACACTACTGCAACTAGGAACACTGTAGCAACGCTCAATAGGAAATGTTGAAAATTTTTGTCCACGGTGTACCCTCATACACACTAAACCTGCTCTGATGTTTTAATTACGGACATCATAATATTAAAACTTTGGAAACTTGAGCACTACTTAATGGAGATCAAACATTAACTTATACAAGCCATTAATTTTATGCAATTTTTACTTCCATATTCCTTAAGGAATGGAAGTATGGTGATGGCAAAAAAAATCGTGTTCGAGATTATTGCAGATTCTGATTCTACTACACTCAAAACATGAAAAAAAGTCGTTTTCCGAAAAGTGTCTGTGTGTCTGTCTGTCTGTCTGTGTGTCTGTGTGTCTGTCTGTCTGTAGATTTTTTTTCTATGGCAAACGATAACTGCCGCAAATTCAAACAGAATCAAATAATTTTTTGCATACAGCCCGGTTTTGCAGAGTTCTCGCGACCTATTGTTTTTGGTGAAGATCGGTTGAGGGAAAGGGGTAGTTTACCTGCAACGGTTTTTTTTTAGCAAGGGAAATTTTGTTTGTTTGGCAAACGATAACAGCCGCAAATTCAAACAGAATCAAATAATGTTTCGCATACAGCCCTGAATTGTAGAGTTCTCAAGACCTATTGTTTTTGGTGAAGATCGGTTAAGGGAAAGGGGTAGTTTACCTGTAACGTTTTATGTTTTAACAAGGGTATTTCCTATGGCAAACGATAACAGCCGCAAATTGAAACAGAATGAAAAGATTATTTGCATACAGCCCTAAATTGTAGAGTTCTCAATACCTTTTGTTTTTGGTGAAGATCGGTTAAGGGAAAGGGGTAGTTTACCTACAACGTTTTTTTAACAAGGGTATTTTCTATGGCAAACGATAACAGCCGCAAATTCAAACAGAATCAAATAATTTTCTGCATACAGCCCTGATTTGTAGAGTACTCAAGACCTATTGTTTTTGGTGAAGATCGGTTGAGGGGAAGGGGTAGTTTACCAGCAACGTTTTTTATCATGCGTATTTTCTATGGCAAACGACAACTGCCGCAAATTCAAACAGAATCAAATAATTTTTTGCATACAGCCCTGATTTGTAGAGTACTCGCGACCTATTGTTTTTGGTGAAGATCGGTTGAGGGGAAGGGGTAGTTTACCTGCAACGGTTTTTTTTATCAAGGGAAATTTTTTTTTTTTTTGGCAAACGATAACAGCCGCAAATTCAAACAGAATCAAATAATGTTTCGCATACAGCCCTGAATTGTAGATTTCTCAAGACCTATTGTTTTTGGTGAAGATCGGTTGAGGGAAAGGGGTAGTTTACCTGCAACGTTTTTTTAACAAGGGTATTTTATATGGCAAACGATAACAGCCGCAAATTCAAACAGAATCAAATAATGTTTTGCATACAGTCCTGATTTGTAGAGTACTCAAGACCTATTGTTTTTGGTGAAGATCGGTTAAGGGGAAGGGGTAGTTTACCTGCAACCTTTTACGTTTTATTTTCTATGGCAAACGATAACAGCCGCAAATTCAAACAGAATCAAATAATGTTTTGCATACAGCCCTGATTTGTAGAGTACTCAAGACCTATTGTTTTTGGTGAAGATCGGTTAAGGGGAAGGGGTAGTTTACCTGCAACGTTTTTTTATCAAGCGTATTTTCTATGGCAAACGATAACAGCCGCAAATTCAAACAGAATCAAATAATTTTTTGCATACGTCCCTGAATTGTAGAGGTCTCAATGACTTTCGATTTTGGTGAAGATCGGTTAAGGGGAAGGGGTAGTTTACCTGCAACCTTTTACGTTTTAACAAGAGTAAAGTACTTGAAAATTTATTTAAACTTTTTGAAACAATGGTAATTGTTAAAAATAAAATAATTTTGTTGCCAGGCAATAAAATTATAATTTTTTCATTTTAATGTAATATAATATTTTTCATTTAATACAGCAATAAAAAGGCAGGTAAGACACAGCCTGGCTGTTTGGCTGAAAATGATTTTAAATATAAATCTTAGAATATGGAAGTCATGTATGGTTCTCCATACCGATATTTTATATATATTGTACAACGTTATCGGCAACAATGAAGTAGTTTTTGTTAAAATTCCTTCCCGGGATGTTTGACCGTAGTCCAATGTTTTCTACAAAACCAGACGTTTCGGCAATGCCATCGACTTCCATCATCAGTGAAAATCGAGTGCGATAACGTGAGGTGGTATACGTTAGTGGCCACAGTACTGTGGTTAAGGCTGAAGCAGTAAGTAGAAAGAAGTAGTTTCTATGGTAATATTTCATTTCGAAAATGATTTTAAATATAAATCTTAGAACATGGAAGTCATGAATGGTTCTCCATACCGATATTTTCATTTTAATGTAAATCATGTATGGGAGAAAATATATCGTTCGTGGCAGGCAAGCATATCTCAGTTATGTAACGTTTACGTTTCCATTTTATTATTATGACTACCGCAATAAAAAGGCAGGGAAGACACACACACACACACACACACACACACAAAATTCGCGTTATTTCTGGCCTCATTCATGTTTATTTTCTTACATTTGCACGCTTTTTAAATGGAAAGTGCCGAAACCCATACCAACATAACGCGTGCAAGCCGAAGAAGTGTCCAGCGTGGATAGCGATTTGCTTCCTGTGGATCGCTGGGCAGTGTAACTGCACGTGTTTATAGAGGAACGATTCATAGACAGACTTTTCGTCTTTAGGGAATGAACCCTCATCAAGATGCTGAGGGTCCATGAGTGACTTCGGAGCGCTCCTTCTTTTCCGCGTGTTTGTTCTGTGAAACGTACACTGTAGATTCGCAGCTTTACTCTAAGCAACGCTCAATAGGAAATGTTGAAAATTTTTGTCCACGGTGTACCCTCATACACACTAAACCTGCTCTGATGTTTTAATTACGGACAACATAATATTAAAACTTTGGAAACTTGAGCACTACTTAATGGAGATCAATCATTAACTTGTACAAGCCATTAATTTTATGCATATTTTTTATATATATGTACAACGTTATCGGCAACAAAGAAGTAGTTTTTGTTAAAATTCCTTCCCGGGATATTTGGCCGTAGTCCAATGTTTTCTACAAAACCAGACGTTTCGGCAATGCCATCGACTTCCATCATCAGTGAAAATCGAGTGCGATAACGTGAGGTGGTATACGTTAGTGACCACAGTACTGTGGTTAAGGCTGAAGCAGTAAGTAGAAAGAAGTAGTTTCTATGGTAATATTTCATTTCGAAAATGATTTTAAATATAAATCTTAGAATATGGAAGTCGGGGCCCTGGAAGTCATGTATGGTTCTCCATACCGATATTTTATTATATTTTACAATCTTTAAATAATACGAGGGCAATTATTTTTCAACCTCCGGTGAGTTGGCAAACCTGGTTCTGTTGTCATAGCAACAATCTGCTTGTTGATTGTTTTTGAGGCTTTCTTCTAAAATATATCCACTGGTTTTATAGTTATTTTGTCTATTACTGTGGTGAAGACAGTTTAATTATGGCAACTACAATTGAAATTGCCTCCAAGTGTGAGATTAGGTCTGTTATCAGATTTCTTCAAGCTGAAGGTCATAGTGCTGCAGAAATTCATCGAAGGTTGTGTAATGTGTATGGAGAAAATGTGATGAGTGATGGTTCAGTTCGGGAATGGTGTCGAAAACTTAAAGAAGGGCGAATTGATGTTCATCATGAAGGAGGGCAAGGAAGAAAGTCCGTGGCTACTGACGATGTTGTTGAAAGGGTAGACAGGATGGTTCGAGAGCGCCGTCGTTTCACAATTACTGAACTTTCTGCTGATTTTCCTGAAATTTCTAGGTCTGCTCTTTATGATATTCTTACTCAGAAGCTTGGGTATAGGAAACTCTGTGCTCGGTGGGTTCCCAAACAAGTCACAGATTGTCGCACAAAACCTGCTTCATGAATTTGGTTGGGAAGTCCTTGATCACCCACCTTATAGCACAGACTTAGCACCAAGTGACTACCATTTGTTCACTGACTTGAAAAAGTGGTTAGGTAGGCTGCGGTTTGACTCCAATGATGAGTTAAAGTCCAGTGTGGCAGATTGGGTGACTACTCAGGAGCGAACATTCTACAACATGGGCACAGAAAAGTTGGTGCCTCGCTATGATAAGTGCCTCAACAATGGTGGTGACTATGTAGAAAAGTAGTTTACATATATATGCAACTTTTGTATATAATAAAATGATTGATGTTATTCATGTGTCTGTTTTTGTCTATCGGAGGTTGAAAAAAAATAGCCCTCGTATTTACCTCATTATTTACAGATTGTAATGAAACAGAAAAAAAGTCTTGTGAAACGTGAAAAATCAAAGTTTTATTTCCTTACAAGAAAGTTTTATAGAAATTAGATAATAGTCTTATGTTACTGAACTATCTACTATGTCGTCAAAACCCAAACACGATGCAGTTTATTACCAAAATGGTCAAGTTTTTCAACCTACCCTCATTTCCTCAACCGTTCATCAAAAACAATTTTTTTAATGTTAATTTAAGTTTTGAGAAAATTCTTTCACATGAGACCACGGACACCCGCAAATTGATAAAAAACACTGTAGGTTGGAAAGTGATTCAGTGAAGTTCCGTTTGACAATAAACTGAAGAACTTCCATGGGTGCGGATGTACGTCTGGCTTGAGTCGATTTGTTTTACTTCTTGCACAATTTGTTTTTTATCGAAATGACCACATACAATGATAAACTTTTCTACGCCTAATTCTAAATCATTATCAAAGTCTTCCTTTTAGAATTTTGATTGTTCGATATTAAATGTACTATATATATATTTCCTATAGCAGAGGATCTTTACGATAGTTTTTGAATAAATCAATCTACACAGACAGAAACATTTTTCTACGAACTTCATCTTGTAGATTTAATTTATCGTCATTAATTTGTAGACGATATTCATCATCGTCTGATAGTTTACCCAGTAGTCCTTTGTAATTTTGTCGATCGCATTCTCAATGTCAATTTCATTACTTGGCATTTCTGAGAACCAAAGTTAATGCCCTTTCGACGAGTGTCATCTTCCTTCAACAAGAAATACTTGCAGTGTTTTTCTTTTCGTCAGACCCATACCCATTGTAATTATCGGTGTTTGCAAACATTTTTGAGTGATATTAACATCTTCCAAAATAGCATTCCAAAATTTCAAATAACTTAAAAATGTGAAGTTCCATATTCCGTATTGCGGGAGAATTAGTCAGAGCCACCCAGCACTACTACAGTCTCTGCAAACCGGGACAAACATGGTTTCAGCCTCCTCCTCCCCCACGGTCATGGTTCGTGAGGGAGGTGCTAAGAAATGTGAAGTTCCATATTCCGTTTTGCGGGAGAATTAGTCAGAGCCACCCAGCACTACTAAAGTCTCTGCAAACCGGGACAAACATGGTTTCAGCCTCCTCCTCCCCCACGGTCATGGTTCGTGAGGGAGGTGCTAGGAAATGTGAAGTTCCATATTCCGTATTGCGGGAGAATTAGTCAGAGCCACCCAGCACTACTACAGTCTCTGCAAACCGGGACAAACATGGTTTCAGCCTCCTCCTCCCCCACGGTCATGGTTCGTGAGGGAGGTGCTAAGAAATGTGAAGTTCCATATTCCGTTTTGCGGGAGAATTAGTCAGAGCCACCCAGCACTACTAAAGTCTCTGCAAACCGGGACAAACATGGTTTCAGCCTCCTCCTCCCCCACGGTCATGGTTCGTGAGGGAGGTGCTAGGAAATTTTTTAATTTTATTTCTCGCTAAATTAATAAAACTAATTTTCAGTCGGTTTGTAGTTTTCTTAAATTGAACAACTTAAGCTAAAGAAATGTTCAGTCATGATTTGCTTAAAAATTTTCAATCTACGAAGGTTAATCTAATTTAAATTTGTATGAAGGCAAGGTGTTAAGAATAAATTATGAGAGACTTAGAAAAATATATCTGTAAAATGTTGTGATAAGGTTGGGATATCACAGTTATTTGTAAATGAAAAGAGCAGAAGAAATCAGAAACGAACGGTTGGAGAGATAAACCCCTAGCTTTTAGATCACGATTTAATATTTGGTTACTATTTGTGACAGAGAAAGGTTCAGAAGCAAGATTCCTATGTAACATTAAGCGAGATGGTAGTCTGCAGTCAACATTCAATATGTTTTCATGATGTATAATAAGCAAATACTTTTTGAAGTGAGAATTTCATATACGGCACTGTGGTGCCCGACTACTCCCGTGAACCTCGCGCTCCTAGGGGAGTAAACTGGCTCAACGTGTAACGAAACGTGTAATGAAATAGATATAACGAATAAGCAGTATTGCCAGGTCAATCAAACCTATTTTTACCACACAGTTACCCAAAATTTCCCCACTACCACAAATGTTTAAGCAAAGCGTTCTATTTTAAAGAACGTGAGCATATTCCAAATGTTTAAATACATTACAAGAATAACGTAAATATTAAAAATAATACTGCTGAATACTTCTGAAATCTTTTTCTTGTTTTTAGTTTATTATTTACCTAATATATTTACAAAACTTTCCAATCTTAAAAAATAAGTGAACCTATTTTTTATTATAATACCGTATTTATAGTACCGTTAATGAAAATGATTGGGTACATGTTTGAAGTGTCGAAAGTCGAAAGAGCATAATTTTGTATCTTTGTTTACTTTGTACGTTTTTTAGTTGTTTCATGAGTTCGATTCTGGTTTATATATTGTATTTGGCTGGAAGTTTATTTATGTTTCAACTATTTTATAATTTGTAAAAAGAAATTAATTCTTATAGATCGCGTATCACATTCTACTTTTTAACTGAATATTGCATAAATCATATTGTAACATAAAAAAAATTGTTACATATTCTTTGTATGTGTAGGTATGTATACTGAAAATAATACGACGTGTGATATGATGTTACATATTCTTTGTATGTGTAGGTATGTATACTGAAAATAATACGACGTGTGATATAATTCTACTTATCGGTCTATTATTCTACTTATGATCGATTATAAATATCGATTTCTTACAATAAAATACATATAAACACTACTATGCCCTAGTCTCATTTAATTGTCCGTTAACTCTTATTTGAATAAGAGTTATTTGAATACAGAAATATAAGATTCTGTATACCAAAAATCTCTCTTACTCCAAATAGGCCTACATACGAGCAACTTTCTACAGGTCGAATCAGTTCACTTGCTACTCATTACTGAAGTTCTCACTTCTGGCGTCTGTCCCACGACACACCTATTTGTTTTTTTATGTAAAAACTAAATGAAAGTTGGATATTTTTATTACACCGATTCTTCATGTGAGTAAGAGGTACTATAATAAATTACGGAAAGGAGAACTTTTGACCAAATCGAATAGGTTAAATAGTTGGTGTTCACAAATTAAATCAGATAAATTAATTACATCATTAATCAGATACTTTAATTAATTATGTATCAATAACTAAATGATTATCTCTTCTATTTCAGTCCTCAAGTTACAGAGTTCCAACGAGCTCCCTTCCTCTTCTTAGGATTATAATAAATTTTAATTATCGATGATCGTAAACGTCGTGCACTTTGATCTATAAATGTTAACAGGTAGTGAAACATATTCGATTTAATTTAATAAGCGTACTTAAAAGTATATTTATTACAAAAATAAATATTATACACATACTATAAAAACACAAATCAATAACTTATATAAACTATTTAACTTCATAAATAATGTTTCTTACATACTAAAAAGACAAACTCATTCGTTTTAAATCTCGAAAAATATATCTAGACACTCGTAAAATAATACACTTGATACGTGAATCTCTAAAACTGTTATACACAAGTCAGATTTCGCTGTTGCCAAACGAAAGGGGATGTAGGTACAGATCAATTAATTTAAATCGCTAAAAATACAAAACATTTATAGACCTACTTTATAAGACAATGTTGGGCAATGTATAAAGCTCACTATTTTTCAAAGAAGTAATGGAAAATATTTTAATGCCAGCGTGTTCAATTATTGTTTTCATTCTTCAGATGTAAACTATTAGATATTCTCCTGTACTCCTGTATCAGCACTGCATTCGAGAACAGATTCGTTACATTTAAAACATTGGCAAGTTTTGCTAAAAAAATAATTTTTAATATGAATAGACCTATATAAATATTAAAATAAACAGTAACAGAATAAATGTGAATGTAGTAATACAATCATAAATAATACGAACAAAAAAATAATCTGATCACCCACTTCAATTTAAGCATAGCGTTGCATCCAATGAAATAACTTAATTGTTTGTAGTCTGTCTACAGTTTATTCTTGTCACCAGGTACAGGATACTGGGTTATTAATATTTCACGTTCAAGACTGTTCCTCAAGTACAAAATAAATATTCTTGTTAAAATATGTTAAAAAATTGGACACAAGTATTTGAAACAACATATGCGGGAAAACGTATAATACATTAAAGTAAAATTTAGATTATTTGGAGACATTTGGACCCATTCTGTCCACTAAATATGTTGGCAAAAGCCTGTTGAATTCACGAGATTAACTGCGGTACTAATGGGGTTTCTCCACAGCTTGGCTGCACGAGAATGTAGTACTGTACATCTACAACTGAGGATTCGTTAATAATCCTGGTTTTCAGATTGTGATTGTGAATTCGCACATTTCACATCAAAAGATGCTCACTTTGTCAATTGTACGACAGTTAATGTCCGCTCAATGTGCACTGTATATGATCGTGTCCTAAACAGGGTTCGCTTTGAAGCCACTGTCCGGATGTGCTTCGTAATTGACGATCTGCAGTTTTCCCGACTTGTCGTAGTATCCATAGTGGCCCTTTACGTATCCGTGCTTGTCTTTTTCCTCATAACGAAACTGTCGATTGTGTCTGAAACAGAGTACACATATTATATAAATCTAACCTGATCCTTCAGTTACATTAATAATAATATATTTTTTTTGAGTAATGGCCTCCACACATCCCCTTAAAGCCATTCTATATAACTAGGACGTATTTCAGGGGGAATGTCAATATAGGCCTACTATATAAGAAAAGGAGCTATATATTACACATATACAGGGTGATTCACGAAGAAACGGAAAAACTCCAGGATGTGGTCTACTGGTTAAAAAATACACAAAATAATAAAAAAGTTAATAATAAATAAAGAAAAGAAAATAGTTTATATAAACATAGGTCTGGAAACGCTTTGTTAGCGAGTTACGGCTTGCAAAAATTTCGCCCAAATTTCTGCTTCTACGGTAAAATGTGGTGACATTGAAATTGTTGGGGGGATAAATTGAGGGGATAATTAGGTAGTTTTATATTGTTATTGAGCTGAACAATTTTTTAAAAAGTGTCCCAGAACTCTACCTTCCGTAGTTTTCAAGATAATTCGCGTAAAACACACAAATTTGGTGTCAAAAATACGTTTTGCAGGTCCGTGAAGTACGATAACTTTGTTAGACGACTAATAAATGCACAAAATTTATGTACAAGACTTTACAGAATAGGAATTCCGAGAAAGTCTATGTAAATAAAGTCGATAAAAACCGAAGAGAAACTTTAAGAAATTTGGTTTTTATTAAAACAAACAACAAGTAACATGAATTTATACATATAGGATAGTTCAGTTCGTAGTCCTTCAGTCTTTCGACTGGTTAGTACCCTCCCCGCATGTACCCGGGTATACATATAGGATATACACTCACTCCAGTATCTTCATAACATTCTTTCTAAAGGCATTAATATTCTGACTCAGACAGTCAGCGTCTCCCTGTTACAAACTCCGTTCTTCATTTTCGCCAACACACTGCTGCAAGTGTCTGAATAAGACACGCTTTCTATGCTTTTTATAGTAAGGCACTCTACAACCGATCCCCGAAACATCTATCTCAATAAGGACTTTATTAAGGGTCATAACCAATTAACATAATTCCACAACTGGCCTCATATGAAGAAAAACGCTGACTGATGTAGATAAGAAAGACAATATTCTGTACACATCCGCAATAGACAAAAACTAAATTTTACTTCTATAAGAAATAATAAGTTTAATTTGTTTTTGTAGAGTCTACTATTGAAGTAATATTAAAGACGAAAATGTAATCAAATGAATATTTAATAATATAGTCAGTAACAAGAGTAACCCAGCTGATCAAAAGAGGATATAAAAACGTAGGCTACAATATAGGCCTACTCTGGCTTCTGGGCGATCACTCTCCCCTCGCAAGCCAGTGGTAAACGAATGGGCCTATTAAGTAGAAAGCCAGAGATTTCATTAATTGTATTAAATTCAGGGAGTCTATTAAGCCTACCCATTCTACTTATCCGTTCAAAATTGCTGGTAAGCGGCAAACCTGTGAGACACATACACGAAGTGTGTTAAAAATTGCATGCCGACTGTGAACTTTTCGAATAGTATGCTAAGCGGTACACAGAGACTGGTACTAGTATATTTAGCATACCTGTACCCTGAATAAAATTAGAATAGGATCGGAGTAGAGGTTTTACGAGAGAACAACATTGTTGCCACTTCATGCTGTGGCTTTACTTCGTAAACAGTCCCACAAACCATCTTGCCAACGGACGGATGACGTTGATTGATCAAGACCACATAACTTCGTCTACAGCCGGCTAAATCTTGTTCTAGTTCGGCCTACAGCGACAATTTCTGATAATAAACTATCATTTGCCCGGTTTCATTATGAGCATTAGACGTCGAGCTATATTGGCGTAAGTGAGCACATTAGCAATCTGTTTTCTGGTTAGTGACAAAGTGAACGTGACGAGCTGAACAAACAACTCGTATATATGTGAAAATTTCCTGTAAATTTGATAAAAATTTTAAAGAAACACTTCAGTTTCAATCCAAATTCTTCATTACCATTTGCACTGGCAAGCAGTTCCGACTACTGATTTAACATGGTTCTCTTTCTGAACGTCAGTCAACAAATAGCGGCATGTACTTTACAATGATGTGATACATCACACGTTTTTCAGTCAAAGATGATGGTAAGAGCCAGTGGCGTAACTTTTTTTCTGGTCGCCGCAGGAATTCTTTGTGTTCCCCTTACTCTTCTTCTCTTCTCGAGTCATCAGTCTTTCGACTGGTTTGTACCCTCCCCGCATATACCCGTGGTGCGTAAGTTATTGAGTGTCTGACAGGTATATGGGACCTACAGTTTAACGCCGAATCCGAACGGCATAGTTGGGGAGGGCTTTTACTAGGCAGGATACCTCTCGCTGGTTTGCCATCGCCTTACGAGGGGGTACGGTCGTATCTAAATCAGATGGCCCCGGCGGGAATCAGACCCCCTTACTACCCTTCCTTAATTCATCCCATTGTTCCCTCTTAAATACTTACTCCTCATTACAGCTGTGGAAGCTACTAAAATTATAAAACGTAAACAGAATACGTTGTCCTCAAGACTGTTTAAAATCTCTACTTCTAAGCCTAGGCTAATTTCATCGGTTATTTCCGCAAATGCGAAAAGTTTTCATTAATTTTGAAGCATTCCTGCTTCATCTTCAGAAATTGATACATATCTGATTACTTGACTTAGTTGAGCTTTTCCGTGGCTTATATGTTAATGTCTTGTATAGTATCCATTATTACAGAGAAAAAGTAAGCAGATTCAGTTTGTTTCAAAATAATATTTTCAACTTTTTTACATAAAAGCTGAATGAGTTCATTTTGAACTTTGGGACTCCGCATACTTCTTCCTGGTCTTCGGACCATGGACCACTGATTATCTCTTGCAACAATGGACCGTACTTACTCAAAAGATCGATAATTGCCAAAACGTTTCCGCTTTGGGCTGGCCTACCTTCTCTTTATGGCCTCTAAAGGCTGCATTTGAAATTGACAATTTCATAGTAACATTTACAATGCGATTCAGTACTTTAGCCTATTTATAGTTTCTTTCTTTAGCTCATAAAGGATAACGATGCAGGCCTGACCGGTGGCCTCAGTGCATTCTTAACTGGAATCACCGCTCTGTTGAGCAGTTAATCAAATAATGTGTACTCTCAAAGTACCAGTACCTAAACTGGTAAAAAAAAAAAAATAGTAAAAAAATAAATGTATTTGTTTTTTATGTTAAACAGATACGAGGAAATTTGTTTTTAGTCAATTCATTTACCCATTCTTAAAACGTTAAGGGAAATGTTATCCCCCCCCCCACTGTGGGCCCGGCTGTTACGTGTCTGGTACGCCACTGCCCACTTGGTCAGCTGGTTTTCAAACAGTTAAAACACCCTACTTACGGTTTACGCGAACACTCTCTCAGTATGACTTGGATCTTCACCGACCGACGATGAACATTCAGTGTGGGTGGATCTTCTCTTTAACTTTCAGAAACTACTCACAGCTATGCGTTAGGGTCATACAGTTTTCTTTGGTTAAGCAATTGAAATAGCGATTGTTTCTCTGCAAAGTGTTTATCAAGCATGCAGCAAAATTTCATACTCCCGCGTGTTTCTTAAACACATTTCACTGTCACTTTTCACTAATCCGATACAATTGTGCAGTGAATATAAACTGAAAACTAACTATTACAGCGAAATGGATCAAATGGTAATTTGTTGTAAATATCTGTCAGTAGGCCGAGTAGGCGTGCTTAGCAGCCTCAGCACGCTATATGCGCTAGTTGACGAGGATAAAAAAAAAATTGCGCTTTTTTGAGAGGTAGCCAACGTTCATTTCGAATACGACTTTCAAAAGTAAACAGTTGTCCAGTACTTTCCCTTTTGCTCAAAGACTAGCTGCAACATATATTCACTTGGAATTGGAAGTTATCTGTCGTGTATAGAATGCAGTGTTTACCCTTTTCCAGTGTCAAATCCAAACTTGTAGGTTTTCGGGCCGTTCTGACCGTGCATCTGGAACTCTACTCTCTGGCCAGACCCGTGTCCGTGGTGCTGGGCAGCAGCTGCGGCACCGTCGGCGTGATGGAATCCTGTCTCTGCTGTTATCTAAAACAGACATCTTAGAGTTATTATTTTTAATTGTTGTATGTTTAGCTTTTTCAACACTTTAAATTATTAGGAAAAAAACACACCAGCATGGTTATTACTTGAGTCGTCAAACACGATTAAATCACAAAACTATTTAAAATTCTTTGACGTAATTACAGGATATGTGCACCTATTTTGTAATCTGCATATCGATTTGTGATCTACTTTGTAATTTGTACTGTATATACATTCCGTTAAATATATAGTATATAGTAGGCCTATATACGTACATTAACGTTGTAGGATCAGTAGGGACACAAGATGCGATTTGTGTGACAGTAGTTTCCGTAAACCATTTCACAGCAAACGTCAATAATAATACAGCGTGATCGTATTTTCGCCTAATTGCTTATTTCGTAACTATAATCACAGGAACATCAATTCGAAAATGAAAAGTTGGTAACGCAATCCAAGAATTAACGGAAGTGTAAAAGTTTTATCACGCTGAAGTACGCTCGCGCGCGCGCACAAATACACACAGATTAATATAACCGTGGTATAATGTTATTTTATAAACGAAATTTCATGTTCATGACAACACAGCGTTTAGACTTAGTCGAGTTATATTTATTTAAGTGGAAGTCAGTGTTCCTGTTTTATTATTAGTGTAGTTCACAAATACTGAATTGGAAACGACGTATTGAGTATTGTCGTACCAAATACAATTTTAGACGCATTCGAAAGAAGGTTCTTTTTGCGTGAAGACTAGTGTAACAACAGTGTTGGAAGAAGACCAACAGAAGAACATTGTATTTTTTGTATGCGGAAAATTGACGTATGTTATAGAGTAAGTATTATTATTAGACAATATTAAAAAATATTATTCTAAATAAATGAAATGAGAGCTTGTAATTTCACTTAGTGTTACCTGCTCATTCATCTGTGACCCTGCTTCTAGTAACTCAGCCTTCTTCTCAGGAGATAACTGGTGTTTGTCCGCCTTGGTACTCGCTGGTCTCCTTCTGACGTGCCGTGTCGTTTCTGCAGGCACTTGCTTCTTGGGCGCCACTGTATACCGCTCTGCGTCTTGGCTAGACGTCGACTTTGCCACCGAATCGTTTTTATACTTTTTAATTACGTACTGTTTGTCTTTCTTTGGAGGATCCTCTGGCGGTGGTTTCATTTTCGACATTTCAGCAGCGATGTCGTCCTCTCTGGAATCCGCGTAGTAGTTCGCCGGAAGCCTGAACGGCTGTTTCGAATTGTACACGGACGGTAACTTTGGAGGTGTCAGATAATCAACGAGACCTCCGGTTCTAGGGAAACCGTTGGTCGGTTGTACAGCGAACGTTAGAGATGGAATACTTTCGACCAGCGTTGGCTGATCTTGCGTTGATGACGGCGTCACAAAGAATTTTTCGGTGTCTATACCGGTTTTGACAGTACTGACCACGTGCTGTGTCGTTTGTACGCTCAACGGTGCGTCGCTGCTCTCTTGGACAAGTTGGACGGCTTTCGTTGGTTTGGTTTTCGTGTAAGTCTGTTCAACCTTTACGTGAGGTCTCGGAGTGACAAGAACTTCCTCCGTCGGTTGCGGTTGTTGCTTCCTGGTCTTCTGGTTTCCCCTCTTCACGTGTATCCTCCGCGTAGGCAGTTTCACAGTTTCCTTCGTTCCGTCATTGTTTTCCCGTTTGATCGGAAGTCGCTCTTGGTCTTCCTTGTTGTTTTTGGAAAATCCGTCTATTAAATCGAACGATTCAGATATGGCCGGTATGCTGGGTATGTGTGGAATATCAGCGTGTCGGTACGGGCGGGCACTGGATTGCTCACTCATGGGCACGTGTGCTATGCCGTGTTCTGAGCCTTTCCACTGTTGCTCCAGGTACTGGGGCAGATTTGAGAACGGAAACAGCTGTGCCGAACATTCCATCACAGTGAACAGGAGGACGTACGACATCCGCATCTGAAACGGACAAATACAGAAATAATTCACTTTCAGGTTAGTTAAGTAAATTTTAATTTCTAACATCTGTAAAAAAAAAATAAAACAGAATACGATACGTAAATGGGAAACTAAAAGCGGGATTGAGACCTACCAGATAGAAAGAAAGGTAAATTGATGTATTTAGATACAGGGAAACAACTCTTAACCGAGCAGAGGATGTTAGGTGTAGGGTAAAGTGGGAATGATATTTTTCGCTTTTGTTTTTGATTTTCTGTATGTTGAGGCCGTGGATGTCTTAGTATTTAGACCACACAGCCTTAACACACTTGAAACCAAAAACCAAAGTGAAGCCATAAACAAAAACCAGAAACGACGGATGTAGAAAAACTGCGTGTGTTTAAAAAACAAAAATTGCTTAACAATTTCAAGGATCGTATATATAAGCTTCTCGTGTGTTCAAAAAGTACGTCGTATGGATCTGAAGTTTTCAGTCATGAAGGAGGAAAGGACGCAGTGGGCGCATCGATTATGTTGAGGTGGTCCTTGGATGTGTTGTTGCGAGTCAGAAGAGGTGTCAATTGTAATGAGGTAACACGTGTTCAGAGCCCTAAAACCATATGGCGAGGAAATATCAGGATCATATATTGAAACGGGAGAGAGGTCTCTAGTTTGTTGTAGGGGTTTCCAAAGTTTCATTTACGAGCAGAGTGTATAGGCGTCTGGAGTGTCTTGGACCGACCCATAGGATGCTCAGGAAAGTCAGGCAGCTACCACCGTGTAAATGGGAAAGGCGAGATAAAAAGAAGAAAAAAACTAGTGAAGCAGACGGAAGACGAAATTAATTATATCATTTTATTCACACACACCCCACACGCGATACATGTACGTGTTCTAACAAACTGTGCTTATCTTTAGTTTGCTTCTTAAGCGCCATTTTGGTCTCTTAATTTTATGCGACAACATATCATGATAAGAATCACACGGTTCATTAATTTAATGTAACAACTTTTGCTTTCCCTTTCAGATGAACCAAAAATTGCACGTGCAAGGAATGGCTGACGTTTGTATAAGAAAGAAACCTGAAGAAGTCGAAACGTTTTCCGTTGTGTTATTGGTAATAGCCTTGCGCGTTAGGCAACCGACAAAGTACAATTCATTCGCAACTCGACTTTATTGACACACATATCATTGTATTTTGTGGTTTGTCAGACCGGTGTGGTTGACACAAACGTTGAACAACAGTTTTTGTCTGGAGCAATACAATTTATTGCGTGTACTGCAATTTGCTGCCATAGATTTTAGATTATCACGTTATGTCTGCATGTTTGTTACTCCTCTAGCTTGGCCGACACACAAGTTGAGTCGGACACTTGTTAATTGGTTACATATGCTTTCGTCAAAGGCAAGTGTCGGATTACTTATGTATCACGTTACATACGCCTGCTCACTTTACTAGCGAGTACGCATTTGATTTGCGTTATGACACACCGGATTATTGTGAAATCTCTGGCGTATCTTTTGTTCCTTCAGACCTAAAGTGACAGTTGTAAAAACAGTATTTGATGGACCTCATGGCGAGAAAAGAAAAAGAAGAAAAATGAGTAAAAGGTGAGAGGAAGGGAAGTTACCGTCCGTGTACAATTCGAAACAGCCGTTCACGCTTCCGGCGGGACCGTGATCAGTTGCGACGCAATTGTATAAAACCCGGTCAGTTGCCATCAATTGGATTTTCATGTTATTATAATAATGCAGAAATAACCATTATAATTCTATTCATTTATAGGCTAAACTAGCCTAGCCTAGCCTAACCTAACCTAACCTAACTTAACGTAACAAAAATATTGAAAGAAAGAGGTTACTCGTACAAATGAAAAGTTGCATGATTGAAATCTCATCGATGTTTAAAATAGGAACATTTCTGAATGAGAGATTCGGTCAGTAAGTAAAAGAAAGGGGCGCAATTGACCGCGTAAGAACAGGTAATAACGTTGTTTCGTCGCAACTGACCGAGACCGAGAGGAAGACATGACGAGAACTAAACTTCGGTAGAAGGAGGCAGGTAACGGGGCAGAAGATCAGGATGATCAAGAACAACATGTTGAGACAGACCAATGTCCTATGATTCCCAGAGTCACGGATTGAGACAAGATAAGACTTAAGCCTTGTAGAGTTTGCTTTAAGTGGTGATACTACTGGGCCACTTAAAAAAAATTTAGGCCGATGTTTGTTAATAATAAAACAGTTGTAATGATCGTTAAATAATATCATCACTTAAATACTGCAGTACCACAGTTAAATTTATATAATGCCACAGTTTTATTGAGTGTATCCGCCTTTGGAATCAGGAAGCTGTTATTTTTTTCCGGATAAGCCAAAAAGTGGCAAGTGAGAATTTAGTCCCACATATCTGACACAAGCTATTTAGTTTACGTAAATACCTAGTCATGTCGATGTTATAAACAGTTGTATTTTTATTTTTGTTGTTTCTATACATTCATAACTGATAGTTTTTGAAATTAATTACGTATATAATTTACAATTAGCTACTGGAAGGATGGAAACAAATTTCCTCTTTTTTTCTTAATATAACTTCAAAATTTCTTATTAAGAGATTGCCAACTTCAATAATCGCTTGAATTATAATTAAAAAAACACATTAGACAAACCTGCAGACCTCGCCATATCAGCTCAAGAATTTATAAAAATATATTTCCAACATGGACAGAATTCATTCGTTGTGAAAAAATTAAAAAGAAAAACAACTAAGTAAGATTGGAATACTCGCAATATTGTTATCCTATTTGAAGGAGCGTTACCAGATTTAAAGAAAGTACAGTTAGTCCTAAAGAAAGAAATCAAAATTATACTTCAGATTCTGTAGTAAGTCCCAGTAAGTGGTTGCCCCAGTGCTATTGTATGCACTGGAGACATGGATTCTGAACAGAAGCGCTGAGAATGCGCTGGGAACATTTGGAGGAAAATACTGAGATGGAATGGATGGATGAAATGAATACTGGGCCAGTGATGGAGTGAGGTGTCTGGAGAAAAAGAACTAATAAGAGGTATATAACCTGCTAGACGACGTGACCATTATCAAAAAGCAGGAAGGCTTAGATGGGGAGGTCGTGCTGTTAAAATGGACCCCCAGGATCCTGTAAAGTGCCTCTTCCTGTATGACCCAGATGACAAAGGAAAGTGAGAAGACCAAAGCTGAGGTGGCGAGGTGGAGTGCAGCAGGACGCAGAGAGAGAAGAAATCCGCAATTTGAGGATGGCTGGATTGGACAGAGACCGTTTGCGTGGTCTTCTTCAACAGGCGAGGACCCGCCCAGGGTTGTAGCGCCCCTGATGATGAGGAGTCATGTTTTTATAAAGCACTTCAGTATGACTACAATAATGCAATTAAACGTCCATCTGCTTCGATATTTTACTTTCGTGAAGTTTAACACAGATTCTCAGTATACGGTAACAGTCAATAACAGTTTGAAATATGCTTCAAACCTCGCACCTCACTGTGGGGTCCAGTAGACCCCAGCAAATTTTTGTTGTTGAAATTCTCTCTTACCAACTGTAGTACGCAGTAAGGAATTTTTGTATTCTATGTTGGTACTAATCTCATCCCAGCTAGAACCAGTTTTCAAGCAGTTGACCTTGAGCAATTAAGTAGTGAGTATTCAAAGTTAGAGTGGGGTCCTGAGTACCCCACTGTGAGGTTCGCGTATACTTTTCGTGCATTGCAGTATTTGTTCAGTGTTGTTTTCATAGAAATTTACACACTTTTTCTTAATATTTTGTCTAGACAAATTAGAATATAATCACCTTTGATATGGCTTCACGTTATTTAACTGAAGATGAGATACGGATGAAAATTTTGAGAGAAGAACCTGAAGACGATTTTGGTGGTGACAACTCTGATGATGATCCCGATTTCATTGAAACACAAGAGCCTTCAGATACAGAAGAAAGTAAATGCAGCGAAGAAGACGTTACATCCACTTTACCTGAAGATTGTCTGGTGGCAGGTTCAAAAATGAATACGCTTCTTACCGGAAAATCTGGCTACAAGTGGCATACCATGGATCCTCCGAGGAGAGGAAGAACAAGAGCTGAAGATATTGTGGTCCACTTACCTGGTTCAAAAGGGGTAGCACGGAATGAAAAAACACCAAGGGACGCTTGGGAATTATTTCTTGATGACAATATTATTTCATCAATTACTAAACGTTCAAATTAAGAAATACAGCGCAAGATTTTTACAGTAATTCACCGACAGAGTTACCATAATAGAACTGATTGTTCTGAAATAAGAGCCTTTTTGGGGCTTCTTTATTTCTGCGGCGTAAAAGAGGATGTTCATGTTAGGCTAGAAGAACTATGGTCAATAAAATTTGGAAACTCATTGTATAGATCTACTATGACTCAAAGAAGATTCGAATTTTTATCAAGTTCACTCCGATTTGATGACAAAATTACACGAACAGAGAGAAAAAAGTGTGACAATGTTGCACCACTACGTGATATTTGGGAGAGGTTTATTGACAATTGCAGATCAAACTATACTCCTTATGAATACTGTACGATTGATGAACAACTGCTAGATTTTCGGGGAAATTGTCCCTTTTGAGTATACATTTCATCGAAAGCAGATAAATATGGGTTGAAAATTGTCATGAATTGTTCAAAAACATTTTATATGGTCAATGCTATTCCATATGTAGGCAAGGTTAAACTGGATAAAAAAGAAGCAGTCCCTGCATATTACGTGCGAAAATTGTCGGATCCGATCCATGGAACTCACAGAAATCTGACAGTTGACAACTGGTTTTCTTCTGTTCCACTTTTTCAGACAATGTTCAAAGAATACGGTCTTACAATGTTACGGACTTTAAGGAAAAACAAACCTGAAATACCACCTACATTTCTAAAGTCACAGAATGTAGGTGAATCACAGTTTGCATTTGATAAAAACAAAACCATTGTCTCCTACACTCCAAATAAGAATAAAGTAGTTGTATTGTTGTCAACCCTGCACTACAGCAAAGAAATCAACCAGGGGTCAGGAAAGCCCGAAATTATTGAAGATTACAACAAAACTAAAGGTGGAACGGATACATTTGACAAACTCTGTCACAGATACACTACTGCACGTGCCACTAGACGATGGCCAATGAGAATGTTTTTTGGGATGTTGGACCAAGCGGGTGTAAACTCTTATGTATTATTAAATGGAAATCTGGAATCAAGAATGAGGAGAAGAAATTTTCTTCATCAGCGTGCATGGAGTTTATTGGAACCATACTTGCGAATCAGAGTAAACACAACTACCTTACAAAGAAATTTGAGAAGAAACTTGCAGGAAATGCTGAAGGAACCTGAAGAAGAACAACGTGAATGTCCTTCAGAACTACCTCAAGAAAATAAGAAATCCAGATATGCATTGTTCCAAGACAAAAAAAAAAAAAAATGAAAACAAAATTGTACTGTGAGAGTTGCCGTCGAGCCATGTGCGATGACCATATGCGATTCCACGGCCGGTAGCAGGCCACAGCCTAAATCCAGCCTATCTATCGTCCCTGCGGCAGGAGCTTTATTTGAAGCTCGGGACGCAGTATACGAGCAGGCGACAGGCATGCCATTCGTCTCGCACAGCCCACTAGTCCGACCATAGATTACGGATGTGTACTGAGTCCATTAATTAAAAAAACGTGTTTGTTAACAACAACAGTTCTGAGATATTTTAATATTGTTTTCTAGTATATATTTAAACAAACAAAGAGGTTTCAGATCCTAATTAGATAATTTTGTGTCATTTCTTTTAAAATAAAAACGTTGCTAGCTTTTTTTAGAAAATTTTGTGTTATTTTTGGCAAGTGGTTGCCGAAGGTTAGGTTTCCTCAAAAATAGTCAGGTAAGTAATTTATTTGTTAACAATAACATCAAAAATAACCTCTAGTTGTAAAAAAATAGATAATTAACATTTTTAACGCCAAATTATATTTTTAATTTTTGGGGTCCAGAGGATCCCACGGTGAGGTGCGAAGATATAAAATATAAGGGTGAGGTGCGAGGGTTAATACTAAAAATATGACTGTACTAATAATTGTTCGTGGGTTTCAACATGTTGCGATCTCGACCTTGCTAATTATCATTTCTTTTGTGAAATTAAAATCTGTTCAAAGACAGTATTCCCGCAAAAAATAACCTAATAAACTAACTGACATAACAATACGCTTATTGTAAGAAATAAGTAATGTAATATTTATTTAAGAACTTTCTTAATGACATGAAATTAATAAAAAATCGGTATGGAGATATAAATTTTATACATGACTTCCATGTCCTAAAATTTATATTTAAAATCATTTAAATATTAATTAAATAAGTGGATGCTTGAGTTCTGAAAAAATTACGTATCAGCTAAAATGGTACCACCATGTCAGGTCGATTAAGACTATCCTCAACCTTCGTGAGGAAGGACTGTACTTTTGGACAGCGGTGGTAACAGAAATCGTGGGGCCCGGTACAGATAAACCCACGGGGCCCCCTTGTTTCCACCCCGACCCCCACTCAAACACCCTCACAACACACCACCGTCACAATCACGTTTAAATATTACACACATAGAGGGTGACTAAGGAACATAGAAAACTAAAATTGAAACTCTAGATCATGTTTACTTTGTATCAACAAACATTAGAATTTAATAAAAGAAATTTATGTAGTGTACATAAGGGTACACAAAAAACAAATTCTAAAACGACTTTATATTAACAAAAACATAAAACGTAATGGTAGATTGGTAGGTTACAACCTTTTTTAATATACATATCGTAAAAGTTCAATAGTATTAAATGAAATTTATAATTAACGATGCATTAAAGTAGTCTTCTTAGTTTGGCTGTAGCAAAGTGACACTGTCAAAATCTATTTTCCTTGAAATTTCTTGTTCCATGGAAAGTAAAGCACAACTGTTCAGGCGGTCTTGCGTCATGGTTGCACGAAGGTAGTTCTTTATTAACGAAACCTTACTAAATGCTCGTTCCCCTTCAGCAACTGCGAGTGGAACTGTGCAAAAAATTCTGATTGCTATGCATACTTGTGGGAAAATTCCTTCAAGCCGCAATTTAAAAATTTTATTTAAAAGGTCTATGGGCCCTTCCTGGCTTTCAGCGGTGCTTTCAAAGGTTACTTTGTGCACATTTTTTAGGTGCACAATCTCATCATTAAACGAGGCAGTTAGGTCATTGGGGTACTTTTTCCTTAGCTGAACAGATCGTTTTAGAAGTTCCTCCTTATCTACGATCTTAAATGACAATATCGGGGAAACAAATTAGCAGTTGTGCTCATGTGCTCATACCTGTTGGCAAGCTGAAAGATAAGAGAGTCTAAATATGACATAAAATACATTAATTTTAAAGTTTTCCTCTGGTTCTAAAGGAATATCTTCATTGTATTTTATTTTATTTCTTCCTTGCTTTAACTCTAGAGTAATTCCAAAGTTACCTGCCACAAGATTTGCTTCAGACAAAATTGTTGGCCAGTTATCCCTTAAGTTTTCAATTTCTTGCTGTAGCTCTAAAATATTTGCAACCGCATTGTACAGCGTGACACTTCTGGACTGCAGAACCAAGTTCTTTTGGTCGAAACTCTCGAGGACCTTTATCCACATAGCACTCATAAGGATTGATTTGAAAGACAAAAAGTAGTCTCTCAGACCAACAGCTTCAGAAAAAGCTTCGTGGGTAAGTTTTTTAGATCCCTTCTTTACCAAGTCATCCAGTGCTTGCTTCGATAATGCTTGGAAGATGCTTAGCAACAGGGCGACCTGCTTCCTTTCTTGAGCTCTAACGTGTTTCACTCTGGCTATGAAGGGAAAAGCCAGTTATGAAGGGAACAACAGCTATGTTCAGATCATTACTAAGACTATTGTGACTGTCAGTTCGCATGACAAGTAGTCCAGGCGCGAAATTGGAGTGAAATAAGTATTAAAGCAATGAAACAAACAAACAATAGTTTCAGTGTGTAACTGATAAGTCTTAATGTATTTTGCAATAAATATAAAATATCAAATTATATGTTTTGAAAAATTAAATTTAAAAAATTAAGTATTATACCTATTATATGACAGTCTAAAAATATTTATTTGTTTATACATCAGGTTATTTTCATAATAACTTTTTATTCTTTTAAAAAAATGTTTATATAAAGTGATTATTATGATATCATGCAAGATAAAAAAAACGTTTTATTTAACACACATAATGCCTTCTAATACATTTAAAAGAAGAAATAACCCGGGAAAAATTTCTTATGTATGATAATCCCTAGTATTTAGCGATATTTAATTATGCCCAATCATATCAAAGCAGATCTGGTGTTACCTATTTATGTATAATTTTCATTTAAAATTTTTGATATCTATGTTAAATAAAACGTTTTTTTATCTTACATGATATCGTAATAATCATTTTATATAAACATTTTTTAAAAGAACAAAAAGTTATTATGAAAATAACCTGATGCATAAACAAATATTATCAGACTGTCAAATAACAGGTATAATAGTCTACTTAATTTTTTACATTTAATTTTTCAAAACTTATAATTTTATATTTTGTATTATTGCAAAATTCATTAAGACTTATAAGTTACATACTGAAATTCTTTTTTTTTTGTTTCATTGCTTTAATTCTTTTTTCACTCCAATTTCGCGCTTGGACGAACATGCGAACTGACAGTCACAAAAGTTTTAGTAATGATCTGAATATAGCTGCTGTTGCGAAAAGGTACTAGCGACTATCGAATTCTCCATTTTGTCATCCGAATTAAACAACACTGGTAGTGGATAGGGAAGAAAGTTATGAGACAGGAAAACAATAATGTGCCCTCATAGCTATCAAATCGAACAGGTTCAAATATAATATTGGTCCTGCTGCGGTTAATTAGAAATATTTTGTTATTTTTCTAAATCATAACCAAACTAAAATTATTTATTCTTAAAAATTGTTTTACACAAAATAAAATGGAGCCCCTTGAGCTCGGGGCCCGGTACAGCTGTCCCCTTTGACCCCCCTGTTACCGCCCCTGCTTTTGGATAAAATGTCTGTAGGTCGAACGAAGAGCTAGCTAAAGGTAGCTGCGATCTGATTCCTGTAATGAAATTGGACTCTCGCTGCGAGGGGCCGAGGGATGTCTATAGTGTTATCAAAGTCTTTACTGCCAATACTATACTAGTCATTTTTATTCTGTTTTAAAATCGAGTCTTGATTTCTTTCTTTCCATTTGTCTTCTGATTTCCTGAACGACTATTCTGTTCACCCGTATAATTGTAAATTTCTCAGCAAAACATTTCTTCCTTAATACGTTTGTGTCTCCTGTTTAACACCCACCATTCTGATCCATGTCATAACGCTATATTCCACACAGGCTAGTAAATAACTAGCCATCATGGAGGTAAAAATATTTTCAAGGAGGGCAAACAATTTTCCAAAGGAGAAAAATATTTATATATTTTTCATACATACACACATGCACATATTAGTTTATAATTCTCATATCATAATAGAAATAAGTAAACAGATTGTATTAATTGCTTTAATACAACAACACTGCCCAGCGATCGACAGGAATCAAATCGATGTCCACCTTTTCGGCTTGCACGCGTTGTGTTGGTGTGGGTTTCGGCACTTTCCATTTAAAAAGCGTGCAAACGTAATAAAATAAACATGAGTGAGACCAGAAATAACGCGAATTGTGTGTGTGTGTGTGCCGGCCTTTTTATTGCAGTAATCACAATAATAAAACTTTGGAAAAGTAAACATTACATAATTGAGATATGCTTGCCTGCCAGGAACGATATATTTTCACTCATATGTGATTTAAATTAAAATGAAAAATATAGAATTTTGTTAAAGTGAAATGTAATGTTTCCATAGAAACGACTTCTTTGTTGTCATTAACGTATTACACATATAAAACTTATAAAATTTACTTCCTCCATCATCAACTACCATTTTAATTTATTAAAAAAATTACCCCTCCCCCTTCAACAACCCTTTTCATTTATAGATATTTCATCTACCTTTCTACAGTGGATTATTATGACCTTCTTTTCAGAATACTTTATTTATCAAAATTAAGCACTTTACTCTTGTTAAAACGTAAAACGTTGCAGGTAAACTACCCCTTTCCCTTAACCGATATTCACCAAAAACAATAGGCCTTGAGTCCTCTACAATTCAGGGCTGTATGCAAAAAATTATTTGATTCTGTTTGAATTTGCGGCTGTTATCGTTTGCCATAGAAAAAATTCTACACACACACACACACACACACACACACACACACACACACACACACACACACGCTTTTCGAAATATCGGTATGGAGAACCATACATGACTTCCATATTCTAAGATTTATATTTAAATCTTAATATCGCCTGCCAAGCGCGATATATTTTCTCTTATACATGATTTACATTAAAATGAAAAAATTTTAATTTTATTGCCTGGCAACAAAATTATTTTATTTTTAACAATTACCATTGTTTGAAAAAGTTTAAATAAATTTTCAAGTACTTTACTCTTGTTAAAACGTAAAAGGTTGCAGGTAAACTACCCCTTCCCCTTAACCGATCTTCACCAAAATCGAAAGTCCTTGAGACCTCTACAATTCAGGGACGTATGCAAAAAATTATTTGATTCTGTTTGAATTTGCGGCAGTTATCGTTTGCCATAGAAAATACGCTTGATAAAAAAACGTTGCTAGTAAACTACCCCTTCCCCTTAACCGATCTTCACCAAAAACAATAGGTCGCGAGTACTCTACAAATCAGGGCTGTATGCAAAACATTATTTGATTCTGTTTGAATTTGCGGCTGTTATCGTTTGCCATAGAAAATACCCTTGTTAAAAAAACGTTGCAGGTAAACTACCCCTTTCCCTCAACCGATCTTCACCAAAAACAATAGGTCTTGAGAACTCTACAATTTAGGGCTGTCTGCAAATAATCGTTTGATTCTGTTTGAATTTGCGGCTGTTATCGTTTGCCATAGGAAATACCCTTGTTAAGACATAAAACGTTACAGGTAAACTACCTCTTTCCCTTAACCGATCTTCACCAAAAACAATAGGTCTTGAGAACTCTACAATTCAGGGCTGTATACGAAACATTATTTAATTCTGTTTGAATTTGCGGCTGTTATCGTTTGCCAAAAAAAAAAATTTCCCTTGATAAAAAAAAACGTTGCAGGTAAACTACCCCTTTCCCTCAACCGATCTTCACCAAAAACAATAGGTCGCGAGTACTCTACAAATCAGGGCTGTATGCAAAAAATTATTTGATTCTGTTTGAATTTGCGGCAGTTATCGTTTGCCACAGAATAATCTCGAACACGATTTTTTTTGCCATCACCATACTTCCATTCCTTAAGGAATATGGAAGTAAAATGGCTTTTTTTCATGTTTTGAGGGTAGTACAATCAGAATCTGCCGTTATCTTGAACACAATTTTTTTCGCCATGACCATACTTCCATTTCCTTATGGAACATGGAAGTAAAATGACTTTTCTTCACGTTTTCAGAGTAGTAAGTTACAATCAGAATCAGCCCTTATCTCGAACACGATTTTTTCGCCATCACCATACTTCCATTTCCTTATGGAACATGGAAGTAAAAAGGATGAAAATGACGAATATAAACAGGATAATGTAAAAGAAACCAAAAGTGGCCAGCAGAGACGAGGACATCAGATGCACTGGGAGCAGCGGCGTGACTCTTTTCTCCTGGGCCCCCGCAAGATTCTTTGCGGCCCCCCTACTATACTTACCTAATTCATGCCATTGTTCCCGCTTGAATACAAACCCCTCCTAATAGCTGTGGCAACTATGAAAATTATATAACGTAAAAACACAATAACTGTTCCTTCTTATATGATCTATTCTCAATTAATAAAATATAACTTTTGTTTCAATTAATAGTTTGATTTGTTTTTTAGTATCTTTTATATATTTTTTATCAGTGTAAAAAAATACTGATTATCAGACATGTCAGTAGTAATTAATTATAATTTTGCCATTTACTGAACTTATACGCACCTTGGAAAAAGTACAAATTTTTTTAAAATATAAAATCATGAAAACAGTGAATATTTATATTAAATTTTATATCGTACACTTTGTTAACTAATCTCATATTTTTAAACAAACCAAAAATCTATTTCACCTTTAAATCTTCTGTCATCTTCTTATAGTTTTATAATTTGTAATAATTTTAGTATAAGACTAATACTGACACTGCAATTAAAAAATTATTCTATTATGAAGATATTTTATTTTACAAAAACTGAATTTTCGTATTTCGTAACAGTACTTGAAATGCAATTCTCAACTGGTCTCGGTGCATTCTTAACTGGAATCACCGTTCTATTGTGCAGTTAACCAAATTATTTATAATCTCAAAGTACATAATTAGGTACTGGTAAAATAACAGTAAAAAAGTAATGTATTTGTTTTTTATATTAAATAGACAAGGGGAATTCAGCTTAACTCTGGTTTTACTCAAGTTCAACGGTTTATACCCATTCTCAAAAAATTAAGGGAAATGTTAGCGCGGCCCCCCTAGGCCGCAGGGCCCCCGTATTGCGGGTCCTACGGGCCCAGCCGGTCGGCTGAAGCGCCACTGTCTGGGAGAATGTGGGAAGATCTGTGTGGAAGTAGAGAGAGAAATACGATAGAGGTCGTCTTGAGACAACCTGTTTATAAGGAATAAGTGCACTAAGGTGTAGAGTGGTGTAATGGTGTAAGTTATCAAAGATGTATACAAAGTCCCTTAATTATTTCATACATGGCGACTGTGGTAGCCAGCCAGTATCATATTTTTCTACCTAAAACCACATACAACTTGTGTTCTTTATGATGGCCGCCAACCTAGGTGAAAGTAGTGTGCGCAGAACCCTGTTTTTTGTCAGTGTAACGGCACGTCTCACTGAGTGCATAAGTGTTGACGCGTTTTCAAAAACATTTACCGTGTAGGCCTGTATTTCATTTAATTATTTAGTTTGTATCGTTACTAGTGTTTAGTTTGGGACTGTGACATGTGAGGATACGTGTGAGGATAGTTCAATACAGTCTATAAATCTAAATACGTGAGGACCTGTTAGAAATCCATATCTCTAATACGTGAATACGAGTCAGAAAATTTTCCAAGTGGCAAAGTCTTTAGCCGGAGCGGAGCATTTCGGTCTTTCAAATTGTGTGAAACAATGTGCCCTGTGAATCTTGATGAGAATGCTACTCCTGCTGATATCACTGACGATGACGTCGACGACATGAATGACAAATAAATTGAAACAATTCCTGCAGTTTTATTTGACAAGTGAAGTTAAAATATAAAAACTAAACCAATTACAATTTATTAATTGCATTTATATAATTGCTCTTAACAAATCGGGTAACATATAATTTTTATCTGTTTCGTAATTTGTTTCTAATAAAATAATACCACTTACATAATTAATTAACTTTTTTGTTATTTTGTTTGCAGAGTCGCTGTGAATTAGAGCTAAACAACGTCGTTTTGTTCGTCCTTTTCCCACCGTCGCTTTTTGCATTTTACTTTGCTGTACAGATTTTTTGGTTTCAGAGCGACCGAACTGAAAGTGTTTATCGCAGCGCTGTGTCGCAACCGAGCGACTGTTTGTGGATGTGAGTGAGAAAAAAGGCTGAACAAGAGAAAGAAATTGATTCAATTCACTTGCGGTTTCATTCAGTGTGATTAATGTCAGAGAATACGTAGTACGTACGTACCAACGAGAGAGACGGCGCACGGTTGCAACACGTATCGCCCATACGTAGGGGTATCAATGTGTGACGAATCGGTGTGTGACAGCACGTAGCTAGCTGCATTGGGAAACGCCGCAACAAATCGCTATGCAGTTTCAACCGATGCGGGCAACTTTAAAGAACAAAATGATTTTCTTTGTTGTTAACCATTTTTAATGTTGCCCTATTACAAAGTTAATGAAAAAAAGAGATTATGATCCAATTTATCACAAAAAATATATATAATATGGCTTTTGAAAACAAGTGGATATTTATTTACTGAAAATTCACTTGCAAAGCTAGAGTACTGCGTCTGGATCATCACATGGAATCGTATCTAGCGTTTTATAATTTCTTGCTTCGATTAGATCCCGTTTTTGAACGGACTCTTGTATCCTCAGTTGAAATATATTATCTACTATATCTAAATCTTCCATATTCGGTAAGGAAATGGAAGTATGGTGATCGCGAAAAGAATCGTGTTCGAGATAATGGCTGATTCTGATTGTACTAACCTCAAAACATGAAGATAAGTGTCTGTGCGTAAACTTTTTTTTCTATGGCGAACAATAACTGCTGCAAATTCAAACAGGATCAAATGATTTTTTGTATATGTGCCCGACTTGTAGAGGACTGAAGGCCTATTGATTTTGGTGAAGATCGGTTAAAGGGAAGGGGTAGTTTTCCTGCAACGTTTGGGTTTTAACAAGAGTACTTAATTTTGATAAATAAAATATCTTGAAAATAAGTTTATAACAGTACACTGTAGAAAGGTAGATGAAATATCTATAAATGAAAAGGGTAGTTGAAGGGAGAGGGGGAATATTTGTATAGATGTTATAAATTTATTCGACCCAAAACTGAAAATTTTCAATAAAATATTAACAATTGATATCGTTCCATGTTATGTAACCAAGCATATGTAAACAAAATAATTTTTAGTTTTCAGAAATTCACAGAAAACAAACGCTGGGCGGTATTCGCTTTCTTTTGCGTTGTTTAAATAAAAGACAATTTAATCAAATTAATTCTTTATTATTAAAATATTAACAACTACGTACAATTCGTATTTTGATTATCGTTTTGAGCGTTTTTACCAAAAGCATGCTGATGTATTTAGTTTCGTTCTGAATGTACATATTAAAAATAATGTTATAATTAATTAGAAATGGAAGTCATGTATGGTTCTCCACACCGACTGTTTTCCTTTGGAGAATCTTCTGTATCGTTACATTTAGTTAAAAAAAATTTGTAGTCAGTGACAAACAACATGAAATTTAAAATTTTCACTTTAAAATGGCTAACGAAAAAATAAAATGTACTTGAAAACGACAATTTTACAGTTGACTACTAATAATATATTTAAAAGATTACTTCGTAAATTGTGAAACTATGCAAACATATCTTAAGAGTCTGAGATGCACCAAAATCAAAAGAAGTAGTCTCTGAAAAAGTCTGCGAGTCTGTCTTCTGTACATAGTTGTTAATATCTATGTGAAAGTCCCGTGTTTTGACTACATGTACTGACAAAATAACATTGTAATGAAAAGTTTACTTCTCTGTGCCCACGCGCCCGTGCTTGAGTGCACGTGCGTCCGCCTTTGTAAATGTACGCATTACGTGACGTGTTTTACTTGCATTCTCCCGTTTTTTGAAAATCTTGAATATTTAAAGTTACACATCTTTTTTTCAAACTGGGATCACTTACGTTAAGCCCTTGATAACGGGACTAGATGAGACATAACTACGTAAGATTATTCAAATGATGTAAACACACAGTTTGAAGCAAAATAATTTGGCAAAATGTCTTTGTGAATAGTCATGTAGTCTATATAATGAGTACTGCCACAGCTCCACGTCTGAAGAATACTGATTACACTGGGAGCTGGAGAACTCGCTGTGGCCAAATCCACATTCCTGCACTTCCACTCCGTACAGAATTGCAATCATCTTCTTTGTCACACATTCATGTCCTCTACACGTCTTACTCCATGTTGTAAACGTTTAACATTTCCCTTCGGACAGTTCTTTTCCATACATTCCAACTCTCTTATAGTAGATCGCTAGTAGCCGTTTCTGTTTTTCGGTTCTGACGTTTTGAGGAATCGACTGGGAATGTGATTAAACATTGCCCACATTCACCAAACAAAACAAACACCATTCAAACGCGTACAGCCACAGTCTTACAACAAACACAGACATCGTTCCCACCCACACTGTACCTGCATTTTCCGTTTTTAAACTTCCGTCTTTAAGTGACCTGTTGCAATTTTTTGTTACGTTTTTTTTGGGGGGGAGGGGTATGCTTTTAATGTTTATTTAACTTCATATACATAAAAAGTTGCAAATGATTACAACATACATAACTGTGTAATATAAAATATATGTTTTACCCTGATGTAACAACATTTGTTTTCACAGTAACCGTCTACGTTTTAAACTGCAATTCTTCAATTCTTGACAGTTCTGAAGAACGTTCGTCCAGTATTTCGCTTCCATGAGTATCGGCCTCTGCCAGCTGTAGAACAAATCTGTATATACATTCGTCAATAACACGTCTCCACATACATTCTCTCTCCATATTAATGACGTAAAGTGTTAACCGGACAAATGTTTTCTCCCAATGTATGGTCTGAGTTGTTACATTCGTGTGCATCCTGAATGTGCACTCAATTCATTTTCATTTGTTACTCTTTTAATTACACACCGATCAATTGTGAAAAAATTCTTATTAGTGATCCTGGTGGATCAGAAGACGTAGACGTTTCACTTTACCTGTTTCGAAGAATTATTCTGCATCATCAGAAGCCGTTCTGCGAAACTTACGCAAAGCGAAACAGTAAAATACAGTTACGCTCATGGGATAGGTAACCTGCCTGACGTCTGAGGGATGTGTACAAGGTCAGGTTTTGGTATAGGTTCCGGTGAGTTCCAGCGTACCTATACAGAGTAACTAAGTAATTATTCTTGAAGCGCCGCCCGGAAAATGGTAGGTTCTTCTCGAACCTTGGTGGAACAAGTTCACTTTTTGACCTGCGATATTAGAGTGCGTTATCCCAGTTGTCATTATGACTTGCGGTTTACAGTAAAGTGATTATTGTATATTTCTTAGTACGACAATGTTAACTACGGTGACCTTTATTGTTTGTTACATTGTTGTGTTGTGAACAATCTTAGCTGGAAATTTGTATATGATTGCAATTAGCGACTTCATTTGGTGTCAGTTATTCTGTTTCCATTGTACAACAAGACGATCCGTGCGACCATCGTGAGAATACATTGTAGGAGGAATTCAATGACGCTAAAACTGTACCTTATGACAAACTGTAATCATAACTAGAATAATAAAGAAAATTAGAAATGAAATAAATTCATTCATAAGCGCTAATCAGTTTTAAAAGTTAACCTATTTAAACCATACAGAGCGGGCCATAAGTCACTTGACATTTGTAGTTATAAAATATACGTATTTATTAAGCAACTTATGACCTCGTCTATATATTAATCCAAGAACCTCCAAAGAGTTACAAAGAGGAAAACATACATATATTTTTGTGTGTGTGCTCGTGAGCGCGCGCGCGCACACACACACACACACACACACACACAAAACGAATCCACATGCGTGTTTTTTTATCTATAGACGTGTTTTAGAACAGGTTTTCGTGTTACGACTGAAATGAAAATTCATGGAAACGTGACAGTCCTCCTAAAGCTTTGGCGAGTTCGGCTTTATTATTGATAACAAAATGCCCATATTTGTGTACTGGTAACGTATACAAACAAGTTATACGGCTGTCATAGTAACGAAGCGTAGCCGTTACCCTTGATTTACCAGTTAACCACAAGGAACTTCACAGGAAGTAACGATCCGATCGCGAGACATCGCGCCCGACAATATCTCAGACTCATTCAACCGTGCAAGTCACCAGCGTATACATTAACCCAGATATCACCGTATTATAGATAAGCGTAAGCGAAGACACACAGACAGTTACTTTAGTATGTACATTTATTTATTGTTATATAGTTAATATGTTTGGGGTGTTATACGCCTCACATAATAAATAACAGCCTCTCCTGCATTCAGAGAATGCAGGCTTAGGCGAACAAGGCCTCTGTGGATAAGGTCTGTCGTATGTGAACGGCCTTATTGAAAGACGCAAGAGTCTTTGTATCATTCTTAGGACAGTCATAGATTCACACATTACTTATGGTTAACGGGATTACTTACGTTGACTACAAAAGGCGCCGATGATCATCTACAGGAGTGTAGCCAGCTGAATGAATTGTGAAGTCAAGAATGAGTAAAGCGTGTGAAAGGGGGGTAAGTCAAGGCCACGTCCCCGTCGTGCCCCCTGAGACCGTCTGTAGCCACACTGTAGCTACAGATGCTGACGGAGCTCTGTGAAGACCAACGGACGGAATGATGGAAGAGATCTCAATGATCCAACAGCAGGACGTGCGGAAGAGTCTTAGAGGAGTAAACCTCTTCAAAAACCTGGGTTCATCTGGCTCCGGATGATAGCACCCAGTAAGCGCCCCTACCTAGGGTTACAGGTGAAACCCGGTCAACGGTCTCAAAGGCGGATGAGGCGTGCCAGTTCCCAACAGCAGAGAAGAACCTAGTGGAGTAAACCACGAAAAACAATCATTTAGGACTAACAATCCGATCTTATCTCGGAATTTAATTCCTACGTTTGCACTCTACACAATTTCAATTGCAGTATGGAAAGTCCGCTAAATGAAAGAATGGACGACAATAGGTTAACAAAACAGATCTTCAAATATCTGTGGGGGGAGAAGTCAACATCAAGTTGGATTAAAGAAGTCCAAAAGGATTTAAAAAAAAATAATATAAACCCAGAAGAAGCAATTGAAAGAGAAGTTTTTCGGGCAAAAGTGTTAAAAACGGAAGGAGTCCAGGGTAGGCGAGAGAAAAACGCAGGTTCAAAGTGGACTGAAGACAGGAAGAAGAGACACAGTGAAAATATGACAGAATATTGGAGAAAAAGAACAGAATAAAGAACTGAAATTGGGATGTGGTCCTCAGATGGCCGATACAAAAAAAGCGTGTGAAATAGATGTTCATAAGGATCTCCGTGAGGAACCCAGTGTAGTAGTGTGAATTATGAGAACTGTGAACGCGTGGTAGACTTATATGATGATAGTGGGACACACGTGACGAATGTAATCAAAGCACCCTAATATCCTAGTTTGATACAAATGTTTAACCACAGTGATGACGGTTTTGACGTGTATAGGAGTCAATAAAAATATACAAATTTTTTACTGAATCATGATAACTATTCAGAAATAAAGTCGCTCAACATTGAAACAGTTTCATTTGTTATTTTCTTTCCCATCAGTGTCGTATAAGGACAGGACATATTTTTCATCATGCATTCAATAAAATTCAATAAAAACTTAAACAGACCCAAGAAAAGTTTGTATAATTCAAAAAAATGAACAAAAAATCAAATCAACTGTAACTAAACTAAAGAATAAAATAAAGAAAAATGATATTATAGTTACGAAGGCGGACAAAGGAAATACAATGGTACTACTGAGAAAGGACGAATACATAAAGAAAACGGAAGAATTTATAAGGGAAGGACCATATGAGGAAATAAAGTATGATTATACAAGTAAGTACCAGTCAAGGATAAAACAAATGATGAAACAGATAACATTTATAGAAGAAAATAAGAAAAAGTATTTATTGGAAAGTAATCCAACAGCACCAACTTTTAAAAGTCAGGTTAAGATACATAAAGAAGGAAAACCAATTAGACCGATTGTTTCTTTTATTAATGCACCTATTTATAAATTACAAAGGAAGTTAGCAGAGTACTGAAAGAGAAATATGAATTTGGGACAAAATACAATATAGAGAATAATGTAAAATTGATAGAAAAATTAGAAAATATTAGAATTAATGTAAATACAAAATTGATATCACTAGATGTTAAGGACATGTTTACCAATATCACAGTAAATAAAGTTATTAAGTTAATAAACGATAATAATATGGGAGAATACAGGTATAAAAAGCAGTTGATTAAAGTAATTAAAGAATGTGTAAATCAGAACTATTTTAGGTTTAATAACAAGTTTTATATACAGAAAAAAGGTTTACCTATGGGGTCTTTTTTATCCCCTATTCTTGCTGAAATATACATGAATGATTTTGAAAAGCAATTAATAAGTTCCACTAAGTATAAAGACAATATAAAATTATGGTCTAGATATGTTGATGATGTATTAGTAATTTGGGAAGGAAGCATAGAAGAAGTGCATGAGTTTATAAATGAGGTAAATAATAAGGATAAAAACTTACAATTTAAAGAAGAGATAGGAGGTAAGAAAATAAATTACTTAGATTTAAACATAGAAATTAAAGACAATGAGAAACTACAGTTTGGGATATTTAGGAAAGAGTCGTATTCTGATATAATTATACCAAGAGAGTCTTACCACCCTTATAGATATAAAATGGCGGCAATCAATTCATTTTGTTACAGAGCTCAGAAGTGTTTAAAAGAGACCGAATCAAAAGATAGGGAGTTAAAAACGATAAAGGGAATTGTAAGGAATAATAATTATAACACCAACATAGTGGATAAAGTTATGAAAAGGGTTAACATACAAAAAGCTAAAATAAAACCAGAACAAAAGAATTATGCAGGGTCATTGACATACATAGGTTCACATACTAGAAAAATTATAAAATGTTTTAATAAATACGGAGTAGATATAGCTATTAAAAAATGTGAAACGGTATTTGATAAGATAAGGAATAAGAATATAGAAAAAATTCCAGTATTACAGAAAAGCGGAATTTATAAATTAAAATGTAAAGACTGCAACAAAGTGTACCTAGGTGAGACAGGACGAAAATTCGTATGCAGGTTGTCTGACCACAAACGTGGAGAAGGTAATAGAACAACCAATTCGTTATATGCAAGACATTTCATAGAAGACAACCATAAGTTTGTTAATCCTTTGGAAGAATACGAAATTGTAAAAGTAGTAAATAACACAGTTGAAAGGAAGCTTAGAGAGGAGTTAGAAATATTGAAAGAAAGAGAAAAAGGTTTAGACAATTTAATTAATATTAAAATTAAATTTGATAATGAAGAAATATTTTATAACATAATTAAGAAGTAGATGATAGAGGACAGATAGATAAGATTAAGAATTATATTGCATAGTACTAATTGGATGGTTTAAAATAAAGGTGTGTGACTGACCCACGTGTGTGGAGAGGAAGAGGGTAAGTTTAAAAGGATGCGCGCACGCACACACACACACACACACACACACACACACACACACACACACACACACACTACTGAAACACAAGGAATTTGCTAGAAAAATATGTAACTGTACAGATGGTGGGACAGGGTTTAGGGGGTGGGGAAGAAACATTAATTTATAGCTTGTTGTGTGTGAGCAGGGTGGGGTGAGAGGGGTGAAGGGTTTGTTTTCACATAATTTCTGTCTGTTCCGATCTGACGATGAGCTGTGAAGCTTGAAAGCGCTAATCGGGTTAATTTTTATATAGTGGTGTGCAACAGTGATCATTCTGCTTGTGATTTCAACCACTAACACAAATTTCTTCATTAAACGTCACATATTTCTATCACGGAAATGCGCATTTTATAGACCTTGTTTACAACGATATAACAGTACTTTCCATAAAATAACATCTCTTTTAGTCTTCAGCCCCGCCGATTGGCTTGTGTGGCAATGATGGTTTTCAATTTTGTCTGCCCCGAGCTATTATTTTCTGACTTCATATTTTGCATTATCCGATCTATACGTTCTACTCTTAAATGTAATGATGTATCTGCCACACCTTTCATAATTGTTCATAGGAACTCTCCATGTCTTATTACACGTTAAGTTATCACGTAATTTCTTTTCATTTAGGTCTTTCACATGGTTATTTGTTCTTACGTTCTTGATGGTTCAAGAACCATTCCTACGGTACTTCATGGTTCGTTCTGTTTACCAACTGGGGAGGGGGGGAGTTAACATATTTGAGATCCTTCAACGTTGAATTCATCCTGTCTCACAATAATCCATTTTATGTTACGTTTATTATTTTAGTAACGACATGTTGTATATATACTACTATAAATTCAAATGTTGAAAAAGGATAATTAATCTCCTTTAATCCACTGGATGGGGGGGCGTCGGAACACACTCGTCTATAAATGTTCTTAACAAAAAGTTTATGTTTTCAGTAGCCGTAAAAATAACCTTTTCTTCAGCGAAAGTAGTACAAGTAGATAGACAGACGACCACGGACTCATCCAGTACATATAAGCCGAGTCAATATTTAAGAAATATTTAATATTCAGTTAGTATATTTACACACAGTTTTTATTTGGTGTTCTGCCCTAAGGCAGGTCTTCAAATGGTAAAAACTCTCCATGCTGTCCTATCGCATGCCAGTCTTTTCGTTTCTTCGTTAACACCCACTGATTTTAATGTTATCTATTAACTTCATTCTTCTACGCCCTCTTCTTTTTTGTTCTTCTATGACACCCTTCATGGCAGTTGTAAGCAAGCCTCTTCTTAAACAATGACCTAACCAATTCCTTTTCCTATTTTCTATTACGTTCAGGATTCTTCTCTCTTCCCCTATTCTTCTTAAAACTTCATCATTCCTTACTTTATCAACCCACCTTACTTTTTCCATTGCTCGCCAAACCCACATCTCAAATGCTTCTAATCTTTTCTCATCCTCCTTCCTCAGTGTCCATGTCTCTGCACCATATAAAGCAACGCTCCGCACATAACATTTGGCCAACCTTTTCCTTAGATTCTTATTAATTTTGCCACGCAGCAGTCTTTTCTTCCCATTAAATCCCTCTTTCGCTATAGCAATTCTTGGTCTAATTTCACGAGTGCAGGACATATCTTTACTTATCAAGCTTCTAAGATATTTAAACAACTCCACCTGTTGTATTTTGTCTTGCCATATCTTTATGTTTGCCCTTTTTCCTCCTCTGCTAATCACCATACACTTAGATTTTTCCTTATTAATTCTCATTCCATATTCCTCGCATCCTAAATTCAAATCTCTTATCATTTCATTTATTGTCTCTTCCTTTTCTGCTAAAACAGCCATGTCATCAGCCAAACCTTATACATTCAATTCTTCTTCCACCGACATTCACCGCTCTTGTTTTGTCAAAGCACTTCCTAATCAAGTCATCAAGATAAATGTTAAATAAAGTTGGTTTATTTAATTCTTTAAAGTTGAATCTTAATTCCTTCTGAACTCTCCTTTCCGATTTGCACACTCACTTTCTGTCCAAGGTACAGATTACGAATTAACCGTACACACAGTACGGTAGTCTAAAAAAATACAACGTCCTTCTACATTTTACAGATGAAAAATCATGAATTACATCACTGAAATCTAGTTCTCGTAATAAATCGTTCTCATTACTTAATGTGAATAAGACATATATTCAGAGGATCTTGTTTTGCAATACACTTTATTACTTTCATTTTCGAAAAAGACTTTTCACTGGATGCATTTGCTACCGTCACAGATAAGATCATTCTCAAACAGTTTATAATTCGGGAAGATTGCGACAGGAGGCCGTTCCCCTCTGATAGTAAATTGTGGACTTCAAACAGGCACTCAGATGGCGTAGACGTTCTAATAACATTCTTGTTATGAAACATGTATTTGTCCCTGTATTTATTTCCTTTGTGGTAAAAGAAATTACCTTCTTCTTCACTACACGGCTTAGGGTTCAGCCCGTTCCGACTTCGCAGTCTCTGACCATTTTTTTCTGGGCCTTCCACGGTCTCTCGTCCCCACTGGCCTATATTCAAACACTCGTTTATGAATACGCGTGTCTACCATGGGTTCCACATGGGACTTCCAATTCTGTCTGTATTCCTTCATTCTCTTCAGAACCGACTGTAACTTCACGTCTTTCCTTATTTCATAGATATTCTCTCAAACTACATCCCTTAACTTCTCTTAAAAATTTCATTTCCGATGCCTGTATTTTTGAAATATCTTTTTGCAGGAGAGTCCATGTTTCAAATCCATACATTAAAGCCACGACCTTATAGAACTTTAGCTGTGTCTCGCTCTGCGTTTTATTCTTCAATAGTCGTCTTATTGTTCCACAGGTATAACTAAATTTCACTGTTATTTTTACAACCGGAATATATGGTCCTCAAAGGCAAGGCCCCGACGACCGCGTGTAGGAAACACGGGACTGGGTTTTTTACTCATCTATCTGCAGCGTTCGCTGAAAATATCTGTTTTCAAATTTCTCAAAATTTCTTTCTTCCTGGTCTCACACACCTACAAATATTACAGTCCAGAAAAATCACTACTTACCCTACGGACGTTTCACTGATTAAATCAGCATCATCAGAGGTTTATAAATGAATAAACAAACAATTGATTCGTTTTCAATATAAAAAATAACGGATAATCGAATTTAACATAAAAGAAACTAAATCGATTCATTTATACACCTCTGATGATGCTGATTTAATCAGTGAAACGTGCGTAGGGTGATAATACAATATAATTTTACTTGCAGAACTAGTTTATGTTTGAAGAACTGTTCATAACTTGTTATATGCTATTTTAATTGAACAAGCGAGCGAGTTCTCCGGTTTGATTCGAACGTTTGTCATTTGACTGCCTGTAAATTTACTATTCGGGGTATGTCTCACGATAACTTTTGAATCAATCGATTTTCTTAAAACTTGGCATCCGTGTCTATACTTTGACCCTACAGAAACCTACTGTTCCTGAGATTGATCCCTCCAAAAATAGGGGAGCGAAAGGCAAAAATGTGAAGAGTAGGCTACAAATTGTTGAAAAATCGCAAAGTCCAAATTGAAGGAATTTTAACCACAGTTTGAATACAGTGTTCATTTTTTAATATTTCAAAATTTAGGGATGCCAGGGCCATAACAAGTGGGTGGAAATTTTTATAAGATCGCAAAAATTCATGTGGGGTATCAAGTTAAAGGGAATTTTAACTAAACTTTGAATGTGCTAGGTTTTGGAAATGGAAATTCTTGGATGTCAGGGTCCAAAAAGAGAGTCAAATTTTTGATAAAATCGGAAAATTTCATGTGGAATACTAAATTAGGAATATCAAATTAAAGACAGTTTCAATCACAATCTGAAAATAGCCTATTGTACAGTTTAGGAAAATTCAAAATTTTAGAACATCCGGCCCAAAAAAGGATAAAAAATTGTAAAATCCAGCCGGATGACAGCCTAAGTGTAACTTTATCCCAAAACCTAATGTGTGGAATTTTTAATGATTGTTGTACGATTGTCAGCTTTACAATTTATTGTTATTTTGCTAAAAAAAATATGTGTAATCAGGGTTTTCGTGATTTTTATGATAACAAAAAATTGTCAAATATGTATGAAAAATGTACCTACTTCGTTCAATATAGTCAGCGAGTTTTTCACCTCAGGGCACTAGTTAATTTGAAAAAGTTTGTTAACCTTTGAGGAAAATAGATAGTGCGAAACAGTTGTTTTTAAATTACTATTGTAATTTTTGTTATTTTTACTACAATTTTCTTTACCAAACTATTTCTAACAAATTATTTATCGCTAATAAAATATAAATTTTCATCTGATTAAATCCAAAAAGAAACGAACGAGGCAATGAATAATCATTTACCAGCCCATTTGTTTTCCTTTCCTTGCACTTTAGGCCAGCTTTATAGTTTCATTAACTCGTTTCTATTAATTGTAAATTAACTGACTGACAATAGTTCAATTTTTAAAACCGACCCAAAGTAACTTTATTTAGTAAACTACATTTTCCTTACGGTGAAGAGTAGGATAAGGAGTCGAATGAATTTTGGACCAGACGTCAGGAAACCCTGTCGTTAACCGTCAAGGTCACAGTCAACCACCAGATCAGAGCCTTGATACAAAATACGTGTAGGCCTGCTCCAGAGCATCAAGTAACTGCGATCCTGGCGCACTCTGGTAGCAAGCCACCTCGCAACACTGTCTGTCTAAATCCACTGCCAGCAGCGTGTGAATCCCAGTCTTCTGATAACGGCACCATCGATTCTAATCCACGTGGCAGAAGCTTGACTTGAGACTCGTACACAGTCGATCGTCTGTGAAGTTACAGACACAGGTGCCATGGAAAGGCCTCGGTACGCCGGCTAAGAAATTTAGAATTCAAGAGATGTTATTTTGTACATACACACGTTCGTAGCAAACATTTGTTCTTTGGAAGCATATAAGATAACACTCCATACTGAACGTCGGTTTTGTGATTAACTCAGTATTGAGAAATAATGCATAACAAAGAACACGGGAAATCACTATAATAATACTTTTATAACATTCTGATGAAGCTGTAGAACCTACAAAAGTGAAAAACTCTTATGTATGGTTACTAAGCAAGCCAAAATAATTTAGGATCCCAGTTAATCGATTGTGCATTGGCTGTAAAAAGTGACTACTAAACGAGGTGTAACCAACGAAAGGCGACAACGTAACTGTCAGACCGATCACGTCGAGGCGTGACGAAGATTAATGCAACTCAAATGACCGGCAAGAATTCTTGGAATTCAAATGCGGTTCTGTCTCTCAGTTAAAAACGTTATCAACGTCGCTCACTTTATTTATTTTTGTTTACCAGAATAAACTGAACACAATAAGTCGATTATCGATAAACAATGAATTTGATTATAAAAATAAAAGTCTGCGCTACATATTTCTTGAAAGTTAAGTGCTCGTCTATAACCGAATGAATGCAGCTGCCGTTCCACAAATCGATTAGTGGCAACTATAAAGCCGAACGTAACGCTTTAATGCCGATTACAAGCCTTTAAGAGCGGAAAATGTAGGCGGATTGCACACAGCTGCTTTTATTTCTTTCTCTGCATTTTAAACACACTGTTGGTTTCACTTTCTACAGCATGTCGCTTTAATTACTGATACAGCAGTGTCACTACGAATATCCAATCACTTCCTCCACACACCATTTAACTGAGGTGAAAAACTAAACATGCTGTTTATCAACAACAGATACTGAGAATGTTCTATTTTTACTGTCGGTTTTTATTTTGATTATGAAAATGAACTCGGTCGACACGGTCGAACACGCAGAGTAACAATAAAAAATAATATTGAGTAATCTTTGTTTTGTACGTTTGTTTGTTTTTCTCCATTTCTAACGCTCAGTATACAGTTATGAATTTTTTTATATGTAATGCACCCTACTTCGCGATGATGTTTGCCCTTTACTAATTCCCGATCCATGCTATTGTAATTTGATAACGTAAACTTCCTTTTTTCCGCCTGCTTCTTTTCCTCTCCTCTTTAGCTTTCTGTTCTACTTCTTTTTAATCTTGAACTGTATAACTACTCCGACTGCATACCTGCACAGACACTGGCACGCGCTCGCGCTTGAATTCCCCCTCTTACCTGTGTGCCTGCGAGATGAAACATCTCTTCTGTTCGCGAGATACTTCCGAACTTTACGATATACGAACAGTGCGAACAGCGAAGAGTGCGGACAACAGAAATGTTGCGAAGTGTGCGGACAGTGGTCTGATAAGTGAGGACACACTGCAATGGCGCAAAAATTTGACACGCGAAGTGTGCGGATACCACCTCGGACTTACGATTAGATCGTTTCGTCATGTTTGTGTAGGCTGTGTACCACCACAACGAAAGCAAAGACAGTTGCTTAAAATTTGATTTAAATCGGAAAGATATTTCATGTGACTCGGCGGAGGAGGCTCGGAAAAAATGTATGTCCAATCAGTGTGGAAGAATCTGGCGCGCGTTGCCCAGACCTGGGGGGGGGGGGGGGGTGAATCACTTGCTCTTTTCAGTCGTGATTTTATTATAATAAAATAATAATAACAATGATAAAATAATTAGTGATATAGTGTTAGATTTAGTATAAACGTTTCTTTACGATGTGTTTCACAAAACACGAAGCAGAAGTTTCGGTCTTGCCCACGATGGCCTTCCCAGTGGCGCGGAAAAAGGTAACAGCCTCAGTCTCTCGCGGGACCTGTTACCTCTTTCCCGTGCCGAAACGTCGCGCCTGTGAATTTTGTTGTCAATTTTGTTATATCGTGGACCAACTTTACGATAATGATGATGATGGACAGGGCCATCATTAAAATGGACAGGGTCAAAATTAAATTTGGACTTTTTTCTACAACCTTTCCCGCTGGACGTTTTTCACTTACCAAAGTAAAAAAATCTGTCGTTACAACATTTTGTACATTTGGTTTTTAGAGAACACTGAATATTTTCCGTTTACAGGAATAAAAAATTAATTTTAATTTGTTTATACTGTACTATTCCATGTTAATTCCTCACAAAAGCTACACAGATCATAAAATTACACATTTTGCTATGGGCGCGAAACATGTCACTATCTGGCAACATTGTTCTTGTACTCCAATCCTCCTTACCAATTATCTGTCTCGCAATGAAGTACTAAAATTCTTTTGGGTAACTGATCCACTTCTGACTTCACTTTTGATTTTTAGTTTTAGTTAATTAATTGCAAGTTTGTGTTTTGAATATGATAATAAACTTTAATGAGTTTGTCACGGCTAGTATAATACGTGTTATGAAATAAGATTTAAAATATTTTACTTTATTTTTTATCTCCTACGTATTCCTAACACAGATATGAGGAAAGGCAGAAGACACAACACGGCTGACGAAGACAAAAGACGGTTAAATGGTATGACCATATACGAAAGTGAAGTAAAAATCTCGAAAGATTCTAGACTAAAAACCCGCTGATCGCCGAGGAAGGAGAAATCTAGGAAAAAATTGGTGAACTGTGATGTGAAGGGAAGCCATCTTTTGGTGACCTTCGTAAAAATAGTGAGGCTGCGACATAAAGTACAAGAGAAGGCGTTTAGTCTCGTAGCAAATTGGAATTTGTATATTTCGAGTCATAATATTCTGATTGTAACATTGAAAGTGTTTATAAGGACGTGTCGCACATTTGAAAACCACCGCTGGTGCGTGATCGAAAATGGGAACCGGTGAGTTTCCATAGAAACTACTTCTTTGTTGTCAATAACGTAGTACACATATAAGACTTCGCTTATGAATGCGACTACATTTAACTTATAATCTGTACATTGGTAAATGAAGAATGAATTCATTGATTGGTGAATGAACATAAATATATATATATTTTTTAGATTTATTGAAGCATTTTCAATGCCCTTCTCTGTGCATTGCATTTGTGCAATGCCTGTAAAATTTTAATTATAATTATGACTTAGTTATAGTTATATTATATAGTTCTGACTTAGTTTTTAGTTCGTTACTCTTACCCAAACAGCTAATGGACCAAGCAAGCGTTTGGGTGGAAGACCGAAGAGAGTAGAGGTATCAGGAAGCATTAGGCCTATCTTAACACTAAAGTGACAAAGAGCGCACACCTCTCTCCACTCTGCCGCCTATCAGGAAAATATATAACCTAGCAGAAAAAACGTTTTATAAATTCAGCCATTTCGAAGATCATATGAAGGAAAGTATGGGATCAACCACGTAGCCGAGCGATAGAAAAACTATGCACTCGACTTAACAAAACACGTTACAGTGTCTACTAATTAAGATTTTAAAGAAGGATGTTCAATACCACAGTCATACCCGTTATAAACTAATAAAAACATGGGAAATGATGATAAACCCGGGAAGGAAAGAAGAAAAAAGGCGGAAACGACCAAGAGAAGAATAGCAAGAGCTTTGAATACGAAAAAATCGACGAGACGCTGTTAAGAAATTACAGATATGAAGGGGCAAGGCAAGGCAAACAGAATTACTTGAACACGACTGACGGTTTTAATACCGACATATAATTTCACTAACTGATGAAACAAGACCAAAATATATCGAGGCGATAAGAAACCATTCGTGTGATGTTACCTGACACTTTTGTCAGCCGGTCAGCCGCCTGTCTCTGGAAACTATCGGAAACATTAAAGTGAATTTAATTTCCACAGATCAGTCAGAAAGGACTTGCTTCAAGTAGACAGGCACAAGATTTCAGGAGTGTGAATTCTTAGAAGTGGATCCTTCTATGGATGAGTGGAATGAAAGGGGAACCTTTAATTCACGGGTCTTGTCACTGCCTGAGCTGTTTTTGTCACTACTATATGTTCTGCACTCCTCGGCTACAAACCTAGGCACTTTAAGGAGATCTTACTTTCAACGGACGCCCCGTTCTTAACGGTATTTAATCATTTTTATTGTACAGATCTCGATTGTGTTTTTCAATTTAAAAACAAACAAATGAGAATATACCCAAATAATGACTCAATTTGGTTTCTGGAGTATTTTACAGTCTCCCTATACAGTGTCAACGTATAGTTTACCAGCTAATGATATTAATATCTCTGTAGTTTTCTTACAGTCATAAGTCTCTTTTTTTTTAAAGATAGGTGTATATGGTTTTGTTTCATCATGTAATAGTTTACTTCCACTTAGGGTTCTCTAAAACTTTCTCTATATCATATAACGCAGTTTCAACTCATACATTACCAATTCGCTGACGATTCATCTCGGGCCACTACTTAACGATTAACTATACAGTGCTGCAAGCGACTTTCTACTTGCAGTTACGATATTATTCTTTTTATTTTTTGTTTTTCCATCGATATTTCTAGGTGCTCTCGGTCGTTTGTACCTGATCCAAAAGACTTCAATTTTGTTACTACTAGCATACTGCTATAGCATACCGGATATATTTTACTTAAACTTTCAAAGAAGTTACTTGGCGGGGGGGGGGTCATCCCGAAGTTCGGAAAGACAACTTGACGTAGCGACATATGGCAACTGCATTTTTGTACCGATCTCAAGTAACATGAACTCTATTTTCGGTTTGACAGATCAAACACCGAACCTCGCAGAATTACTTCACCGGATAAGTCGAAATGGTTGACGATGGGCAAACTGTTTAAGTCCGGAACGTGAATCAAGTAAGAGTAAGAGAGATATCATCTTTTTTCTAGTACCGCGTAAATTACATCAGTTTTTATCTACATAACCTATATAGATCAGTTTAACTCAATTCACTCCAGGTATTTACAAATATTACTTCAATAATAATTTATCTATCTAATATAACAAATGTATCTTATAATACTAATTTAAACTGAAAAAACATACTGCAATGCCGAAGAGTTTTCAGAATAACGTAGTCTTGCATTTTATAAAATTAAAATTATTCATTTCAAATAATTAAATTAATCGTATCAAATGTAATTCACATTTTCCATGTATGGATAATAATAATCATAACAGTAATGAAAATAATAACAAAAATAGCAAAACAACAATAGCAATAATTCTATAATAATAAATATATCCGTTTCAGACGGAATCGTTTGTGGAGACAGCGGACAGGTTTGGACATGAAATGAGGAAGTTCTTCGTGGAAGCGCGCCTACATAAAGGAAGAGGAAGTATGAGAAGAAGATTGTAATGGATTGACCATACTGAGGAGTTGGCTACTAGAAAGGAGAAGTGAAAAGCCTCGCCCAACATGGAAGGTGTGGCTGCGGGAGCATGAGACTAGCTTGAAGGTTGGACCCCACATTTTTCTTAGGACAATTAAGAAATTCAGGATTCTTCCCATATAATTTTATATATAAATTTTATAAGCTCCTTTCGTCTCAAAGTTTACGGGTAAATCAACCTTTAGTGTAAGGGTTGAAAAAATATGGAAAAGCGCTGATTTAAAATATTCTGTCTTGATTAATTTTTATTCAAATTAAAGCTAATAAATCTCACGTCATTAGGAATCGATTTAATTTCTAAATTTATGTTCTTAATAAATCTCCTCGAGTCTTCCCGAAGATTTTTTGAAAAATTCGGTTTTATTGCCCCTTTGCGCTTCAAGAACGTTGTCCCAAGAATGTTTTAAACAACTCATAGTTTGTGTTCATGTACGTTTTTTTGTATAGAAAATCCTGGCGAGAAAATCTTATTATTTTTCTGAACTAAATTGAAGAAGCTATTAGATTACTTGTTCAAAGACTACAATTTCAGTCATAGAGATATTAGACTGGAGAAGTTATGACATAGACAGTCCTGTAAAGGGAAGTGTGGGCGAAAAAGATAAATATAGATTAACAGGCTCTGCCTTCGTTTTCTGAAGTGTGCCTAATTGTTTTTTTTAAGGCTGTAAGTACTTAGGCCTACTAAATACTGAGTAATTATCATTATTACGAAAAATCTATTTTATTACATTACAAATACTGTAATTCCTTTTAACTCTACAATTATTTACAAGCTTTATTTTAAAACACGCAACTGGTTCAGCAATAGATCTACGTTTAGGATTAAGGAATTTCTCTGTGATTTAAATAGCTTTGGGGGGGATAGAACCCTCTTATCTCCTTCTTAATTTCGCCACCGTGTGTGTGTGTGTGTGTGTGTGTGTGGTAACGATTAGTTCTGTATGTAATTATTCTGTCACACGTTGTGTACGTCAATTTGTAATAAACCTTTTTTATTACCTCTCTTAAAGCCACACGTTGTTGTTATCAATTTGTAACGTGTGCACTCTGGCTTCTTTTTCAAATAATTTGGATAAAATAATTAATTTTGAATATTAAAATCTGGTCTGTTATCTCTGTTGGTTTGACTAATCCTTCATTAGACTTCTTGCATCCTCATTCGTTATATTTTGAAGTATTTATTATTATTTTAATTGAAAGTTGAGTCGAATATGGTTTGGCTTCTGTATCTCTTGATCGTCAATAATGGACTAATGTTTTATAACGGAATTATATTAAATAACGTTCCGTTGTTATGGCAACTGTCTGTACTCTCATTGGTTGATTACATTTATGCCCATTGTTATAATATTTGAATTTTAATTCAAAATGAATAAATATTTTCTGATGGCTATTATTCTTCTGTCTTCTTATATCTATGTATTAGATATTATCACAACTGTTTATATTTTCTTTCAAAGATCATTTTGACATCCCACAAATAGTCCAGTCGTTGACGGTTTTCCGCTCCGAATTCTTTCGAACTAAACCGATTGACGTGAAATTTTGACAGAAGGTAGAGAATGGCTCAAGGAACAAAAGTTATATAGTGCCGATGTGCGCTTTTACCCTGAGGGAGGATGCCACCCCTTCTCGGGGGTGGAAATTAAAACATGATAAATAACTACAGAAATCGGTAGAGGAATAAATTCTAAGCAAAAAATGCTTTATAAAGTTTTTTCGATAAATCAATACTTTTTGAGTTATTCGTGATTGAAAATGTCGATTTTTCATCGAAAAAATGCATAGTTTTGAATGATTTTACACGAATAACTCGAAAACCTTACGTTTTATCGAAACCATTGTAATGAGAAAAAATGAAGCTTATAAAAAACGAAGAGATTGTGTTTTTGTTTATTTCTGTAGATGCAATACGAACTTAGTTATGGCTCTTTGAAGGTAACTTTTTTTTCGGGGAAAAGTGAAGTCGAAGCATTTAACGTCAAATAACGGAAAAACGAACAATTTTTCGGGGAAACTCATACGACCTTTTTTAAACAACTTGAAAAACGCTTCAAAATGAGCTTTGATAGAAGTCATTAGCATAAAAACTAACAACGTTATGATAAAAATAAAGTTGCTTCCTGGCTTTGTCAGCGAAAAAACCAGCATTGAAACCAATGGCATTGCCACAGGGATTGAAATTGAATGTAATCCATTTGCAATCTACTTTATTTAAGTACTAATAATATGTTCCAGAAGTTTTAGCGGTTTAGGATTTCTAGTTTTGAAAAAAAGTTCGATTTAAATTTTAAAAAAAATTTTGAGTTTTCTTAAAAAATTTTCTTTTTTTCACATTAACTGAAAAACTAAAGAAGATACGTAACAAATGCTGGACAACCAAAATTTAGGTTTTTTTTACTGAAAATTTTTTTTTTTTTTTATCTCTGTAGGATGAAAATTAACTGAGATATGACTGTTAGAAGTTTACATTTGAGTGCGAGGACGACCTTCGCCGAGCCCTTTGACCTCAAAAATCTTATAAACTAAGGATTCAAGAAAGTCCAACTTTACACGACTTGTAGCCCTGGGAATTCCCTGCAAAATGGTTTTTGGAGCGATTGGATATCTTAAAAATGAAGGAAGTTGTCGTTGAAAAACCAATTGCATTTTTTCAGCTTAGAACATTTCCCTTGTCCGTTCGGTGCTGCCACCTAGCGGGCTGAAATTTAATTGTTTTGTTGTTTATGTTAGTTGGACAAGTCTAGTTCCCGGCATATTGAATACTTATTGTCGTATTTACAGCGAAAACAATATTTTGAAGTGTAAAAGTAAAATTTTTTGTGTTTGTTTGTGTGAAAATTGTGCTGTTGAGTTTGTGTTGTGCTACAATTCATTATTACTGGATTATTACCTTATTTGTCCAACTGATTGGGGATGGATAAATAATGAAGGATCATTGCAACCAATTAAAATTCTCAATCAGCCCGCGCCGGAAGAACTCCTCAAAATGATATTTTGTAATTGCAAAACCGGATGCGTCGCAGCATGTAGCTGCCGCAAAGTTGGGCTGTTTTGTAACGCAACATGTGGGACATGCTCCGGTGACAACTGCCAAAATTGCCTTCCAATTACAGATCAGGAGGAAGAGGAGGTTGATAGTGATGATAGTTCTGATGATATGTAGTTTTGCAATAAAAGATATATTTTTACAATGTACACAAAGTGTTAATTGTTACCCTTTACTCGTTCGATATAATTTTAGTTTTTAATTCTAAGCAGTGGCGGCTGGTAATGTTTTTGACTGGGGGGGGGGGCAAAATTTAGTTGTACCCATATATTATGTAAAAAAAACCCAGTAGAAACTAAATTATTGCTATTATCATCAAATAATTGTAAAATTGAATCTTTTGCTTCACTACTAAAATTATTGTTAATATCAAAAACCTACCTTGCAAACTACCAATATTTAAACAGTGTTTGAAACTAAAATTATTTATAACCTCGTTTTATAATTTTGTTGTGTAATATCTAAATTCGGTTTTGGTGGCCCTAATTTTTTTAGTTCTATTTTCTTTTCGTAAGTAAGTGAATTTGAAATAATCAATCGTTTAATATTACTTACCGAATTCATAGCCATTTTAATCGTTTCTAACAAATACGCACAGAAGACACAGGCTCAAGCCTACACAGAATAAGTTACACGTTTATGTAGGCCTACGCAAGGTTCGACAAAAACACTATCGCACACAGAATACACTGCCTAATAAAGAATAAATTATTAGAACATTACGTTTACACAAAAAGTACAACAAGAACACAATCAAAACTACATAAAACACAAGAGAAAATATATGCACTTATATATGCTATAACAGCAACAGAGAAGTTTTGAACAACGCTCCCTCTATGAATTTAGCTGCGAAATCAGAAAGCGGGCAAAGCCCTACCTGTAATGGCGGATGCTCATGTAAATGCATAGACGTGTGTACACGTCTCTTGCCCCGCTCCCCGAAAGACTGGCCTATGCAGGGAGGACGATAGCGAAACCGTCCTGCCTGCGGGACCATGCCGAAAACATCGGGTGATCGCTATTAGTCGCCCCAAAAATATCTTTCAATAAGGATACTTACACATTATCACATTATAGTTATATTATTGACAAGTTTAATTTGCAAATTTAGTGGTAGGGCTGCGCCCCCCTGTACGAGCCGCTACTGTTCTAAGTAATCATAGTGGTTAATTTTAATTATAGGGGGAGGGTTTTAAGGGTTTAAACGTTGCAATAGACCATAAATCTCATTATTAACTGTGAAGAAATTATAATTCATGATGAATAATCAATTGAAAACTATTAACTCATTTTTTTTGTCACAATTTTTGTCATAAGGGATGGGTTTTACGGGTTGAAACGTTGCAATAAGACATAAATTATATTCAAAACTATAAAGAGATTTTAATTTATTGTAAATACATCATTAGAACATTTCATACTGTTGAGAATTATTTTTTGTTTGTAATGTCGTTATAAGGGGTGGTTTTTTAGGGTTGAAACGTTACAGCATATCATAAATTATGTTCCAAAACATGTAACAATATTTCTTATACATATTTAAACATGATTTCAAGCTTTAAAAAGCTTAAATGTACAGTTTTCATCATTTTTGTCACAAGGGGTGGATTTCACCCCAAAAAACAAAAAGCGCAATCCGGAACATATAACTTTTGTTCTAGGGGGTAAGATAACGGTAATTACAAATTTTCATGAAAATCGATGTAGTTCGAAAGAATTAGGATGTAATACCTCATTTTTACCGTCAATGACTGGACTAAAAGCTGGGTTTGTTCATGTATTAAAGTTTTGACAAAAATGTTAATATTATGTTATTACAAGTACATATCTTTCTTATTTTATGTTTTTAATCTAACTCTGACATCTTAATATGGTTCACTAATTGTACTTAATGAGTTACTTGCCCTGAATTTTCTAATACAATAGTTAATTTCTTACAATTTGTTTATTTTGGATTTATACAGTTAGGCATTTTATAGGCCTAAGTAGTAATTGGCTATATCTTCTTATTTTACACAAATTAAAGATTATTTTTCATTTACATATGTTTTGCTTGGTGTCATTTATGACTTGTTTATATTTTGAATTAATTTGGGCTGTTTTACAATAATTGAATGTTCTTATTACTTTACCAAATCATTGCTTGTCTGTTATTCTCTTATTTCTTTTTCTGTCTTTACTCTAATGATTATTATTATGTTTGTAAAATCTTATCTTCTTACTCATATCTATTGCCATTTCTTATAACCTGTTTATCATTTAATATTACTTATAAAACATAACACAAAAATTAGGTTTATGGTCTGTTTACTTTTCAGCCATATTCCTCCTTATAAACTTAACTCCTTTTAATTGAACAAATAACTATCTTGGTGAATAACATTATAACACCATTTATTCTATCTTGCTAATCATCCCTTTGAACATTTTTATTAACATAAGATGTTTTATTTATTTTGCACTCGTATTATTTAGTTTATTCTTATTTAACACTATTAGATTGGTTGTCTATCCATCTTTTAACATTTACTATATATTTTTACTAATTAAACATTGTGACAATAACATCCTTAATATCATTGTGGGATTTTTATCCTGAATACAACTGTATTACTAATCTAATTCTAACTATATTAACAATATTCTGGTTATTCTTAGTTTTTTGGTACCTTTCACCCTTAAACTATAGTGTTAATCACTGGTTTTGGTGTCTTTACCTAATTCTGGTTGTTTATCTCTATTTTGGGTTACACTTGCACTTTGTACTTTTTTACTGTACTTTAGTGTTAATAGTGGTTATTCCCTAATATTGATTTCTTTTACTCACTTCTAACACTTACACTGTTAATAACTTTCACTTCCTACCTATCTCTCACTTTTGCGTTTTTTATTGTTTTATACACAATTGTTAATTAGTCTGTTAACAATTTTATGTTTTCATTTACTTATCATCATAGAGTTATTAATAACATATAATATCTATTACTCTGGTTAGTGTACTTTACCTGAGATTATTTAATTTAATTTTAATACTTGTTATAAGACATTTATTATTTGTTTGTGCCTTTTTCATCATTATTTGAGTTTATACCTTCTCATTTTATTTCCTTTATTATTTTTTTGTGTCTTTTTCATCATTATTTGAATTTATACCTTCTCATTTTATTCTCTTTATTGGGTCAATCACTTGGGTTGGGTCATAGTCATTTGTCTCGTCATAGTCATTTTATTTTCATTAGTTTAATATAGTTAATTCATTATAATTTTTTCTTTGGTATTGGGGCGGCTTTTTGTGTTGTAACAGTGTGTGTGTGTGTGTGTGTGTGTGTGTGTGTGTGTGTGTGTGTGTGTGTGTGTGTGTGTGTGTGTGTGTGTGTGTGTGAGAGAGAGAGAGAGAGAGAGAGAGAGAGAGAGAGAGAGAGAGAGAGAGAGAGAGAGAACTGCTGCTACGTAAAATTATTGATATAGGGCAATAATAATAATAATTTAAATATATTTAAAATTTAAAATGAATTTAAACAATGATATTATTATTATTATTATTGCAGTGAGCAACAACGGGGATTTGGGGGGGGTAACCCCCCAGATAGATAGGCCTAATAAAAAGAAAATGTTAAAAATTTAAAATAATGTTAAAATTAAAGTATAGTCATATGAGTGGAATTAAATAAATCAAGCTATTTATGTGAGTGCGAACATTTAGGCCCTACTAAAAATAATGTTAGGCCTCTGCCGTCTTAGTGAGCAGGGATGTTTATATAGTCAGCAGTGTATTCGACTCCGTTTGTTGTATTTAGGTTGTAGTATTTTATTCCTCAGCAACTTGAAAACTTTATATATTAAACTATTTCTTGCTCGCTATTCGAATCTTACAACGACAAGTGTGCCTATTCTTATAGACTATAAAGTTTTCGATCCGTATTTAATTTTTTTTCGCATTTTTCAACCAGCGCTTCACTGCCATAAAAAAAACCAACAGAAACTTAAAACATCTCCTTTATTCTGTACTACGTAAAAACTACAACAGAATCAGGAGTTAGGAATGGCGCTCCGTAGCCTCTCCTCTACGGGTGAAGTGAATTGTATAACGATTTCGATAAAACACAATGGAGTATTTGCGCGTCCTGTACTACGATTTTGAAGCGTTTGATTTTAACGGACTATAGTGCCCATTTTATTAAATATTTGACTAATTTCTGACACAAAACGAGTAAACAGATTTAATTCCATTTACTGCAAATCTTACTCAGTATTGCGAAGTTTTAAAAAATTCGCGGAGAAAACTTAACACTACCAACGTTTGCATAAAACGAGAATTTGCGTCTGTTCCCTGGTGTCATTCATTTTATTTATATTGTCGTTTTTGTTACATTTGTGACTTTAAATTAATATCTAAATTAGATGTAGATTAAAATTGTTTCATAAATTATAGATTGGACTATCTATTAACGTAACCTTTATGTTTCCACAGTCCCCTTCTTGATTACAACACAACAAGAGCAAATAATGAGTTCTTTTTCTTTTAGTGTTTGATGTTTATTCACAAAACTCACCCCCCCCCCCAGAAAACCCGCCAGAATACCCACCAGAAGAAAATCTTGGCTGAGCCCTTTATAATAATAATAATTATTATTAATATTATTTATGTCGTTGTCGTCGTTATTGTTACTACTACTACTGAATTCTGAATCATGCGTATCGGAAGTTTTTAAAGCTGTAAATTAATGTAGTTTTTCAGTTTACTACTTACGTAAGAATGGAGAGTATTTCCATTTCATTCGATACCAAAACTTAATTGAATCCACAGATCAATACATTCTCTTCCTTTTTATTACGTAACCAAAACATTCTGACAAATGTTTCGTTGATCGAATGTACAATGTGCCAGACGTGGTAAAGAGAAATTGTATTACCGTTTCCGGATAAATGCGGCAAACTCGATCGTATGAAACGGGTTTCGCATTTTCCTAAAACTACATGCAATAACCACACTGTGTAAGTGAATGTATTTTAATAATGTGTCAAGGTAGGTTAACTGTTGTACAGGTGTCAACTGGTCCATTGTGTGTCTGCGCTTTCAGTTGTAAAGACAGGCTGAATAGTACCAACAATGGAAAACGACAAGCCATTCTGATTTGTAGTAGAATTAACAAACACCACAATTAGTCAACATCAAAGTAGATAATCCAGCAAAATGGGCGGTTTAAATTCACTGACAGTTAAAGAATGAAATACTGTAACAATAGAGCAATGACCAACGAAATTTTTGCGAAATTTGTGACTCGTTTCTATGAAAATGAATGACTACGTGCTTTGTAGGGTTGCCAACATTTTTTCGGCTGATTATAGTATTTTTCAGAATAAGCTATAAAAAAATATAGTACACTTCAAAAAAATATAGTATTTTATGGAAAGAGTAAAAAATATCGGTATGGAGAACCATACATGACTTCCATATTCTAAGATTTATATTTAAAATCATTTTCAGCCAAACAGCCAGGCAGTGTCTTACCTGCCTTTTTATTGCTGTATTAAATGAAAAATATTATATTACATTAAAATGAAACTAGCTGCAATAAGTATTGGTGAATTATTATCAATATCACATGTAATTATAAAACAACAACCACTGCAACACAAGCTTTACACTGTAAAGACAATTTAGAATTAAAAGAACCACATAAAGATGGGTATATCATTAATTCAGAATTACATGACAAAAACATGGCATAGTAAACTATGAACAATACATTGTACGTTAAAAACATGCAAATAATTGTATTCTAATAAAAACTAAGCTGTTTAGAACTTGTAATTGACATCTTAGAATACCTATATCACTGCAAAAGTGTGAACAGGACAACTTATGTCAATAAATAAAGAGAATCTAACTGACTATGCTCCAAGCCTTAGAACGCATGGTTCAAATTTATTAATCTTAGACAATCATTGTACTTGGAAATTAAGAATTAAAATAGGTTAATTACAATTATATATTCTCAGATTAGTTTAATGCAAATACACAGACTGACATTGGACAGAAAGTGTAGACATTAAACACGCTCAGAATTTCTACAATAATATAAACCAGTGAAGGACAATGTCATAAATGTGCAATATGATATGTATTACCACTATTATAGTACACAATGATTATTATGAGAAAGTAATTTCACCAGAATAAGGAAAACTGAGGTCACTGCCTGACCACACTAGCTGCAATAAGTATTGGTGAATTATTATCAATATCACATGTAATTATAAAACAACAACCACTGCAACACAAGCTTTACACTGTAAAGACAATTTAGAATTAAAAGAACCACATAAAGATGGGTATATCATTAATTCAGAATTACATGACAAAAACATGGCATAGTAAACTATGAACAATACATTGTACGTTAAAAACATGCAAATAATTGTATTCTAATAAAAACTAAGCTGTTTAGAACTTGTAATTGACATCTTAGAATACCTATATCACTGCAAAAGTGTGAACAGGACAACTTATGTCAATAAATAAAGAGAATCTAACTGACTATGCTCCAAGCCTTAGAACGCATGGTTCAAATTTATTAATCTTAGACAATCATTGTACTTGGAAATTAACAATTAAAATAGGTTAATTACAATTATATATTCTCAGATTAGGAGAGTAGTTATATCTATTAACCATATGTTCTTAATCTAAAACAATAAATCTCGTCTGAAAATGTTCGACGTTTTGAGGTTACCATTGTATGAAAAGTAATCATCTTTAAGCTATGCTTATATTTAATTTACAATTTAACAATAATAGTGATAATTTGAATAATGTCTTGATGATAGTGTAATTATTGACAAATGTGTAATTAGTTCAAAGTGCCTTCCCAGATATTACGCTACCATAGTAAGTAATTAATATTGCAGTAGAGCGTATACTTGCCTTAAATTCACTCAATTGCAAATTATTATACACCTTCCAATTGTATGAGCACTGGAATAAACTTTATAAGCTTTTAAAAAAGCTAGTATTTCGAACGGCAGATAAACTCAACCTTATAGCTTCAGAACTTTATAAAAGTCGGTTAACGGTTAACGGAAAAGATTTTCGGCAAACAGCACATTGCACTCTGGGTAACATTATTCAAAACAAATAGACGTCTGCTTTCCTTAAATATGATCCTTAAATATGATAGATTTCACAAAGCATTTTCTATGGAATAAAATTTACAATAAATACTATTACAAACATGATTCCCTTATGCATCTTGAAATTGCAAATCATGGCATAAATTCGTCCATTAATATCAAAATTCACTTTTTTAAACTAATAGTCGATCGATTAGTCGAAACAATATTTTGATAAACGTATGCCTTAAAACTAATTACTGATTGAAAGATTGTTACTTAAAATAACTAGGATACGTATACAGTTCTTTTATAACAATTCTTAACATAATAAACATCTTAAATTGACAAAAATACAATGTTTAGTTCTAGGCTTAAGTTGGCCTAAAACATCATAAGTTAGTTTTATCGGAACTTATCATAAAACGTTGCAGGTAAACTACCCCTTTCACTTACCCGATCTTCACCAAAATCAACAGGTCTTGAGAACTCTATAATTCAGGGCTGTATGCAAAACATTATTTGATTCTGTTTACATTTGCGGCTTTTATCGTTTGCCATAGGAAATACCCTTGTTAAAACATAAAACGTTGCAGGTAAACTACCCCTTTACCTTACCCGATCTTCACCAAAAACAATAGGTCTTGGGTACTCTACAAATCAGGGCTGTATGCAAAACATTGTTTGATTCTGTTTACATTTGCGGCTTTTATCGTTTGCCATAGGAAATACCCTTGTTAAAACATAAAACGTTGCAGGTAAACTACCCCTTTCCCTTAACCGATCTGTACCAAAATCGACAGATCTTGAGAACTCTACAATTTAGGGCTGTATGCGAAACATTATTTGATTCTGTTTGAATTGGCGGCTGTTATCGTTTGCCAAACAAACAAAGTTACCCTTGATTAAAAAAAACCGTTGCAGGTACACAACCCCTTCCCCTTAACCGATCTTCACCAAAATCGAAAGCCATTGAGACCTCTACAATTCAGGGACGTATGCAAACAATTATTTGATTCTGTTTGAATTTGCGGCTGTTATCGTTTGCCATAGAAAATACGCTTGATAAAAAAACGTTGCAGGTAAACTACCCCTTCCCCTTAACCGATCTTCACCAAAAACAACAGGTCTTGAGTACTCTACAAATCAGGGCTGTATGCAAAACATTATTTGATTCTGTTTGAATTTGCGGCTGTTATCGTTTGCCATAGAAAATACCCTTGTTAAAAAAACGTTGCAGGTAAACTACCCCTTTCCCTCAACCGATCTTCACCAAAAACAATAGGTCTTGAGAACTCTGAAATTTAGGGCTGTATGCAAATCATCTTTTGATTCTGTTTGAATTTGCGGCTGTTATCGTTTGCCATAGGAAATACCCTTGTTAAAACATAAAACGTTACAGGTAAACTACCCCTTCCCCTTAACCGATCTTCACCAAAATCGAAAGCCGTTGAGACCACTACAATTTAGGGACGTATGCAAACAATTATTTGATTCTTTTTGAATTTGCGGCTGTTATCGTTTGCCATAGAAAATACGCTTGATAAAAAAACGTTGCAGGTAAACTACCCCTTCCCCTTAACCGATCTTCACCAAAAACAACAGGTCTTGAGTACTCTACAAATCAGGACTGTATGGAAAACATTATTTGATTCTGTTTGAATTTGCGGCTGTTATCGTTTGCCATAGAAAATACCCTTGTTAAACAAACGTTGCAGGTAAACTACCCCTTTCCCTCAACCGATCTTCACCAAAAACAATAGGTCTTGAGAACTCTACAACTTAGGGCTGTATGCAAATAATCTTTTGATTCTGTTTGAATTTGCGGCTGTTATCGTTTGCCATAGAAAATACCCTTGTTAAACAAACGTTGCAGGTAAACTACCCCTTTCCCTCAACCGATCTTCACCAAAAACAATAGGTCTTGAGAACTCTACAACTTAGGGCTGTATGCAAATAATCTTTTGATTCTGTTTGAATTTGCGGCTGTTATCGTTTGCCATAGGAAATACCCTTGTTAAAACATAAAACGTTACAGGTAAACTACCCCTTTCCCTTAACCGATCTTCACCAAAATCAACAGATCTTGAGAACTCTACAATTCAGGGCTGTATGCGAAATATTATTTGATTCTGTTTGAATTTGCGGCTGTTATCGTTTACCAAACAAACAAAATTACCCTTGCTAAAAAAAAAACCGTTGCAGGTAAACTACCCCTTTCCCTCAACCGATCTTCACCAAAAACAATAGGTCGCGAGTACTCTGCAAATCAGGGCTGCATGCAAAAAATTATTTGATTCTGTTTGCATTTGCGGCAGTTATCGTTTGCCATAGAAAAAAAATCTATAGACAGACAGACACACAGACAGACAGACAGACAGACAGACAGACAGACACACACACACACAGACACTTTTCGGAAAACGACTTTTTTTCATGTTTTGAGTGTAGTACAATCAGAATCTGCAATAATCTCGAACACGATTTTTTTTGCCATCACCATACCTTTTAAGGAATTTCCATTCCTTAAGGAATATGGAAGTAAAATATCGGTATGGAGAACCATACATGACTTCCATATTCTAAGATTTATATTTAAAATCATTTTCAGCCAAACAGCCAGGCTGTGCCTTACCTGCCTTTTTATTGCTGTATTAAATGAAAAATATTATATTACATTAAAATGAAAAAATTATAATTTTATTGCCTGGCAACAAAATTATTTTATTTTTAACAATTACCATTGTTTCAAGAAGTTTAAATAAATTTTCAAGTACTTTACTCTTGTTAAAACGTATAAGGTTGCAGGTAAACTACCCCTTCCCCTTAACCGATCTTCACCAAAATCGAAAGTCATTGAGACCTCTACAATTCAGGGACGTATGCAAACAATTATTTGATTCTGTTTGAATTTGCGGCTGTTATCGTTTGCCATAGAAAATACGCTTGATAAAAAAACGTTGCAGGTAAACTACCCCTTCCCCTTAACCGATCTTCACCAAAAACAATAGGTCTTGAGTACTCTACAATTCAGGGCTGTATGCGAAACATTATTTGATTCTGTTTGAATTTGCGGCTGTTATCGTTTGCCAAAAAAAAAAAATTTCCCTTGATAAAAAAAACCGTTGCAGGTAAACTACCCCTTCCCCTCAACCGATCTTCACCAAAAACAATAGGTCGCGAGAACTCTGCAAAACCGGGCTGTATGCAAATATCGGTATGGAGAACCATACATGACTTCCATATTCTAAGATTTATATTTAAAATCATTTTCAGCCAAACAGCCAGGCTGTGTCTTACCTGCCTTTTTATTGCTGTATTAAATGAAAAATATTATATTACATTAAAATGAAAAAATTATAATTTTATTGCCTGGCAACAAAATTATTTTATTTTTAACAATTACCATTGTTTCAACAAGTTTAAATAAATTTTCAAGTACTTTACTCTTGTTAAAACGTATAAGGTTGCAGGTAAACTACCCCTTCCCCTTAACCGATCTTCACCAAAATCGAAAGTCATTGAGACCTCTACAATTCAGGGACATATGCAAAAAATTATTTGATTCTGTTTGAATTTGCGGCTGTTATCGTTTGCCATAGAAAATACGCTTGATAAAAAAACGTTGCAGGTAAACTACCCCTTCCCCTTAACCGATCTTCACCAAAAACAATAGGTCTTGAGTACTCTACAAATCAGGACAGTATGCAAAACACTATTTGATTCTGTTTGAATTTGCGGCTGTTATCGTTTGCCATAGAAAATACCCTTGTTAAAAAAACGTTGCAGGTAAACTACCCCTTTCCCTCAACCGATCTTCACCAAAAACAATAGGTCTTGAGAAATCTACAATTCAGGGCTGTATGCGAAACATTATTTGATTCTGTTTGAATTTGCGGCTATCGTTTGCCAAAAAAAAAAAATTTCCCTTGATAAAAAAAACCGTAGCAGGTAAACTACCCCTTCCCCTCAACCGATCTTCACCAAAAACAATAGGTCGCGAGTACTCTACAAACCAGGGCTGTATGCAAAAAATTATTTGATTCTGTTTGAATTTGCGGCAGTTGTCGTTTGCCATAGAAAATACGCATGATAAAAAACGTTGCTGGTAAACTACCCCTTCCCCTCAACCGATCTTCACCAAAAACAATAGGTCTTGAGTACTCTACAAATCAGGGCTGTATGCAGAAAATTATTTGATTCTGTTTGAATTTGCGGCTGTTATCGTTTGCCATAGAAAATACCCTTGTTAAAAAAACGTTGTAGGTAAACTACCCCTTTCCCTTAACCGATCTTCACCAAAAACAAAAGGTATTGAGAACTCTACAATTTAGGGCTGTATGCAAATAATCTTTTCATTCTGTTTGAATTTGCGGCTGTTATCGTTTGCCATAGGAAATACCCTTGTTAAAACATAAAACGTTACAGGTAAACTACCCCTTTCCCTTAACCGATCTTCACCAAAAACAATAGGTCTTGAGAACTCTACAATTCAGGGCTGTATGCGAAACATTATTTGATTCTGTTTGAATTTGCGGCTGTTATCGTTTGCCAAACAAACAAAATTACCCTTGCTAAAAAAAAACCGTTGCAGGTAAACTACCCCTTTCCCTCAACCGATCTTCACCAAAAACAATAGGTCGCGAGAACTCTGCAAAACCGGGCTGTATGCAAAAAATTATTTGATTCTGTTTGAATTTGCGGCAGTTATCGTTTGCCATAGAAAAAAAATCTACAGACAGACAGACACACAGACAGACAGACACACAGACAGAAAGACACACAGACAGACACACAGACACTTTTCGGAAAACGACTTTTTTTCATGTTTTGAGTGTAGTAGAATCAGAATCTGCAATAATCTCGAACACGATTTTTTTTGCCATCACCATACTTCCATTCCTTAAGGAATATGGAAGTAAAAATTATTTGATTCTGTTTGAATTTGCGGCAGTTATCGTTTGCCATAGAAAAAAAATCTACAGACAGACAGACAGACAGACAGACACACAGACAGACAGACAGACAGACAGACAGACAGACACACAGACACTTTTCGGAAAACGACTTTTTTTCATGTTTTGAGTGTAGTAGAATCAGAATCTGCAATAATCTCGAACACGATTTTTTTTGCCATCACCATACTTCCATTCCTTAAGGAATATGGAAGTAAAAGACAAAGGTATGTTTGTTACTTATTTATTTTTATAAAAACTATATTTTTTTGCACTTCTTGCATCTTCTAACAATTTTTTGTCTACAAAAAAAGTCTCATATGCTTTATCGCATTCAATTTTACTTCCATATTCCTTAAGGAATGGAAGTATGGTGATGGCAAAAAAAATCGTGTTCGAGATTATTGCAGATTCTGATTCTACTACACTCAAAACATGAAAAAAAGTCGTTTTCCGAAAAGTGTCTGTGTGTCTGTCTGTCTGTCTGTCTGTCTGTCTGTCTGTCTGTCTGTGTGTCTGTGTGTCTGTCTGTCTGTAGATTTTTTTTCTATGGCAAACGATAACTGCCGCAAATTCAAACAGAATCAAATAATTTTTTGCATACAGCCCGGTTTTGCAGAGTTCTCGCGACCTATTGTTTTTGGTGAAGATCGGTTGAGGGAAAGGGGTAGTTTACCTGCAACGGTTTTTTTTTTAGCAAGGGTAATTTTGTTTGTTTGGCAAACGATAACAGCCGCAAATTCAAACAGAATCAAATAATGTTTCGCATACAGCCCTGAATTGTAGAGTTCTCAAGACCTATTGTTTTTGGTGAAGATCGGTTAAGGGAAAGGGGTAGTTTACCTGTAACGTTTTATGTTTTAACAAGGGTATTTCCTATGGCAAACGATAACAGCCGCAAATTCAAACAGAATGAAAAGATTATTTGCATACAGCCCTAAATTGTAGAGTTCTCAAGACCTTTTGTTTTTGGTGAAGATCGGTTAAGGGAAAGGGGTAGTTTACCTACAACGTTTTTTTAACAAGGGTATTTTCTATGGAAAACGATAACAGCCGCAAATTCAAACAGAATCAAATAATTTTCTGCATACAGCCCTGATTTGTAGAGTACTCAAGACCTATTGTTTTTGGTGAAGATCGGTTGAGGGGAAGGGGTAGTTTACCAGCAACGTTTTTTATCATGCGTATTTTCTATGGCAAACGACAACTGCCGCAAATTCAAACAGAATCAAATAATTTTTTGCATACAGCCCTGATTTGTAGAGTACTCGCGACCTATTGTTTTTGGTGAAGATCGGTTGAGGGGAAGGGGTAGTTTACCTGCAACGGTTTTTTTTATCAAGGGAAATTTTTTTTTTTTTGGCAAACGATAACAGCCGCAAATTCAAACAGAATCAAATAATGTTTCGCATACAGCCCTGAATTGTAGATTTCTCAAGACCTATTGTTTTTGGTGAAGATCGGTTGAGGGAAAGGGGTAGTTTACCTGCAACGTTTTTTTAACAAGGGTATTTTCTATGGCAAACGATAACAGCCGCAAATTCAAACAGAATCAAATAATGTTTTGCATACAGCCCTGATTTGTAGAGTACTCAAGACCTATTGTTTTTGGTGAATATCGGTTAAGGGGAAGGGGTAGTTTACCTGCAACGTTTTTTTATCAAGCGTATTTTCTATGGCAAACGATAACAGCCGCAAATTCAAACAGAATGAAATAATTTTTTGCATACGTCCCTGAATTGTAGAGGTCTCAATGACTTTCGATTTTGGTGAAGATCGGTTAAGGGGAAGGGGTAGTTTACCTGCAACCTTTTACGTTTTAACAAGAGTAAAGTACTTGAAAATTTATTTAAACTTTTTGAAACAATGGTAATTGTTAAAAATAAAATAATTTTGTTGCCAGGCAATAAAATTATAATTTTTTCATTTTAATGTAATATAATATTTTTCATTTAATACAGCAATAAAAAGGCAGGTAAGACACAGCCTGGTTGTTTGGCTGAAAATGATTTTAAATATAAATCTTAGAATATGGAAGTCATGTATGGTTCTCCATACCGATATTTTAAATTATTGTAGATCAAAAGCTCATTTTACTTCCATATTCCTTAAGGAATGGAAGTATGGTGATGGCAAAAAAAATCGTGTTCGAGATTATTGCAGATTCTGATTCTACTACACTCAAAACATGAAAAAAAGTCGTTTTCCGAAAAGTGTCTGTGTGTCTGTCTGTCTATAGATTTTTTTTCTATGGCAAACGATAACTGCCGCAAATTCAAACAGAATCAAATAATTTTTTGCATACAGCCCTGATTTGCAGAGTACTCGCGACCTATTGTTTTTGGTGAAGATCGGTTGAGGGAAAGAGGTAGTTTACCTGCAACGGTTTTTTTTTAGCAAGGGTAATTTTGTTTGTTTGGCAAAGGATAACAGCCGCAAATTCAAACAGAATCAAATAATGTTTTGCATACAGCCCTGATTTGTAGAGTACTCAAGACCTATTGTTTTTGGTGAAGATCGGTTAAGGGAAAGGGGTAGTTTACCTGTAACGTTTTATGTTTTAACAAGGGTATTTCCTATGGCAAACGATAACAGCCGCAAATTCAAACAGAATCAAAAGATTATTTGCATACAGACCTAAATTGTAGAGTTCTCAAGACCTATTGTTTTTGGTGAAGATCGGTTGAGGGAAAGGGGTAGTTTACCTGCAACGTTTTTTTAACAAGGGTATTTTCTATGGCAAACGATAACAGCCGCAAATTCAAACAGAATCAAATAATGTTTTGCATACAGCCCTGATTTGTAGAGTACTCAAGACCTATTGTTTTTGGTGAAGATGGGTTAAGGAGAAGGGGTAGTTTACCTGCAACGTTTTTTTATCAAGCGTATTTTCTATGGCAAACGATAACAGCCGCAAATGCAAACAGAATCAAATAATGTTTTGCATACGTCCCTGAATTGTAGAGGTCTCAATGACTTTCGATTTTGGTGAAGATCGGTTAAGGGGAAGGGGTAGTTTACCTGCAACCTTTTACGTTTTAACAAGAGTAAAGTACTTGAAAATTTATTTAAACTTTTTGAAACAATGGTAATTGTTAAAAATAAAATAATTTTGTTGCCAGGCAATAAAATTATAATTTTTTCATTTTAATGTAATATAATATTTTTCATTTAATACAGCAATAAAAAGGCAGGTAAGACACAGCCTGGCTGTTTGGCTGAAAATGATTTTAAATATAAATCTTAGAATATGGAAGTCATGTATGGTTCTCCATACCGATATTTTACTTCCATATTCCTTAAGGAATGGAAGTATGGTGATGGCAAAAAAAATCGTGTTCGAGATTATTGCAGATTCTGATTCTACTACACTCAAAACATGAAAAAAAGTCGTTTTCCGAAAAGTGTCTGTGTGTCTGTGTGTCTGTGTGTCTGTCTGTCTGTCTGTCTGTCTGTCTGTCTGTCTGTCTGTCTGTGTGTCTGTCTGTCTGTCTGTAGATTTTTTTTCTATGGCAAACGATAACTGCCGCAAATTCAAACAGAATCAAATAATTTTTTGCATGCAGTCCGGATTTGCAGAGTACTCGCGACCTATTGTTTTTGGTGAAGATCGGTTGAGGGAAAGGGGTAGTTTACCTGCAACGGTTTTTTTTTAGCAAGGGTAATTTTGTTTGTTTGGCAAACGATAACAGCCGCAAATTCAAACAGAATCAAATAATGTTTCGCATGCAGCCCTGAATTGTAGAGTTCTCAAGATCTGTTGATTTTGGTGAAGATCGGTTAAGGGAAAGGGGTAGTTTACCTGTAACGTTTTATGTTTTAACAAGGGTATTTCCTATGGCAAACGATAACAGCCGCAAATTCAAACAGAATCAAAAGATTATTTGCATACAGCCCTAAATTGTAGAGTTCTCAAGACCTATTGTTTTTGGTGAAGTTCGGTTGAGGGAAAGGGGTAGTTTACCTGCAACGTTTTTTTAACAAGGCTATTTTCTATGGCAAACGATAACAGCCGCAAATTCAAACAGAATCAAATAATATTTTGCATACAGCCCTCATTTGTAGAGTACTCAAGACGTATTGTTTTTGGTGAAGATCGGTTAAGGGAAAGGGGTAGTTTACCTGTAACGTTTTATGTTTTAACAAGGGTATTTCCTATGGCAAACGATAACAGCCGCAAATTCAAACAGAATCAAAAGATTATTTGCATACAGCCCTAAATTGTAGAGTTCTAAAGACCTATTGTTTTTGGTGAAGATCGGTTGAGGGAAAGGGGTAGTTTACCTGCAACGTTTTTTTAACAAGGGTATTTTCTATGGCAAACGATAACAGCCGCAAATTCAAACAGAATCAAATAAAGTTTTGCATACAGTCCTGATTTGTAGAGTACTCAAGACCTATTGTTTTTGGTGAAGATCGGTTAAGGGGAAGGGGTAGTTTACCTGCAACGTTTTTTTATCAAGCGTATTTTCTATGGCAAACGACAACAGCCGCAAATTCAAACAGAATCAAATAATTTTTGCATACGTCCCTCAATTGTAGAGGTCTCAAGGACTTTCGATTTTGGTGAAGATCGGTTAAGGGGAAGGGGTAGTTTACCTGCAACGTTTTACGTTTTAACATGAGTAAAGTACTTGAAAATTTATTTAAACTTTTTCAAACAATGGTTGGTTTATTGCCAAGCAATAAAATTAAAATTTTTTCATTTTAATGTAAATCATGTATAAGAGAAAATATATCGCGCTTGGCAGGCGATATTAAGATTTAAATATAAATCTTAGAATATGGAAGTCATGTATGGTTCTCCATACCGATATTTACTTCCATATTCCTTAAGGAATGGAAGTATGGTGATGGCAAAAAAAATCGTGTTCGAGATTATTGCAGATTCTGATTCTACTACACTCAAAACATGAAAAAAGTCGTTTTCCGAAAAGTGTCTGTGTGTCTGTCTGTCTGTCTGTCTGTCTGTCTGTCTGTCTGTCTGTCTGTCTTCTGTCTGTCTATGTGTCTGTCTGTCTATAGATTTTTTTTCTATGGCAAACGATAACTGCCGCAAATTCAAACAGAATCAAATAATTTTTTGCATACAGCCCTGGTTTGTAGAGTACTCAAGACCTATTGTTTTTGGTGAAGATCGGTTAAGGGAAAGGGGTAGTTTACCTGTAACGTTTTATGTTTTAACAAGGGTATTTCCTATGGCAAACGATAACAGCCGCAAATTCAAACAGAATCAAAAGATTATTTGCATACAGCCCTAAATTGTAGATTTCTCAAGACCTATTGTTTTTGGTGAAGTTCGGTTGAGGGAAAGGGGTAGTTTACCTGCAAAGTTTTTTTAACAAGGGTATTTTCTATGGCAAACGATAACAGCCGCAAATTCAAACAGAATCAAATAATGTTTTGCATACAGCCCTGATTTTTAGAGTACTCAAGACCTATTGTTTTTGGTGAAGATCGGTTGAGGGAAAGGGGTAGTTTACCAGTAACGTTTTTTTAACAAGGGTATTTTCTATGGCAAACGATAACAGCCGTAAATGCAACCAGAATCAAATAATGTTTTGTATACAGCCCTGATTTGTAGAGTACTCAAGACCTATTGTTTTTGGTGAAGATCGGTTGAGGGGAAGGGGTAGTTTACCTGCAACATTTTTTTATCAAGCGTATTTTCTATGGCAAACGATAACAGCCGCAAATTGAAACAGAATCAAATAATTTTTTGCATACGTCCCTGAATTGTAGAGGTCTCAATGGCTTTCGATTTTGGTGAAGATCGGTTGAGGGGAAGGGGTAGTTTACCTGCAACCTTTTACGTTTTAACAAGAGTAAAGTACTTGAAAATTTATTTAAACTTTTTGAAACAATGGTAATTGTTAAAAATAAAATCATTTTGTTGCCAGGCAATAAAATTATAATTTTTTCATTTTAATGTAATATAATATTTTTCATTTAATACAGCAATAAAAAGGCAGGTAAGACACAGCCTGGCTGTTTGGCTGAAAATGATTTTAAATATAAATCTTAGAATATGGAAGTCATGTATGGTTCTCCATACCGATATTTTATTAATGAGATACTCGCTCTGTTTCTCTCTTCTCGCCATTTCGAATTCATAATTGAAAATATCCTTTCTGTGAATCCCGAAGTGGCGGGAATAGAGAGCAGGAATGAAATAATTTTAAATAAATTTGGTAAGTTATTTTCGGTATTTTTAAAAATATGTTGCCATTTTTGGCCTGTGGTTCTGTCGGTAAACTCACTACAATCTTTTACTTTTGCAAAGATTTCGTTTAATATTGTTATTTCAGAGTAAAGTTCGTCCATTTTGATACTCATTTTTTCTTGTAAATGTAGAACTTCTAATATTGTCTCACAGTCATCAAATAAAACCTTGTGTTTTAAATTTAATTTTTGGATTTTGCATAACCAATTGCTTTCATTAAAATCAAACCATTTATTAAGATATTCCAGACATTTATTAACGAATACTAGAAAATTCTTTTTAATTTTATCACTTTCTGTGGGGGATTTGGCTTCTAAGAATTGCAACATTTTTTTGGTTTCATAACCAAGGAAACAGCCTTTTTTACGTTGTTCTAGCGCCGATTTTAAAGTTGACATAATATTATACACATCTAAGACTGTGATGTTATTACCTTCAAGTTGTTTAACAGCTTTATGAAAGTTATGTAAAAAATGGTTCGCGAAATTCAAAAAGATTTGAACTTTACTGTCTCCATCAGTTTCATTCATCATCAAACTATTTTGAATATGTGTAGGACACTCCTCCCCTAAACTAATAAAATAATCACTCAAAGGCTTCCAATTCAAAAGTATGTTGTCCACGCAAGGTAGCAATGAAAGCCACCTGGTACCAACATGTTGTTTCAGCTCATGCCATTCACCTTCAACAGCAGCAACACATTTTTTAAGCTCTTCTCTTCGGACTGCAGATACAAGGAAATGACTGTAAATTTTTAAAATTATATTTTCAACATCAATTCTAAAAAAATTCATTGCATGCTTGACTGTGTTGTGAACTATGTGTCCGTGACAATTGCCCTTCACCAAATTAGGAACTACATGTTCTATATTTTTATAAAGAGAGTGGTGAATACCAAAGTTCGCATTGGTATTGTCTGCGCTCAGACCAGACACTCTATCAAAGGAAAGGTTGTGCTGGGATAGTGATTTGTTTATAGCGTCAAACATCCCATTTGCTGACTCATCACAATTTTCGTAAAAGTCTAATAACTTGTTTTGTACCCCATTCTCAATATCAAAATATTGAACAACTAAAGGAAAAATTTTTATATTTTTTCTATTACTTGCATCAGTTTGCAAACAAAAATATAAATCAGGGGCATTTAAATCATTCAGTAAAGTTTGTAAGGCATAAGGTCCTAAAACCTCATTAACCAGTGCTTCCATTTTAGTGCGTCCTAATTGTGTGTTCAAAGCGGTTTTCGAATCGAAGTATATGATTTTGTTAAGTTTCACAGTGCAGTCCATGCTGTTATAGGAAAGATTGTGCTTCACAGTATGGTAGGTTAAAGCAAGTTCACTGGCTGTTATCTTGTCATCGTCATCACAAGTATTTGCAAAGGGAGCAGAAACGGAGAAAGAGCCCGATGAACCAAAAAAGCGATCTAACGTAGAAGTTTTCTTGCAAAGCTCAGCTTTAAATTTATGTTGCTTTGTCTCACCATGTTGTTTAATCTGCAATGAGTTATAAAACACCACACATATTCAAATACTCATGCAAATCAATCGACAATTTTATTGAATAAAAACAAACCAAAACAACCGACAAAAGAGGATGCAAATACCTAACTTAACCTAAAAGAACTCACCTGGCCAATGCCACTTTTTCCGATAGAAAATGTTATGTTACATGGTGCACATTTTACATTATAGACATTTTGGGGATCTTTAGTAATCCAATAATACACTCTTTCCCACTCAGGTTTATATTTTTGGAGTCTTTTTTGTATTTTCCGCTTTTTAGTGGGTGTTAGTGGCGCACTTGAACTTGACGCACTTTCGTTATCGCTACCACTTTTCATAACTAATTTAATTAGGACTTCAACTTCTCAAAAGGAAGAACAACCTCCGAGGGAAAATAATTAACAAAATCCCAAAACAAAAACGAAGCAAGTACAGTTGCAAAAGCAAACATTTGTTTAACGTTGTCAATTTTGACATTGACGTAAGTTCGGAACACAGTAAGCCAGCAAGACAGAGGCGCGTTCGGAATTCGGATACACGCACATCGCGTCAGTCGAACGGCAATCATAAGGTGCGTTCACAAAGTGAGGGATTTGTTTGTTATTAGTTTCGGTGTTGCAAAAAAAAGATTGATCCATCCAACTGAAATATAGTATTTTTGCGTACTATATATTTCTTAACAGTATATAGTACGCAGACCCGAAATACAGTACAATACTATATATTATAGTACGGTTGGCAACCCTAGTGCTTTGTGACAAAAATTTATCAAGTAATTCTTCAGGGGCAAGTTGTTTTGCGTCCGCAATATCTTAAAAAATACTCTTTCCTTGAATTGTAAACGAAAAGTATAAAAAGTTTACACAAAAATACGCAGGTAAAAGTAGACTAAAAAAAAATTAAAGAAATTTCGATGAAACCGAAACATCGAAGCATGATAATGTTTTTAGGCTTTTGAAACGTATAATGTGCATATAACAGATATTTACTACATAACAAACGTTATCATGTTAAAACGACAGAGACCGAAGATTCTAGACTGTGGGGAATCGAAAGTGTGGAAGCGTTACATTTTTCGATGACGTTACGTTTTTGTGGAATGACCCTCAGCCTAAAAACATTATCATGTTAAAAAGACCTATAATTACTCTTTTTTTATGTGTGTAGAATAAACGTTCTAGGAAATTCTAGTCGTTTCCAAATTTTGAGGCCTGTGAATTTAATTCTCGCTGATTGCTTTTACTGATTCCAGTAACTTTTAAAAGGCGACCAGTTTAAGTCGAGGTATTCCTTTTTAATATTAGTAAACATTTCATTTCACTTAATATTTTGCTTGCTTAACACATATTAGTTGCCACAAAAATGAATTCTGCTACTCAGCAACACAAATTAAGTTAGTTAAAGGAGTAGCCAAAAATTTTTCATCCAAGATGAATGAGAGAATCGATACATAAATCGTTGGCTAATGGCATGGCGTGGTGAACTTTGTAATTTTCTTTGTTGTTCGTTAAATTTCATATAAAATCATTAACGTTACTTAATGGTGTACAAGACAAGATGCAGTCTTGTAAGCTCTTTTGTATTACCTAAACCTGTTTATCTTGTTGACTATCTGCCATTTTCTCGCGCAGTCAAGTGTTCTCCATCTCGATTTAAGTCTTCTAAATTCTGTTCAAACGTTTAAACGTTATTCTCCCAAACGTAATTCACCTTGATATTAGTATTTCGACATAATGACCTCTCATTGCTTCTTTCTTACTGTGTTAGTAATCAAATATGGTAACAGATTAGCAAAAGACCGCATCTTATTGCTATTTACTCACACGTGTGTGATCTAACCATTTGTTGTACTGAATTATTAATGTAAAAATCATAGACGTTGCAACTTAGTCCAAAGGCTATGAACAGAGTCCAGAAAACGCCGGGATTGCAGTAACCATGTAGAAAACGTTTTCGAAGGGACGGAAAGTATTGTGACCGAACCAACAATTGCTGTGTAGTCGCGCTGTATTTTAAAAATTAAGATACTGTGGAACTGAACAACACGGTGCACTAAAGGGCGCGTGCACGTGATGATGCCAGTAACAAAGTGTCAAACAATGCCTGTCTATAGGCCTACTCAAATATCGCCAAATAACCGATGTGTCAGTTTTCGTTCGGGAAGGATCTTTCCCGTAACTCTCCAACGGAGAGCAGTTCTCTTCAACCATCACCTAAGTGCCCGCTGTGGCAACTGCTAAGAACATACCTGATATATAACCGTCATACTAGACTGCACGTTTCTCACAGTCCAACACGAAAGGGCTTTCATAGTCGTACATATCATATCAGTTAATTTGCTTTAAACATTGTGGTGTATTATTGCACGTAGCTCTCTATCAGTCTAAAGTCAACGTGTAGGTAATAATTGACGTTAAAATGTATCTATCAGTGTAGGCCTACTACATACTAAGCGCCGTATTCAATTAATGTTACTTCAAAGTATAATTTAATTCAGAGTTTTATGTTTATTAATGAAAGCACAGTATCGATTTTAAATAAAATTCGTTCTCATCAAGAATTACAAGACTCGTTAGGTGCCATGCCGAATATGTCTGCAATTTTCAAACCGTTTCGGGGCACGCTCGCGCGCACCCACACACACAAAACACGCTTGCAAAGTTATTTAAATGCGTAGTTAAAGTAGTTATCGAGATAATGATGACGTCATAAAAATTTATCACGAATATTTATAGAAAACAAAATACACAATTTCCTGCGTATCGTATTTAAGATTCTAAAAATAGCCGTGCATTCTCTGCGAGTGAAGACGTTTGAGGAATTATATTCAACGCCTGTCGTAACGAGTTGTCCGTGAAACCGCACGGCCTTCAACACGCACTCGCGCGCACTTTCTGTAATGGAGTACAGCGTATTGTATATTAAATTACTGACATTTGATGATCACTTATAACATAGCTTACAATAACATCAGAAATAGCAAGACAGTGAGAGTAACAGGACGATTTAAATTACAAAGCGAGTCTAAGAAAATCGGCGTTTTTTTTAGAATGTATTGGGTTAGTAAATATTCAGTTTTCACAAGTTATCCCAGATAATGGTGACTCGATTATTACCTTTTATGCAAACACCAGTTGTTTTGGTTATTTTTTGGCATTACTAATTTGGGTACTAACAGCCTACTGTTTATAATTTGAATGATAAATAATTTTCTCGGCTGACTATAAGGAACTCATATCGTAACGAAAATGGCTACAGTGTTGAAAAACGCAAGATAGTTTACTTCTTCACATGATTTTACAGAAGAAAAAAGGAGTTCTGCAACAGAATGAACTTAGACCTGAGAATTGTTACTTGGAGTAATTTATTTTCTTCTTATTCTTCGATGGCGTTACAGTCCATATCGAGCCCTGGCCTCCTCGATTGACCTCTTCCAGGCATCCTGGTTCAATGATCCTCCCCCCCTCTCTCTCTCAAACTCCAGCATGTATCATTTTCCTGGCGTCCATTCCTATACCATCCTTCCACCGCATTCTCAGTTTTCCCACTAGCCGTTTTCCTCCTGGTTGACTCCTATACACTTTTTTTTTTGGGACTCTGTCTTCCAGCATCCGCAGTACATACCAAGCCCTTTAGACATGCCTCAGCTGTATATGGTCGAGAGTTTGGATTCCCTTGTACACATAGAGATCATACATAAGAGACCTTGTACATTGGATAATGCATAGAGATCATAATTGTACCGAACGCTCCAGGCTCCTTCGTCCACAGATCCGAATATTCTATGCAACACCTTCCGCACAAAGATGTCCAGCATGCTGCAAGACTTCTCTGTTAAGGACCAAACCTCACATACCACCATTCGGACAAGCGTTTTATAGAGCTGAAGCTTAGCTTTTTCGGTGGACACTACGAGACTTCATAACGGTCACAAGGGAGAACAGAGTGCGAGTTAGTCTACTCTAGAGGTCTTTCACCTCGTCGTTACTTTTAGAAAGATTGGAACTCAAATAGCAGAATTCACGACTTCTTCAAAGCGGCAAGCGTTCATCAGAACAGTTTGTCCCAAACGGTTTGCCTATTTTCTGCTCAAACGCATAAATTTGGTCTTATGTTCATTAATTTTGAGTCCCTACTCTACTGAAACCTCGTTCTGCCTCCGCAAGCTTTCTTCTACTGATTTCAGTGATCTTTACGTGTTTTATTTTACGGGTGAGAAATTAAGAAAAGAGTTAGAGGTATAATCGAGGGGCTTGAAATATGGAGCCGAATGGAATCAGTAAGGTGGGGCGGATACATAAAGTACACTCAAAAGAATCTAGCTGATTATAAAGAGGAGAAAGTAAAACTGGACTGGAAGCATTCTGAGGCGAACGGATTATTAACAACGGCTTTTGAGTGGACAGTGGAAAGACAGGGAGCAGACATCTGAAGCTCTTGGAGGACATACAGTGTGAAATGTGGAATGAAGACTCAAGCCTCACAACGGTGGTGTCTGGGACCTGGGACAACCCTGGACATCAAATCTGTACATCTAAAACAACAACGAAAATACAACTTACGACCCAATTTTCGATTTATAACATTCTAAGTGATAATAACATAATAGTATATTTTTGGATTAAGGCCATTTCGGACCTCATTGGATATTTTGTTCTTTTATATTTTTCTAGGAGGCTTTCATTCTTTCATTTCTGATCTTTATCTCTTCTTTTGATCTTTTCTTTCAGCTTGAATTCCTATATTATTATTTTTTGTACTTATTCCTATACATGTTTCTTCGTCTACATTTGGGATCTGTTCTAAATCTTCCTGTACTTCTTTGTGACGTCCAGATTTTTTTCATGTTTATGAGATATTCAAATATCTGTTTCATTAATCTTTTATTTTTCAATCTTAATCTTCTCTTCTACATGTCTATGTAAAATTTAGAGAAATCTTTGTACATTTCTTCATTTAATCTGAATCTAATTTAGATCTTTCATTTGTTTCAGGATATGACTATAAATTTTTAGTTAATATCGTTGTTTCTAAATAATAACGTTTGTTAATAATAAAAAATACATTTTCACTTATAGGCTGCGTTGTTTGTTATAAAATGATAACATATGAAACAGTCATATTGAAAAAAATGAACTAAAAAATGAGATACAGAATTGCTTTTGTCTTTCTTTTTACAATAGTCCCATACTATTCTTGTATGCTCACTCCTAAGAAGAACTTTCTTAATTTTAAACTTCGCGGTCAAATTTTCCTGTTTCGAATTGTTTTACTTTTATTCTAAAGCTTCAATAAACAAGCACTTATACGCTATACGCTAAAAATACATGAAACTGACACTACTTTAAAAGCAGAAACACAACGTAATAAACACTTGTCAACTGACTATTTGCATGTTTACAACTGCCAGATTTACAAGGACCGGAAAACCGGAAACTAATAATACAACGAAGGGTGCGTGTATTATAACTTACACGAAATAATTCTAGTTAAAAAAAAACTAGCATAAGACTTCGTATGGGTGTATGCATATATTTACTTAACGACATGGCTGTTACATGTTCAACAAGATCAACAAGCAGAATTATGAAGGCCTTATAGAGCAGAGTGAACGAGGCACTCACAATACGAAAATTACTTTCTTTTCTGCCTAATTTCATCAATTTCGTTAACTTTCCAACAGGAAAGTTACCCCCAAATTTGAATTTGTATATTTTCTTATTCAAATTTATATATTTTTAAAAATTTAGGCCTACACTATCCGTTAAAATAATACCACTGTCTGCTAACATCCAAATAAACGGACATACGTTTATGTATTTTTGTCGTAGGTAGTTCGGATGAATTTATTTTTTTCAATGTGTGTCTTGGGTCACGGGACGAATAAGTATAGCCTATGTATTTAAACATTAACGCATCAGAAGTTTGAGTTTTCTTATCACGGCCATTGTAGTCTTTGCTTTTAATTTGCCACAAACATGGAAAGCTTCTGTAACTCTACACTCTTTTCGGGTACAAGAGTGTATATTCAGTTTAAAAGCGAAGTGAACAAGGTTCGAAAGGTCAGACGTCATTATAATAAAAAACTACAGTTTTATGGTCCTTACGTCCTTGCAAGCTAGCTGTTGCGTCTGGACCAGGCTCAAAGTGTAGCGTTGTTATGTGTAGACCTGGTCCCTCTAGACATATTATATACAAAACGAATACTACCGTATCCAGTTTTCTGAAACTGGTTATTGTGAGCTGTACGGTGCCATTAATTCTTTTATTCCGCGAAATAGGTACCTTACATTGCTTCGTCTGTAGATTTTCTGCAGAACTGAAGCATTTAGTATCTTGGAAAACAGTGCGAAAGTACCGAATAATGATGTGTCTGAATATTTAACGTGTTGCTGATTTTGCGGTACAAAGGAAGCTCAATTGTAAGCCTATATTAACCGTCAATTGCACATGTCTTGACGGTAGAAGCCATAGAAATAAACAAACCATGTTTTTTACACGTATTTTTAATAGTTTAATTGTTACTGTTAATACTATGACAATACGCTGTATTGTTTAGCCAAATTAAAAAATCGGTATGAAGAATCATACATGACTTCCATGTTCTCAGATTATGTAGGCCTATAAAATCATTTGGTACTGCCTTTATGCGTACCCGCAGTTATTTCGATAATGCGATTTTTGGGCTTCGATATGTAGTGAATATCGCACATAATTTTATGTAGTGAAAGAATTACACAAATTTTAATTTTGTATGTTACAAAATAGTTGGCTGGTGATTGCAATTGATTTCGTTTGTCATTTTTTAATGGAAAATGACTGTAGTAGTAATTTATCACCGGGTCGTGGCTGTGACACCTAAAATTCATTGTTAGGTCAACATGAAAACTGAAATTATACATGGAAACCAATACGTGTGTAATGTAAAACTATTTTTTTTTCTAAAACCACGAAAAACCCAACTCGAAATAAGGCGGGAGAGGCCCAAGGGTCAACCCCTTGCCTATTATTATAGGCCTACATGTCACTTTTTTGTGGCAGAACTCGTTTTTTTGGTAACATTCGTTTTCCGACAAGTACTCGTTTTGTGACTAACAAAAAACAAACATCCATTATGAACAATTTGTAGAGCATATGTTGTCATTCCTTAATACAGTGTTTTTTGTTTTTTCATTAACCATAAATATTTGTATTTTTCATTTTGTATTTGCTGTTGTTTTTTCCAATTTGTAAGCTTAAAAACTTTAGGTTCTTTATTTTAAGTGTTACTCTGTTATACGCATTGTATTACACGTTTAATGTTATGTTTACTCAACCACAGCTTTTATTTATTTTAGCAGTAAACTAAAAACCCAAAACCATTATTACCTAACTACCAAATGAAAACAACACGTATTTTTGCTTTACATTAAGAAATAGGGCAATTTACAATTAGTACACTTCTTCTTTTCCACACCGTAATATATAGATACAATCGCATATTAAATACATCAAAATGTATTGCGGGTACTCATACAGTTCCAATCATTTACTTGAATTCGGTTCGATAATTCCTAAAAAAATATAGAATTTTGTCAAAGTGAAATAAAATGTTTCCATAGAAACTACTTATTTGTTGTCAATAACGTAGTACACATATGAAACTTATAAAAAATTATCTCCTCCCTCATCAACTACCATTTTAATTTATAGAAAATTACCCCCTTTCCCTTCAACTACCCTTTTCATTTATAGATATTTCATCCACCTTTCTACAGTGGATTATTATGACCTTCTTTTAAGGATACTTTATTTATCAAAATTAAGCACTTTACTCTTGTTAAAACGTAAAAGGTTGCAGGTAAACTACTTCTTCCCCTTAACCTATCTTCACCAAAATCAATAGGCCTCGAGTCCTCTACAATTCAGAACTGTATGCAAAAAAATATTAGATTCTGTTTGAATTTGCGGCAGTTATCGTTTGCATAGAAACATTCCACACAGACAGACACACACAGACACTTTTCGAAAAATGACTTTTTCATGTTTTGAGGGTAGTACAATCAGAATCTGCCATTATCTCGAACGCGATTTTTTTCGCCATGACCATACTTCCATTTCCTTATGGAATATGGAAGTAAAATAATAAACAGTCTACTCACACTCACAGAGACAGTGTAATTATATAATTATGAGCATGTGCAAGCGTTGGTTTGTTTGGAGCAACATACCAACATATATATCTATTAGTTTTGTATAGACAACGTTTCTATTACTTTATTATAGCTTTTTAAGTTTATGTATGTTTTCTTAGATATCTATAGCTCCTCTGTCTAATATTTTCACATAGGCCTTTATACGTAAATAATAATATATGAAGTTTTTTGCAAACATGTGAGATATGTTAAAAATTTACAAGGGTATTTTAATAAAATTCCACATAACTGGATCCCATACATAAATTTTTTCAATTTTTTCAAAATTTTGCTTTCAATTTTACTTTTACTTCCATGTTCCATAAGGAAATGGAAGTATGGTCGTGGCGAAAAAAATTGTGTTCGAGATAATTGCAGATTCTGATTGTAGTACCCTCAAAACATGAAAAAGTCATTTTTCGAAAATGTGTGTGTGGATTTTTTTTCTATGGCAAACAATAAGAGCCGCAAATTCAAACAGAATCAAACAATTTTTTGTATACAGCCCTGAGTTGTAGAGTTCTCAAAACCTATTGTTTTTGGTGAAGATCGGTTAAGGGAAATGGGTAGTTCAGCGGCAACGTTTTATGTTTTAACAAGGGTAATTTTTTCTATGACGAACGATAACTGCCGTAAATTCAAAACTCAATTATAGAGAACTCAAGGTCTTTTGATTTTGGTGAAGATCGGTTAAGAGAAAAGGGTAGTTTACCAGCAACATTTTATGTTTTAAAAGGGTAATTTTACTTCCATGATCCTTAAGGAAATGGAAGTACTGTATGGTGATGGCAAAAAAAATCGTGTTCGAGATTATTGCAGATTCTGATTGTTCTACACTCAACACATGATAAAAAGTCGTTTTTCGAAAAGTGTGTGTGTGTGTGTGTGTGTGTGTGTGTGTCTATAGATTTTTTTTCTATGGCAAACGATAACAGCCGCAAATTCAAACAGAATCAAATAATTTTTTGCATACAGCCCTGATTTGTAGAGTACTCAAGACCTGTTGTTTTTGGTAAAGATCGGTTAAGGGAAAGGGGTAGTTTACCTGCATCGGTTTTTTTAATCAAGGGTAATTTTTTTGTTTGGCAAAAATATAACAGCCGCATTTCGCATACAGCCCTGTATTGTAGAGGTCTCAAGACCTGTTGATTTTGGTAAAGATCGGTTAAGGAAAAGGGTAAGTTTACCTGCAACGTTTTATGTTTTAACAAGGGTATTTTCTATGGCAAAAGATAATAGCCGCAAATTAAAACATAATCAAATAATTTTTTGCATACTGCCCTGAATTGTAGAGTTCTCACGACCTATTGTTTTTGGTGAAGTTCGGTTAAGGGAAAGGGGTAGTTTACCTGCCACGTTTTTTGGTTTATCAAGGGTATTTTATATGGCAAACGATAACAACCGCAAATTCAAACAGAATCATATAATATTTTGCATGCAGCTCTGAATTGTAGAGATCTCAAGAACTTTTGATTTTGGTAAAGATCGGTTAAGGGAAAGGGGTAGTTTACCAGCAACATTTTATGTTTTAACAAGGGTAATTTTTTTATGACGAACGATAACTGCCGTACATTAAAACAGAATCAACTACTCTTCTGCATACCTTTTTGAATTATACAGAACTCAAGGACTGTTGATTTTGTTGAAGATCGGTTAAGGGAAAGGGGTAGTTTACCTGCAACGTTTTATGTTTTAACAAGGGTAATTTTTTCTATGACGAACGATAACTGCCGTAAATTCAGAGAGAATCAAATAATGTTTTGCATACAGCCCTGAATTGTAGAGTTCTCAAGACCTGTTGTTTTTGGTGAAGATCGGTTAATGGAATAGGGTAGTTTACCAGCAACGTTTTATGTTTTATCAAGTGTGTTTTCTATGCCAAACGATAAGAGCCGCAAATTCAAACAGAATCAAATAATTGTTTGCATACAGGCCTGAATTGTAGAGTACTCAAGACCTATCGTTTTTGGTGAAGATCGGTTAAGGGGAAGGGGTAGTTTACCTGCAACGGTTTTTTATCAAGGGTAATTTTACTTCCATATTCCTCAAAAATGGAAGTATGGTGATGGCAAAAAAAAACGTGTTCGAGATTATTGCAGATTCTGATTGTACTACACTCAAAATATGAAAAAAAGTCGTTTTTCGAAATGTGTGTGTGTGTGTGTGTGTGTGTGTGTGTGTGTGTGTGTGTGTGTGTGTGTGTGTGTGTGTGTGTGTGTGTGTGTGTGTGTGTGTGTGTGTGTGTGTGTGTGTGTGTGTGTGTGTGTGTGTGTGTGTGTGTGTGGATTGTTTTCTATGGCAAACGATAACAGCCGCAAATTCAAACAGAATAAAATAATATTTTGCATACTGCCCTGATTTGTAGAGTACTCACGACCTATTGTTTTTGGTAAAGATCGGTTGAGGGAAACGGGTAGTTTACCTGCAACGGTTTTTTTATCAAGGGTATTTTGGGGGGGGCAAACGATAACAGCCGCAAATTCAAACAGAATCAAATAATGTTTCGCATACACCCCTGAATTTTTGAGTTCTCAAGACCTATTGTTTTTGGTGAAGATCGGTTATGGGATAGGGGTAGTTTACCTGCAACGTTTTATGTTTTAACAAGGGTATTTTCTATGGCAAACGATAACAGCCGCAAATTCAAACAGAATCAAATAATTTTATGCATGCAACTCTGAGTTGTAGAGAACTCAAGGCCTTTTGATTTTGGTGAAGATCGGATAAGGGGAAGGGGTAGTTTACCTGCAACCTTTTACGTTTTAACAACAGTAAAGTACTTGAAAATTCATTTAATATTTTTCAAACAATGGTAATTGTTAAAAATAAAATAATTTTGTTGCTAGGCAAGAAAATTAGAATTTTTTCATTTTAATGTAAATCATGTATGAGAGAAAATATATCGTTCGTGGCAGGCAAGCATATCTCAGTTGTGTAATGTTTCCATTTTATTATTATGACTACCGCAATAAAAAGGCAGGGAACACACACACACACACACACACACACACACACACACACACACACACACACACACACACACACACACAAAATTCGCGTTATTTCTGGCCTCATTCATGTTTATTTTCTTACATTTGCACGCTTTTTAAATGGAAAGTGCCGAAACCCATACCAACATAACGCGTGCAAGCCGAAAAAGTGTACAGCGTGGATAGCGATTTGCTTCCTGTGGATCGCTGGGCAGTGTAACTGCACATGTTTACAGAGGAACGATTCATAGACAGACTTTTCGTCTTTAGGGAATGAACCCTCTGCAAGATGCTGAGGGTCCATGAGTGACTTCGGAGCGCTCCTTCTTTTCCGCGTGTTTGTTCTGTGAAACGTACACTGTAGATTCGCAGCATTACTCTAAGCAACGCTCAATAGGAAATGTTGAAAATTTTTGTCCACGGTGTACCCTCATACACACTAAACCTGCTCTGATGTTTTAATTACGGACATCATAATATTAAAACTTTGGAAACTTGAGCACTACTTAATGGAGATCAATCGTTAACTTATACAAGCCATTAATTTTATGCATATTTTATATATATATGTGTACAACGTTATCGGCAACAAAGAAGTAGTTTTTGTTAAAATTCCTTCCCGGGATATTTGGCCATAATCCAATGTTTTCTACAAAACCAGACGTTTCGGCAATGCCATCGACTTCCATCATCAGTGAAAATCGAGTGCGATAACGTGAGGTGGTATACGTTAGTGACCACAGTACTGTGGTTGAGGCTGAAGCAGTAAGTAGAAAGAAGTAGTTTCTATGGTAATATTTCATTTCGAAAATGATTTTAAATATAAATCTTAGAATATGGAAGTCATGTATGGTTCTCCATACCGATATTTTTTCTATGGTAAACGATAACAGCCGCAAATTCAAACAGAATCAAATGATGTTTTGCATAAAGCCCTGTATTGTAGAGTTCTCAAGACCTATTGGTGTCGGTGACGATCGGTTAAGGGAAAGGTGTAGTTTACTAGCAACATTTTATGTTTTAACAAGGGTAATTTTTAATATGACGAACGATAACTGCTGTAAATTCAAACAGAATCAACTACGATTTTGCATACCTTTTTGAACTAAAGAGGACTGAAGTTCTATTGATTTTGGAGAAGATCGGTTAAGAGAAAGGGGTAGTTTACCAGAAACATTTTATGATTTAACAAGAGTAAAGTACTTAATTTTTATAAATAAAGTATCCTGATAAGAAGCTCATAATAATCCACTGTAGAAACGTAGATGAAATATCTATAAATGAAGAGGTTAAGTGAACGGGGTGGGGGTAATTTTCTATTATTAAAATTTATAGTTGAAGGTGGAGGGGAGAATTTTTTATATGTGCACTGCGTTATCGGCAACAAAGAAGTAGTTTTTTGTTAAAATTGCTTCCCCGGCTGTTTAGCCGTAGTCCAATGTTTTCTGCAAAACCAGACTTTTCGGCAGTGGCATCGACTGCCATCATCAGTGAAAATCGAGTGCGAAAACGTGAGGTGGTATACGTTAGTGACCACAGAATTGTGGTTAATGCTGAAGCAATAAGTAGAAAGACGTAGTTTCTATGGAAATATTTCATTTCGAATATGATTTTAAATATACATCTTAGAACATGCAAGTCATGTATGGTTCTCCATACCGATATTTTTTTATGGCAAACGATAAAAGCCGCAAATTCAAACAGAATCGACTACGTTTTTGCATACCTTTTTGAATTAAAGAGAGTTCAAGGTCTGTTGATTTTGTTGAAGATCGGTTAAGGGGAAGGGATAGTTTACCTGCAACGTTTTTTTATCGGGGGTAATTTTTTCTATGGCAAACTATAACAGCCGCAAATTCAAAGAGAATCAAATAATGTTTTGCATACAGCCCTGAATTGTAGAGTTCTCAAGTCCTATTGGTGTTGGTGAAGATCGGTTAAGGGAAAGGGGTAGTTTACCAGCAACATTTTATGTTTTAAGAAGGGTAATTTTTTTACGAAAGATAACTGCCGCAAATTCAAACAGAATCAAATAATGTTCTGCATACACCCCTGAATTGTCGAGTTCGCAAGATCTGTTGTTTTTGGTGAAGATAGGTTAAGGGAGAGGGATAGGTTACCTGCAACGTTTTATGTTTTAACAAGGGTAATTGTTTATTTGACGAACGATAACTGTCGCACATTCAAACAGAATCAAATATTTTTTTGCATGCATCCCTGAATTGTACAGGACTGAAGGTCAATTGATTTTGGTGAAGATCGGTTAAGAGAAAGGGGTAGTTTACCTGCAACGTTTTATGTTTTAACAAGAGTAAAGTACTTAATTTTGATAAATAATGTATCCTAATAAGAAGCTCATAATAATCCACTGTAGAAACGTAGATGAAATATCTATAAATGAAGAGGTTAGGTGAACGGGGTGGGGGTAATTTTCTATTAATGAAAATTTTAGTTGATTGGGGAGGGGAGAATTTTTTATATGTGTACTATGTTATCGGCACCAAAGAAGTAGTTCTTTGTTAAAATTCCTTCCCGGGCTGTTTAGCCGTAGTCCAATGTTTTCTGCAAAACCAGACTTTTCGGCAGCCCATCGACTGCCATCATCAGTGAAAATCGAGTGCGAAAACGTCAGGTGGTATACGTTAGTGACCACAGTACCGTGGTTAAGGCTGAAGCAATAAGTAGAAAGAAGTAGTTTCTATGGTAATATTTCATTTCGAATATGATTTTAAATATAAATATTAGAACATGGAAGTCATGTATGGTTCTCCATACCGATATTTCTATGGCAAACCATAACAGCCGCAAATTCAAACATAATCAAATAATTTTTTGCATACAGACCTGATTTGTAGAGTACTCAAGACCTGTTGTTTTTGGTGAAGATCGGTTAAGGGAAAGGGGTAGTTTACCTGCAACGTTTTATGTTTTAAAAGGGCATTTTCTATGGCAAACGATAAGACCCCCAAATTCAAACAGAATCAAATACGTTTTTGCATACAGTCCTGATTTGTAGATTAATCAAGACTTGTTGTTTTTGGTGAAGATCGGTTAAGGGAAAGGGGTAGTTTACCTGCCACGTTTTTTGTTTTAACAAGGGTATTTTCTATGGCAAACGATAACAGCCGCAAATTCAAACATAATCAAATAATATTTTGCATACAGCCCTGAATTGTAGAGTTCTCAAGATCTGTTGGTTTTGGTGAAGATTGGTTACGGGAATAGGGTAGTTTACCTGCAACATTTTATGTTTTAACAAGGGTAATTTTTTTTTACTGCTGCACGTTAAGACAGAATCAACTACTCTTCTGCATATCTTTTTGAATTATACAGAACTCAAGGTCTGTTGATTTTGTTGAAGATCGGTTAAGGGAAAGGGGTAGTTTACCTGCAACATTTTATGTTTTAACAAGGGTATTTTCTATGGCAAACGATAACAGCTGCAAATTCAAACAGAATCAAATAATTTTTTGCATACAGCCCTAAATTGTAGAGTTCTCAAGACCAATTGCTTTTGGTGAAGATCGGTTAAGGGAAAGGGGTAGTTTACTAGCAACGTTTTTTTATCAAGGGTAATTTTTTCTACGGCAAACGATATGTTTGCATTAGTGGTAGAAAAGTCTATTGATGTTTGCCCTCAAATGCGAAACATGTTCACCCTCCTTCAAGAGATGTATGTTTTCACGTCTGGGCATCGACGTCACCACATGTTTATCGACAATTTGAAAAAGGGCCTAGCACAAAACAAAATGAAACGTGTAAAACGAGTGCAGACTACAAGATGGTCGAGTAAGAGTGATGCTCTCAAAACTGTGCTAACATGTTACAAAACCATCAAAGAGACCCTCAAAGAAATCTGTCTTGACAAGAAATCTGACAATGACTCTAAAGCGTCTGCGAAATGACTGATCAACAGTATGTCAGATTATGAAAATATATGTGCCATGCACATTGCTTCAACTATATTTAAAGTTCTTTCTCCAATCACAATTTGCTTACAAGCCAAATCAGTTGATTATGGCATGATACCAGCAGTTATCTCAGAGACGAGGGCGAAACTGAAGACATTAAGAAGTGAAAAAGAGTGGGACAAACTTACAAGTTCAATAACACAATTTTCTGATCAGCACGTCTCGCAAGTCCGAACTCAGCGAAACCGAAAACGGAGACGCCTCATGGACGAACTTTCGATAGACGAAAAAATTGATGACCCTGTAAAGAAAATGAAGGTTGAGGTTTATTTCCTAGTCTTGGACTCATTATTGTCTCAACTGAATGATCGTTTCCCGGACAGCTCGCTTGCCATGGTTAAACAAATATCTTATTTTCTCATGGAGGAATTATGAAAAAAGCACATGAATTGGAGACTGGAAAAGACTTCAACCCCGATAAGATAAAAGAGCTGTGTGAGTATTACAATCTGGACAATGACCTAATTGCTTCAGAATTGGAGACGTTTTGCAATGTGTACAAAGTCACTCACGCAGACATTGACATATCAGACATGTTACATTCCCCTGAAGCTGAAAGGATGGAGATAACAGAGGATGAAGTGCGAATCCCGGCAAGGGCAGAGGATCCAGATGGGAGTGAAAATGAGGAGGTAAAGGAAGGAAATTTACAAAGTGAGAAACATAGGATGATGGACCAGTGGATAATGAGAGGATTCATTAGACCATTCAGGTGTGTCCTTAACCTTTCGGCTCTACCTAATCTGACAGTGATGTACCGAATATTGTTATCTCTTGCCGTGACCTGCTGCTCTGCAGAGAGAACGATGAGCCGTTTGAAAATAGTGAAAAATCGGCTTCGGAACAGCATGGGAGACTCTTGGCTGTCAAGTTTGTTGATTCTATCCTGTGAAAACAACGTACTGAGCCAGATACAAAACGAAGAAATCATTAACAAATTTGCAATCACAAATGTACAAAGAAAAAAGCTGCTTTTGTACAAGACATTTAAACAAGGTGATAACTAATGTAAATGTATATTTTTGCACAAACATATTTTTCCTATCATAATTTAAACTACATTGTACGTCGTTTTTGCGTCATTTTATTGTATTGGTTTTAATAGTACAATTATTTAAAATGTATTTTTAGTTTAGCAACACATTTGTTAAATACAATTTGCTAAGTACAATATTTGCTTGGTTTTTTATTACTTCAATACCCTTTGAATCTAGCCTGTTTTGTTCAAAGTAATGACATACAAAACTTCTAAACAATATTATTAGGGCTAACGATAAAATTCTGTAAGCTGAAACTGGCCATCCACGTTCCAATATGACCAATATGTTTTAAAATATATCTCTCAATTGTCTTTGCTTCTCATCCACACCACACCAGTGTAGCGCCTTATCTTTTAAAACAATGATACAATTTCAAACAACTTAACAAGTGTAACAATTATCGTAACTGTAGTGTAGGATCTTGTTTTGTTTTTCATGACTTTTTTAACTAAAATAATTTGTATAGGCTTCAATTGGGGGGGGGGGGTTGCCGAGTATTTGGGGGGGGGGATTTGCGCATTGGGCCTTGGGGGGGATGGGCACCACTGAATGTGAGTGTACGGGAAGCTGAATATATTCATTATTATGAGTTTAACTTGACAAGGTAATTACGACTGAACATTCAATTGCGTAACAAAAAACCGCATGTACGTACACAATACGCTCGGCTGATACGCAGTTAGACACGCGATTCGAAGCTCTAACCTAACCTACGTTTCACAACAAACGAATGTAAGTTGATCCGACACGACCACTATGTTTTTTTAATCGATGCTAGTAACTATTTTTTTAATGACTACAGGTCTCCACAAGTGTATATGAATGGAAATTTGTTTTGTAGTAATTTATGGGAATTAAACAAAGACCAAGTGCCTGCAGGCCTTTTTTGGACAACTTTTAAAACTAAAAACGTTGTCTAAACCAGTAACAGTTCCACCCGCGAGCTGAGATAGGTTCAGCACCCCTCCCCCCGAAGCCTGAGTCTTCTTATTAAATTTTTAAAAAGTACGCAATGTTTCTAATGAACAAAGGGAGTAATGGTGCCAATTTTGGTGAATCTCCCGAGGATCTGAAGATTGTATTAGCGGCGAAAATTCTATTTAGGATTAACGACTTTTCTGGTGTCAGTTCAGGCATTTTAGAAAAAGTCTGTGTGATTTTTTGATACACCTAATTTAAATGAAATTAGGTACAAATATTTCGTCCTGCAATTAATGTTAATTTCGTCTGAAATTATAATTTGATAATGTTCTATGAAACATCTCGGTGTACTAGTTGAAAGACCTGACGATCGTTTTTATACAAAACTGAAGATACATTATGAACAGTCGGTTAGAGATGCGCAGTGAACAAACGCCTCGTTGCGAGGCTAACGAAATTCTTTTCGCACATGTGCACTACAATCTTGTACAGTGTTTTACGGTGTGTATGTCGGGTGCAACAAGGCGGGTCTAGACTCCAAACCCCACGCTTTTAATTGGAGTAATTAATTCGCTGGGTCGACGTACCTTACCGCCCAAGAAACACCATCAGGTTTCTGCGTAGGGCTTTTTGCTGAGCTAACGAAAGAATTACCTCCACTTAGTATTACATGAGGCGAGTAGAGAGAGACCACACAGGTAATTTTTTTTTTGCACGCACACGCACACACACACACACACACACACACACACACACACTTGATGTATAAATTACGAATCGCTGTGTAAGACTTCTACGCATGTGCGAAATGAACACAAATTTTATTAGCCTCGCAAGGAGGAGTTTATGTACTTCACGTTTCACGCTCAGCGCCCAAAACAGTTGCCAGGTGTTTACAGTCATACGCACCTTGTTGTCATTACATCGTAGAATCACATGAAGTGAAAACCACTGACCTCTGTAAATGCCGTGAGTGGCGCGTGTTGAGTGTCACAGCTTAGGCTATTAAACAGTTTGAATCATAACCGTTGTAACTCTGCAGTTTACACCGGTCGTAGTAATCAGTTTGTAGAGTGTAGTATAGTGCCAGTTTATAAGAGTGCTAATTAGTATATACTGCCAGTTTATAGAGTGTAGTAATCGGTTTCCGTGATGCCGTGAAGAGTCCTAAATATGCGCAACGTTAACGGAAAATCTGGCAGATTTGCCTCGAACTCAAAGCGAGATTACGTCCAATCGAAAACGACTCAACTAGAGCATTCTGTGTGGATTGTAAGCAGTGTACCTTTTATAACTGGGCAGATGCCCAGGGGCGCACGAGGTTTGGGGGCGCAAAGAAGGGAGAAATTTTAAATTAAATCTGTCGATCAAATACAGTAATACCAGAGATGAACCGACGAGATCAGCAATGCTTGGTAAAAACGTGGGACAGAAAAAAAGTAGCGTCCACGATTGCCACGAGTGAGAGGGAACGATACCTGCGCACCGCCACACCATTATTTGCATGCTTGCATCATGTTAACTCAGTTGATGTCCAGTTTTGTGAGTGCTAGTGCGGTGAGGTTATGTTTAGTTTGCGGATGTTATTATTTGAACTTGTAAGGTATGACCCGTGCGTGGTGCTGTGAAGATTGTAGTATTATTATTATTGAATGCATTAAATTAAGGTAAGAATATATTTTGTTTCAACATGAATAAGAAACCTAGTGGAGCTGAAAACCGTAAACGGGCAGGTAAAAAACTACTTGAAGAAGAAACTTTTTTAAAGAAAGTAACGACTATTAAGAATTTTTTTAATATTGTACCTGAACCTTAATCGTTCATTTCTGTTAAATCTAGTACTGACAGTAATGAAAAGTCCTATTATTCCGGAAGTGATGTGCCCTCTATTGTTGAACTTGAGCTAAGTAATGACATACGTTTTGGTCAAAATTTAAATGCCTCCTTAGCTAAAACCAATGAGTTTGTTAAGGGTCCTTTAAAGACTCAGGGTGAGCAATACTACAAAGATGAATGCGTAATTTCTCAACCGTCAACGTCTAATAGTGTAGGCCCTGTTTTTCTTAACACAGCTGATTGTTCTGCAAAATGTAATGACCCATTATTTTTAATTGAAGACCCTGCAACCTGGAATGTCAAAGATGAGAGCGTAATACAAAACGTAATTCAGTCTGATATTAAACAGAACTTACAAGCTGATTTTTCTATGTCCGAGCGTCAATATAAAGATGCAAAACGTTCACTGTCAGTGAAATTGTTTTCCTGTACGTTACCTAATGGAGACACGTTTAAAAGAGACTGGCTTCGTTACTCAAGTTCCAAAGGATGTTTATTTTGTGTTCCATGTCTGTTATTCCAACCTGAATCAAAACATACCTCTTTCTCAAAAGGATTTAACGATTGGAAACACGCCTTTGAACTTATTAAACAGCATGAACAGTCTGCTGACCACAGAAAAAATGTTTTCACTGTTATTTAAAGAAAAAAGAATACAACAGTTGACTGTTTAGTTTTATCCCAACATGAACATGAAGTTAAGTACTGGAGGGACGTTTTAACAAGAGTTGTTAGTGTGATAAGATTTTTAGCTGTTAGGGGTCTTCCTTTTAGGGGCAGTGACCAAAAATTAGGGTCATTATCAAATGGTCTATTTTTGGGCTGTCTTGAACTCATAAGCCAATTTGATCCGTTTATTGCCCAACACCTTTCCAAATATGGAAACCAGGGCAAAGGAAATACATCTTATGTCTGCAGACATCAGCGACGAGTTCATCAAGTCTATGGGTGGACTAGTGTTCAAACAAATCTTGAAAGAAGTAAGTGATGCAAGATATTTTTCAATAATCGTAGATTCCACCCCTGACGTATCTAACATAGACCAACTGGCTTTCGTATTATTGAAATAAGCGCCTTATTGCATTATTGCCAGCAGTTTCGCACAAGGCCGAGGATCTGGAAGAGACTGTTATGGACCTTTTAGAGGAACTGAAACTAAAAATTGAAAACTGGAGAGGACAAAGCTATGACAATGCTTCACATATGTCGGGCAAGTATACTGGCCTTCAAAGCAGGATAAAGGCAAAAAACCACCGTGCAGACTATGTACCGTGTTCGGCCCATTCACTAAATTTAGTTGGCTGTTATGCAGCAGAAAAATCCTGCTCTGAGGTAACATTTTTCTTTTCATTTGTTCAAAGAGTTTATACCTTCTTTTCAGTCTCTACTTACAGATGGTGTCTTTTAAAAGATTCCATTAAGCAGGAAAGAGGTGAGACAAAAACCACCATGCTGAAATCATTAAGTGAGACAAGGTGGTCTGCGAGAGCTGATGCTCTTAGAAGTATAGTTTCAGGGTACAAGGAAATAGAAGGTGTTCTTGAAACTCTAATGCAAGACACTTCACAGACTCCTGAAACGCGATTAACAAGCACAAGGGCTACACAAAAAGTTCGGGCAGTTGGAAACAGGTCTTCTCGCCTTGTTTTGGAATGACATCCTCCAGAGAATTGACAAAACTAGTAACAATCATCAAAAAGAAGAACTGGACTTGCTCGATGCCACAAAAGAGCTGGAAACTTTAGAAAGGTTTTTGGAGAGTAAAAGAGATTCGTTTGACGAGTATGAAAAGAAGGCATTGACCCTTACTAGCTTGCAAGAGGCCAACTACCAACGGGATAGAAAACGGACAGTGTTTGCAGATGAAAAAATGAGTATGCAAACAGAAGCAGATGCAGATCCTAGGAATAAATTCCGAACCAGTGTTTTTCTTAAAATTGTAGACAATCTTACCGTCCAACTCAACCAACGAAGAGAAAGCTACTCATCTCTTGGTACGAGGTTTGAAGTATTTCGAAATCTCCATGATAAAGAGCCCAGAAATATAACTGTTGAGGCCAAAAAACTAGCTCAATCATATAACCAAGATCTTGACCAAGATGCATTTGTGAACGAGTGCTTACACTTCCACGCACACATGAAATTAGAGAAAATTAAAGGGCTTAGAGAGTGCTATGTTTACATTAAAAGTAACGGATTGGAAAGCACATTTCCAAACTTAGAAATCTCTCTGCGAATTTATTTGACAATACCTGTCACAAGCTGCTCCGCAGAGAGGGGGTTTTCTGCTTTAAAGCGTATAAAAAACGAAAAAAGATCGACCTTGGGTGAGGAAAATCTCAACAACCTAATGCTTTTGTGCACAGCAAGTGACATAACCTTGAAGATTGACTTCAACAACTTGATTGACGACTTTGCCCGATCCAAACAAAGAAAAAAGGCATTGCTTTAATTAACTCATGAAGAAAAAGGTTTGCTAACCTGAAGTGTTTTTTTCATTACTATGCTTCAATTTTTATTTATCTGTCTGTGTCATAACATTTTGAGAAGTAAGGAAGAAATTTAAAAAATTTTACATTAGTGTAAATATGTAAATATTTGTGAAAGTCATGAATTATAGGACTGTGGTGGGTGGGTGGTCCGTGATGCTGAAAACACAATTCTAACATAAGTGAGCAATACTTAATTAGTACTAGCTCAACAGGTTTGAAATATTTTTGAAATGTGTTTTATCAGCTGCCGGTTTCCAGTCCGGGACACGGCGGGTCCATAGGTGGTGGATAATGGGACGGCTCTCCATTTGAGGGTTAAGGGAGATATCCCTCCCGAACCAAAACTGGAATTGGCACATTACCGTTCATTAATGAGTGTGGTGGGGGGGGGGGCACTATTTCAAAGTCTGCCCAGGGCGTCATAAACCTTAAAAGCGGCCCTGATTGTAAGTGTGAAATTTACGCTAAATGGTAGATTTAAAATTTTAAAATAGCATGTTAAAAGGCAAAAGCTAGTACCGTAAGTGTTCACATCCTTTTCGTGATTCTCGATAGTATCAACGGTCATTCAAAAGTAAAAGTAAAATAAGTGCAAGTAAGTTATCGGAAGCCAGGATCTGTTTGGTCAGCTGTTCCGTATGATCATTCATCAGAGTTGTACAAGAAACAATTTCCAGACAGCAAAACTGCGCGTGAACTTCAGTTACACTGAACAAACTGCAGGGAAATTTTCACAGATATTTTGGCAACACACTTTCCAGATGTACTGAGCGAAGATATCGGTGAAATTGAATATAGTTTAATTTTAGACGAATTAACTGATACATTTGTTAACAAGTTATTAAATTATTTTAGCGTCACAAAAAAAAATGTGTGCTCATGTTTTGAGTTAGTGGAATTAGAATCAAATACTGCAGAAACGAAACCAATGTTGATTCGCTGAAAAATATGTTGGCCAGTCGCAAACGTAAACCCCAGAACATTGTTGGATTGGGGGTTACAAATGTCTCTGTGAATAAAGGAATTAATAACGGTGTGTATGAGCGGCTGAATGTCGAGTTGAACATATCACAACGATGCCCTTTGTCTGCTGCTCGTTGTAGTTAGTAGCCTCTCACGCTATGGATAAAACACTACAGAGATCTTTAGTCTTTTTTAGTTCGAGAAACAACAACTGGTTTTCCCATTCTGAAGGCGTCAATAAGCTTCTAAGGACAATTATAGGCACTAAATGTAGGAGAGGAACCTTTGAAAATACTGGCAGTCTGTAACACTCGGTGCTGTCAACAAAACAGCTATTACAAGAATTATTTCGCGCAGTGCGACGAATTACAGCATAATTTTCAAATTGCGAGAGCAAAAGGAAACTGCTTTTTACCGCGGGAACGTTTTACAATACCTACGTATTGTGACCGTGTGAATAAATTATATTTGCTGTATTTAAAGCTTACACTTTAGGAAGTACAGAGAACGTCCAAGGCTTTTGAAAGTGGAAATGCTGTAAGCACCTACAAAATTACTTCTAGATTTGACTAATCTCATCCAAACAGTGGCAGAAGAGTGGTGACACCAACTGCAAGATAAGATATTCTTACTAGTAATATAGACTCATACATAAACCGTATATAGAGTGTAAATTTGAGAAAATTATTTCGAAAGTTAAATTTAATCGTGAAAGCAAGTTTTTTTTTCGAAAACGAAGCATTATTTTCACCGTTAAATTCAGCAAAGAATTGAGAAACAGGCTCCCCAGTAACGTACATGACTTAAGAAAATGAATTTGTTTTTCGTCAGTGATGCACTTAAAACTGTCAACGAACCTACTGTCGAAGTAGCCGAACTATTTGGATGTTGTTGAGTCCATTGTAAATCAATGGAGGAATATTAGTTTCATAACATGGTGTAACACTCCTAATACAGTGGATTTTTGGGCTGGAGTAGTAGGTTCATAAAAAGGTATAACCGTTTTCATGAATTAGATCTCTGGCAACAAAAATGTCAAGTCTTTCTCATTCCAATGCAGAAGTCGAGAGAATCTTAAACCAGATGAGCATCATAAAATTGAAGCTCCGTAACACGATAATTGTAAACGCTACTTTTGCTGTCAGAAGTGGATTATGTCGTGTAGGGAAGTGTTACTGTAGTTATGAACTTCCCACCTCAGGCTGTAGTATTCGATTTGGAAAATTTCAACATTTTGGGACACTAGGAACCAAAAATATGGAAATTGTTTTAAAATATCATAGATCCATGTAGGGTATCAAATTAAATATGAGTTTAACCAAAACTGAATATAGGTTTCAGTTTTGGAAATTTCAACATTTTGTGGACACCAGGGCTAAAAAAAGGGATCAGAATTAAAAAAAAAAAAAATGTAAAAATCCGTGGAGGATATCAGACGAAACTGAATTTTAACCCAAATCCAAATGAAGTGTTTACTTTAAAATTTTTGTAACTTTAGGGGCACCGTGAGTCAAAAATGGAAGTCACCAACTTTTTGAAAATCAAAAGTCACCAACTTTTTGAAAATCATTGCAAGCTCTACGTGGAGCATTAAATTATGAAGCATTTTATTCAAATTACAAACTCGGCATTTTTGATATTTTGTCAAAATAAATGACTATCAAAATCTCTTGGAACGTTTGGATCGCCAACAAAACATTTGTAATCCATATTTGCAAAAAAAAAAAAAAAAAAACTTAAAAAACAAGTTAGCCTATGTACATTTGTAAAAGTATTGGTTACAGGCATGTAGCCTATTACCTATAGAAACTCGCGTTAAGTTAAAGGGTACAACTAAATTATTTGACATTTAGGCATTACAAATTTCAGCGAAAAATCCATTTCAGTAGTAGAGATTTTTAGTGTTTATTAGAGGTATACCCATAATACCCATAATAATTAAAGGAAGAGTAGCGATTGCTTTACAATTATATTTTACTAAAAGGATACAGCCAGAAAATAGAAATTCACGAATAACAGAATTGGCACGTTTTAACGGATCTCCAAAGGATTCCGACGGAAAGTAACCGAGAGTGTTTCATTATGTAACAGTCATTATTACATCTGACTTAACACTATAACGCAATATATCAGATGACACAATGAACACAGTATACAAATTGTATAACAAATGAATGAAAATTAAACACAATTGTGGGCTAAATAATTTTATTTTGTTATGGTTCATCATTATTTACCTGATTTGTCTTCTTATACTATTCTGTTAATTTCACAGCTTCGTTGGTTCAAGAAACTTATTCTTTCCTAATCTAGAACAGTTTGTTGAAGTGTCTACTCCGTCCCTTGCCTTGAGAGAATTTATTTTTTTTCTCCGTTTGTCTTGAGATTGTCTTTACTACCGTCGCTTTCTGAATCGCTTTGTTGAAGCGACTGTCTGGAGAATTACGATGTCTGAATCAATCGGACGATTATTATGTATTATTAGTAATAATATACTGTGTATAATGTATTGCAACCAGTGGCGTGGCGTGGGTACTTAACAGCTGTTGCCGGTTGTGATAGGCCTAAAGCTTAGCCTAAAAATTAATTCGAATTTTTCCTAGTACCAAGTGTTCTTTTTACAGCCAAAATATTCTTTCTAGAGCTAAAATATCTTTTTATAGTATTTTCTATCTTTTGCTGGCAGAAGAAGAGGGTCCCGGTTCAACGGGATCTGACTCCATTATACTTACACAGGATAAATGAGGCCACTAATAATCGAATTAATAATAATAAAGACAAACAGAGAAACACATAACTAAACGAACAAAACACAAATAGGTACTATCATGTGTTAAGCTTTGCAACCCAACAAGGAATGCGGTGACGTTGCCATTCCACTGCACGTATCATGGTACTACTACACATTTAAAATACGTTTAACACTGTCTCTCGCACGGTATTTCTAATTGCATATAGCTTACTGAACAATGTTTACAGAACCAGTAATATCGCACCAACACAAGAACGCGTTATCATTCAGTAGACCCCCCGCTCTTCAGGCGTCTCGGTAGCACAGCCTGTAATACCACAGTACGTGGTAACTGCTGCACGTTGGTTCCAAAAACGAGCATAGCTGCTAACTGAGCGTTTGCCGGTGTATACAGCGGTAACACATTGGGTGGACGAATGTGTCCCCCTCCCGTTTGTACAGTGATAAATACTACGCGGTCAATGAACGCACGCAGTAAAACATTGCCAATGTCTGAGCCGGTATCACAAGGCGGTGCAAGTGCCCAGCAGTTTGAAGGCAATGCTATGCTTTTCTTTAAGTTTTCATACTAACGTTGTTCGGATTTGAAATTATTCAGTAACTAAACTACTTATTCTGTGATATAATTAAGATTATTTTCTTTCGTTTCCAGGACTGTTGCCGCTGGGAGCCGCGGTTACATGGACGTCACGCTACTGACTGCAACACTATCACAATCACATCATAACCTCGCCCCCTTCCTTTTAGTAGTGTAATATCCCGACCATGATATAACGCTAGTCGCCAAGTCAGCAGAAGATCGTTTGAGTCTATAATTGCACATGTAGGTCTACTAAACTGATTTCTTTGTAGGCCTTCCTATTCAGGTTAAGTGCGGCAGCGTGAACACATGCATTGGGCTGCTACTTTGTGCATTCACTGTTTACGTTTGTGAGTTGACTGTGTGTAATTACAGAACAAATTTTTATGTTTATTTTTTTATCGGTACACTCTCACCTACATGATCTCGCTCGTAAACTTGCATGGGGTTCGTTAATAATAACAGTGTTTTTAGGTTGAACACACGTCTTATTATTTCTTTTAAAACCAAACATTTCGCCCGTAGTACGACGAGGGATTCTGATTTCCTCTCCATTGAGGCACTGAGGATGCCATGGGCGAAACGTTTGGTTTTAAAAGAATTACGAAGACGTGTGTTCAACCGAAAAACAGTGTTTTTATCATCTACATGATGCCCTCCTGCATTAAATTATGTTTAATTACTATTATTATTCCCATCTACTAACATGACAAGACGATTTCTCCACAATACATGCTATAGAACTGCTACTGCAGAGGCATAAACAGGATTGTTGTTGTTGACAAGATTGGGGTGGGGGGGGGGGGTTGTAGACCAGGATTTTTTTCATTATGACAAACGACTGATATTGAACGATGGAGAGGTGTTCACGGTAGTCAGAGATTCACCAGTCGCACCTGCCCAGTAATCTCCTCTTGGTTATGTCACTGGTATAAACCAAATCTGCAGTAACAGTAAAAGCACAGCCGTAGATAAAGCTTTGTGTATATAGTCACTAGCTGCATTTACTGTGAAATACAAGAAACTGTCTAACGTATTACGAGATTAAGTAGAACAAAAAACTGTTCTGTTTGTGGAATTGTAAGTTTCACAGATTCTTGCCAAACGTATCCTGGTATTCGTTACCTACAGACATTCTAACGTCGATTCGAAAGTGGTGGTATTTAAATTATTTTCTCCAGTCTTCTCACCTCTTATGAAATTATGACAAGAGGATCTATTTTAATGTATTAGGTGAAGTATTTTAGCGTGGTTATAACCGTAACCTGGCCCACTGGAAGTACGCGTTTGGACACCCTTTTATTCCATAAATACAATAATAAAAATTGTCGATGCGTCTGTGTGAGTGTAAGCAGTGTAGGTGTATAGAAAGTATGAGCCGAAACAGAAACTAAATTAGTCTATAAACAACTGGATATTATGTTAACTCCGAATAACGGATCGGGACTAAAAATGGCGTAGCCTATCATTTTAGTCTTAATTTTGAGATGTAATATAATTAATAAAACTATTATAATATTTTATTGACTATATACAATTTCCTGATTGTTGAGAAAAAATGTTTTGAAAACATGTTGTGATAATTGCGGATAAACCTTAGTCTACTGTTCCAAGAGATTTAAGTTAGAATTGTATAGAAGGTTTTCATTAAGAAAAGTCACGAAATAATTAGGTTTAATCGCTGTAGGAAAAGTCGAAGTAAATAATAGTTAATTACAACAAATTCAGTTCTAAACATGAAGGCACATTTCCATTAACTACTTCACGCTAAATTTGTCGTTCTGCAAAAATCTAAATAATTAATCACACGAACCTTATCTAGTCTCGTCTTGTACACATTCATATCTTTATAGGACTACTCATCTGGTGCAAATCGAGTCGGTGATTTCCATACTCAACGAGACTAACCATACCAAACCTTTCTGTCTTTCTGACGAATTTCTTTTACGGAAAGGTTAAAAGGTAAAGTCCAAATTTCCGGCTCAATTTTTAATACATTAACTCTAAAAAAAAAATAGTATGCAAAAAATCGGAAAAATTGGTAAGGATAATTATTCATGTTTTGGGGTCGATTTTACAGAAACGCGGTAAAAAATTAAGCCCAGCCGAGTTGCATAATACGTTAATAGAACATAATAATGGACATATATGTGGGACAAATTTACTGTGCAAAAGTAGGATTAATGGAAAAGTGTGGTAATAGATGATAAGATGTTTTCGTGGACATCGAATTGGCGGACGATTGCTGCCGAAAATGTTGGTCACGAAGAAGCTTATCAGACACAAACACCACATCGTGCAGTACAAACAGGATAACATTACAACACAGACTGACGTTGATTTTACTTCCATGTTCCATAAGGAAATGGACGTATGGTAATGGCGAAAAAAACGTGTTCGAGATAATTGCAGATTCTGATTGTACTACCCTCAAAACATGAAGAAAAGTCATTTCACTTCCATGTTCCATAAGGAAATGGAAGTATGGTCATGGCGAAAAAAATCGTGTTCAAGATAACGGCTGATTCTGATTGTACTACCATCAAAATATGAAGAAAAGTCATTTTTCGAAATGTGTGTGTGTGTGTGTGTGTGTGTAGATTTTTTTCTATGGCAAAACGATAACAGGCGCAAATTCAAACAGAATCAAATAATTTTTTGCACACAGTCCTGAATTGTAGAGTACTCAAGGCCTATAGCTTTTGGTAAGATCGGTTAAGGGAAAGGGGTAGTTTACCTGCAACGTTTTATGTTTTAACGAGGGTAATTTTTTTCTATAACGAACGATAACTGCCGCACATTCAAACGGAATCAAATAATTTTTTGCATACATCCCAAAATTGTAGAGGACTCAAGGTCTATTGATTTTGGTGAAGATCGATTAACAGAAAGGGGTAGTTTACCTGCAACGTTTTATGTTTTAACAAGAGTAAAGTAGGTACTTAATTTTGATAAATAAAGTATCATGCTAAGAAGATCTTAATAATCCACTATAGAAACGTAGATGAAATATCTATAAATGAAGAGGCTAGTTGATCGGGGTGGGGGTAATTTTCTATAAATGAAAATTATTGTTGAAGGGGGAGGGGATAATTTTTACTTCCATGTTCCATAAGGAAATTGAAGTATGGTGATGGCAAAAAAAATCGTGGTCGAGATTATTGCAGATTCTGATTTTACCACCTTCAAAACATGAACGAAAATCATTTTTCGTCTATGTGTCTATAGATTTTTTTCTATGGCAAACGATAACAGCCGCAAATTCAAACAGAATCAAACAATTTTTTGCATACAGCCCTGACTTGTAGAGTACTCAAGACCTATTGTTTGTGGTGAAGATCGATTAAGGGAAAGGGGTAGGTTCACCTGCAACGGTTTTTTTTTATCAAGAGTAATTTTTTTCTACGGCAAACGATAACAGCCGCTAATTCAAACAGAATCAAATAATATTTCCCATACAGCCCTGAATTGTAGAGTTCTCAAAGTCTATTGTTTTTGGTGAAGATCGGTTAAGGGAAAGGGGTAGTTTACCTGCAACATTTTATGTTTTAACAAGGGTAATTTTTTCTATGGCAAACGATATCAGCCGCAACTTCAAACAGAATCAAATAATGTTTTGCATGCATCCCTGAATTGTAGAGGACTCTCAAGACCTTTTGATTTTGGTGAAGATCAGTTAAGAGAAAGGGGTAGTTTACTAGCAACGTTTTGTGTGATAAAAAGGTTAATGTTTTCTATGACGAACGATAACTGCCGTAAATTCAAACATAATCAAATAATGATTTGTACACAACCCTACATTGCAGAGAACTAAGGGCCTGTTGATTTTGGTGAAGATCGGTTACGGGGAAAGGGTAGTTTACCTGAAACATTTTTTGTTTTAACAAGAGTAAAGTACTTATTTTTGATAAATAAAGTATTCGTTAAGAAGATCTTAATAATCTACTGTAGAAACGTAGATGAAATATCTATAAATGAAGAGGCTAGTTGAACGGGGTGGGGGTAATTTTCTATAAATGAAAATTACAGTTGAAGGGGAAGGGGATAATTTTTGTATGTGTACTACGTTATCGGCAACAAAGAAGTAGTTTGTTGTTAAAATTCCTTCCCGTCCTGTTTGGCCGTAGACCAATGTTCTCTGCAAAACCAGACGTTTCGGCAGTGCCATCGACTTCCATCATCAGTGAAAATCGAGTGCGATAACGTGAGATGGTATACGTTAGTGACCACAGTACTGTGGTTAAGGCTGAAGCAGTAAGTAGAAAGAAGTAGTTTCTATGGAAATATTTCATTTCGAAAATGATTTTAAATATAAATCTTAGAACATGGAAGTCATGTATGGTTCTCCATACAGATATTTGTTTATATGTCGTGTACTACGTTATCGACAACAAAGAAGTAGTTTGTTGTTAAAATTCCTTCCCGGGCTGTTTGGCGTGGTCTAATGTTTTCTACAAAACCAGACGTTTCGGCAGTGCCATCGACTTCCATCATCAGTGAAAATCGAGTGTGCTAACGTGAGGTCGTATACGTTAGTGACCACAGTACTTGGTTAAGGATGAAGAAATAAGTAGTTTCTATGGAAATATTTCATTTCGAAAATGATTTTAAATATAAAACTTTAGAACATGGAAGTCATGTATGGTTCTCAATACCGATATTTTTCTGTGGCGAAGAATAATTTTTTGCATATGTGCCCGAGTTGTAGAGGACTCAAGACCTATTGATTTTGGTTAAGATCAGTTAACGGGAACGGGTAATTTACCTGCAACGTTTTATGTTTTAACAAGAATAAAGTACTTACATTTAACGTATAAAGTATCCTGAAAAGGAGGCCATAATAATCCACTGTAGAAATGTAGATGAAATATCAATAAATAAAAGGGTAGTTGAAGGGGGAAAATAAAGAGAGGGGGAAAATTTTTGACTAAATTTATAATGTGATTGTTACTGCTCATGCTTTCGTTATAATTTTTTTTATAGTGATGCCAGTTATGATTGGAGGATTTGGGAATTGATTGGTTCCTTTGATAATTGGTGCTCCTGATATGGCTTTCCCTCGAATAAATAATATAAGTTTTTGATTATTACCACCTTCATTGACATTATTATTAATTGGTAGAATGGTTGATAGAGGTGCAGGTACTGGTTGAACAGTTTATCCTCCGTTGTCAAGAGGCGTCGCACACTCAGGATCTTGTGTTGATTTAACTATTTTTTCTTTACATTTGGCTGGAGCTAGCTCAATCTTAGGTGCAGTTAATTTTATTAGAACAATTTTTAATATACGATCAATGGGAATATATATAGATCGGTTACCTTTATTTGTGTGAGCAGTATTAATTACTGCTTTTTTATTATTGCTTTCATTACCAGTTTTAGCTGGTGCAATTACAATATTATTAACTGATCGAAATTTAAATACTTCTTTTTTTGATCCTTCAGGTGGAGGAGATCCAATTTTATATCAACATTTATTTTGATTTTTTGGACATCCTGAAGTATATATTTTAATTTTGCCTGGATTTGGACTAATTTCTCACATTATCACTCAAGAGAGTGGAAAAATCGAATCTTTTGGATCACTAGGAATAATTTATGCTATAATATCAATTGGTATTTTAGGATTTGTTGTTTGAGCACATCATATATTTACAGTTGGTATGGATGTTGATACACGGGCTTATTTTACTTCTGCTACAATAATTATTGCTGTTCCAACTGGAATTAAAGTTTTTAGATGATTAGCAACTTTGAGAGGAGTTAAAATCAAGATAAGACCTTCAATTTTATGAGCAGTAGGTTTTGTTTTTCTTTTTACTATTGGTGGATTGACTGGGGTGATTTTGGCTAATTCATCAATTGATATTGTATTACATGATACATATTATGTTGTAGCTCATTTTCATTATGTGTTATCAATAGGTGCAGTATTTGCAATTTTAGGAAGATTTATTCATTGATATCCTTTATTTACTGGATTATCTTTAAATTCTAATTGATTAAAAATTCATTTTTTGATTATGTTTATAGGGGTAAATTTAACCTTTTTTCCTCAACATTTTTTAGGATTGAGAGGTATACCACGTCGATATTCAGATTATCCTGATGCATTTATATCATGAAACATTGTATCTTCTATTGGAAGAAGAATTTCATTTATTGGAATTTTATTTTTATTGTTTATTATTTGAGAAAGATTTATTTCACATCGATTGATTTTATATTCAATTAATATAAATTCTTCTATTGAATGGTTACACAAACTTCCTCCGTCTGAGCACTCATATAGTGAGATTCCATTATT